>JAOXJK010000019.1:68797452-68807913 GCA_025774025.1 Xenus cinereus
GTTTTGAATGTCTCCAGAGAAGGAGACTCCACCACCTCTCTGGGCAGCCTGTTCCAGGGCTCTGCCACCCTCAAAGTCAAGAAGTTCCTCCTCATGTTTAGGTGGAACTTCTTCTACTCAAGTTTGTGCCCATTTCCTCTTTTCCTATCCCTGGGCACCACTGAAAAAAGACTGGCCTTATCCTCTTGACGCCCACCCTTTAAGTATTTATAAGCATTGATCAGTTCCCCTCAGCCTTCTCTTCTCTAGACTAAAAAGACCCAAGTCCCTCAGCCTCTCCTCATAAGGGAGATGCTCCAGGCCCCTAATCAGCTCAGTGGTCCTCTGCTGTACCCTCTCCAGCAGTTCCCTGTCCTTCTTCAACTGGGGAGCCCAGAACTGGACACACTCCTCCAGATGGGGACCTCAGCAGGGCTGAGTAGAGGGGCCAGATAACCTCCCTCAACCTGCTGGTCACACTCTTTCTGATGCACCCCAGCATACCATTGGTCTTCTTGGCCACAAGGGCACATTACTAGCTCATGGACATCCTGTTGGCCACCAGGACTCCTAGGTCTTTCTCCTCAGAGAGCATTCTCTTCCTAAAGTCTGTTACAGCTAACCATGAAGTTAGCAGCAAATCCTGCCCATTGTGTTGTCTGAAGCTTGGTTTTGTTGCTCATCTGCAAGTCAGGCATTATACACTTATTTTCACATTTTTGCTCAGGCCACAGGTAAAGTCCATAACGTCTGAACTGGCCAATAACTCTGACTATTTCTTGTTTATTACCTCATGCCGGAGGGAGCCTTTGTGGCCAATCAAGCCTGTATACTCTTTAATGAACATTTATCAGTTGTATATAAGTGCTTCTTGCTACCTATGGGACATGTGTGCACTGAATAATGCGGGGAATGCACACAATTATCCAAGAGACTTGCTTTCCAGTATAAGACTTCTAATGACAAAGTGGACAATAGAATAATTGAGATAATGAAGATTTTGGGTCCTTAGTTGCGCTCAGACATAAATACCTGTTATCATTCTATTGCACTACTTTTCAGGATTTAAAAAATAACATTGGACCAACAGCTTCTACAGTATTTTGGAGGAGAGGACTGTGCAGTACCAAACATGTGTTGAACAGGACTGAATCATCATGTGAGTTGGCTGACAGAGGATCTTCAGAACTCTTGTGAAAAATAAGTGTATCTCCCAGATGGGCAGAGTTCTTTGGTGAGTGGCACTGAATATCACTGCTGGCAGCACTCACCTGGTCTGCCCCTTAGGCCACCAAAATTAATGATCCCCTTTGCTCCTCCCTCTGTTTTTTCATATGTTGAACTCCCAGGTTTAGGTGTAGTTTCTGTCTCACTGTATCAGGACGCAAAGGGCTTTACAAAAAATATATTGTAATGAAAAATTACATTAACTCCACAGGGGAATGCTGAGAGCACTATCATAGAATCATAAAATCATAGAATTGTCTAGGTTGGGAGGGACCTTTAAGATCTTCTAGTCCAACTATCAACCTAACTCTGATAAAAAAACCCATGGCTAAACCATGTCACTAAGCACCACATCAAGGCATCTTTTGAATACCTCCAGGGATGTTGCCTCAACCACTGCCCTGGGCAGCACATTCCAATGCTTAATAAACCTTTTTCCTAATATCCAATCTAAGCCTCCCCTGGAGCAACTTGAGGCCATTTCCTCTTATCCTTTCCCCGTGACTTGGGAGAAGAGACCAACCCCCCACCTCTCTACACCCTCATTTCAGGGAGCTGTAAAGAGTGAGAAGGTCCTCCTTTGCTCTAGGAGATTCAGGAGGAGATTCAGGTCTTCATCAAATGACAGTACCTTGAAGGCTTTCCTGCAGCCAAGGATAAAAGAGGGCAACAAGGCTCATTTCTTTTTTACAAAACTACTTACAAACTGTGCTGAGTTCCTGACATAGTACAGGCAAAGCTAATTTAAACAACCGTTTCTTCCATTTCTCATCCTTTGCCTTGCCAACAGCAAAAATAAACTCCAGTATAATTTTATTGTTTTCTAAGAGGTTTGCATGGTGCCTTCCCATACTTTTGTGGATGATGGAATATAAACATCTTCAGAAAAGCAAACCACTTTTTTTTTTTAAGGTGGAAGAAGCAATTTTAAACCACTGAGATCATGTTTTTCTTATGAAACATCCAGGTCATGGGCAGCTCTTACAGGTTAACCTGCGGGGAGGCTCAACATGATCAAACAGAGGTGTCACCAAGGAAGGAGGACAACAGTATTTGTCCAAATGAATGTTCTGGAGCCTTGGTGAGTGGAGACTACCAGAGAGACATTAGATGTTGCGGCGATGCTCCTAGCACAGGTACTGCAGCTTATTTTGAAGCACACCCATGCACTCTGCAGTAATGAAAGGATTAGGGGTTGCAACCCTCCTCGTGTGTTGTCCTCCATCAAAAACGTTAAGCTTTTATCCTGCCACAATGGAATCTAGAATCTGGTCTCACACAACATTAATTACTACTTAGTGCTTACATTAAATTAGTTATTCTCTGCCTAGTGGACAGTTGCTGACAAACTTATAACAATGGGTACTTTTAAAGATCACCTTAGATTCATTCTGTAGAAATAAAACTATGCTCAGAAAGCTGTTATTGATTTGACATTTAGGTATGATACAAGTCTTGATCACCAGAGGGAGTTAGAGCATAACTTAATAAAGCACTTCTCACTCATGTCTTCCACACAAAACGGGAGGGACCTTATGGTTCTACATCATTTTGTATTGCTATTTTCTGTTAATGTTTCCTAACCACTCACCATACATATAACACTACGCACTCAGGACCATCAACGATCTCTTTTGGGTCCCAGTGCCAAAGAAACACTTGCTCCTGCATACTTTACTTTTATAGCATTAGTCATGGAAAGCCTAGGCAGAGTCTGTGCGCCTTGCAAACAGCCAAGGACGCTGTGAGGAATGGAGGATCCCTGGGGAGCGAGGTGGGGATGCACGTAAAGAGCTGGGCTGGGGAAAGGGCTCCGACAGGGACCTTGCCAGACCCCCTTGTCCCACCACAGCTCTGCTCCCCTGTTTTGAGCCAGTCTAGTCCTTAAGCAGAGGCATCCCCCTGCAAGCAGTCTTTCTGCAAAAGACTACTATGATGGAAAGAAGGCCTCTGAAATTCCTGGGTTTTCCTATTAATATCCTCTTACTTACAGAAGGGAAAGGCAATTACCCATGGAAGACCAGCTGTCCTTGCCCACTCTGACGCTGCAATCCAGAGCTGCTCTGGCTCATGCTGTCTGGCGTCAGGTTTGTGTGAGGAGCCATGAGAAACGCTTTTGCAAACCTCCCTAGTGAACTTTATAGCCCATTGTTTGGGCTATCAGAGAGGGAAAAGCAGCTGCCTTCGATCCCCAGTCTCTCTCCAGAGGCAAATTGAGGTTTCTGTGTTCTGTGGCACAGATCATAAGCTGGAACATGAGACAGTGCTCATTGTCTCCAGCAGTGTGAAAATAACAGTTCTAGACAAAATATGGCCATGTTCTCTTAACTCTCCATTGACTTGTAGCATTGAAATATAGGGGAATAATTGTATTTTATTTTACAGTGAAAGTTATTTGAAACATTGTTATGAAAACCGTAGGATTTGGGTACAGATGAAAGAAAAACCTACAGAGTAAAGCTGTGAAAAAGTCTCCTGAGATACCTGCAAGTATCTCAAATTCTAAACGTGGGCCCTTTATCTGTATGTCTGATGACAAAATTTGACCTGAAATGCAAGCACTGCTTTGAGGTTCATGCCAGCAGCGTGCAGACAATCTCGTGAATCTTTCAGCCTGGAGAGAAAATTCATGGGTTCAGTGCAGAACTGGACATCTGTAGGATAATTAAATTCTCAGAAATGGCAATATGTAAGGCTGATGCAAATTTTGAAGAGATGTCATGCTTCAGATCTGTTTAATCTCTAGCAGTTAGAGATCTTGGATGCGTGACAGAGCTGTTTAATGTGACAGTTTGGATGTGGTTTTTTTTAATGAAATGTACTTAACGCACTTGTAAGACAGTCTCTGACAGCATAGTTTATTTTGTTTTCATCCTGGAGGTGACAAAATTCAGTCTGACCTACTCTGCCAAGAAGCCTTGAGTTGGCTCAGCGCAGATACACCAGAACGTAACTGTACAAACACTTGGGCAACCTGGGGCTACAATACAATTGTGTACATTGCACTTCATCATACCCACAGAACAGATATAATTATGCAAACAGATGCGACTGGGACAAGAACTGACTGAGAATGACTAAACTGAGACAGCCTCCAAACTACTGCCATTAGGGGGTGTATTTATACAGACCTGAACAATGGCACTTGGTGGTAAAATGTGTCATGTCTGCGTCTGCTCTGCTGGAATGGTTTAGGACTCATAAATCATTAAGGAAAGTAAGCACAAGTTTATATTTCTAGTCCAAAGAGTGCAAGCACTTTTTTTAAAGATCTTTTGTGGTAGAAGACAGGCTAAATACATCTGAAAATCATGTAGGGTGATTTTATAGACTGGTACGTGTTTGAGTAATGACCAGTGGACGTAGCTACTTGCACTGCCAAGTTCCAACTGCAGAAAACTGAATTCCATATTGGGGAAAAAAAATCCTTTTCCTGAAACAATAATATGTAGTTGTGTGGAACTGTTACAGACACTTTATTTCCTTTCCAGAAAACTATTTTGTTCTTCCCTTGGTGAATATTGAGGCGCACTTTCCATATGCCATTGTATACCAGTGTAGAATTTAAAGTTCGGTGTTGCCTTTGTCTTTGCTACTATTTAGTTCAAAATAAAAATAAGTCCTTAAGATATAAATAGTTGCTCAAATGGCTTCAGTAACCCATGCCTTAGTGTGGTTGTACCAATCTCATATGTATATACTGCAACAGAGATGAACTAATAATACCTAATGAACTTGTCAGAAAATAAGGAAAATGAGGAAATGCTGGTTTGTTTTGTGTTTGGTTGTTTGGGGTTTTTTTGCTTTAGAGAGGAAGAAAGTGAAACATAACACTTTACACCAAGCGTTCTTCATCACACCCCCCACACCCCCTATCTTTTTAATAGGAAAAGATATTTGCCATTCCTTTTTCAAAAGGCTTCAGGCAACTCTCTGGAGTTTGGGGACCTAGGGAGACATAATCCGGTCTGCAATGAATTCTGCCATATAATGTCATTACTTACATGGCAATTCAAGCCAGCTGTCTCCACAAAACATAAACTCACCTCTCCATCTACAGCAGGGATGGTACTATTTCCTAACAATTAGCTTCCTGATCTCCAGAATGCAGAGAGCTGCTGATGCATAATTAATAGTTCTGTACAATCTTAACTGTGAATAATGGTTTAGTCATTGCCACCATATGTCTGTAGCTGAGAGACTAAAGAGCTAATTCCTAAGGGTAAATTCTCCCCTCTGGAAAAGGAACTGTGTTTACATTGCGTGGAGACTCTTGATGGCAGGCCAATTTTATTTGGAGGTTTTGGAGGGACATTTTTACCCCTTGACTTTAAATTTTGTTAGCTGAAATTCTTTGGAAGAAAGGATAAGATTCTGAAATTAATGTTTTTTCTGTTCATGGTGAATCTAAATACGTGTACCCATTAACCAACAAGAAAGACAGCTCTGGTAATCATAAATAGGATGAGTGATTAAAGAACTAGGGGTTATATATGTATAGCTATTTTATTAGAAATACCAAGAAAATATTTATAAAACTTATCCTATACTTAGGATATAACCTAAATAGGATATATACATTTCCTATGTATCCCAATTTAGAAAAAATAATTATCTTCTATTGCAAACTTTACAGATACCATAGTTGCTATCCAATATCTTGAGTTGAAGCTGAATTATGTAGTTTGGCTTCTAATCCCTGGAAAAATTCAGCAAAACTTTTGCTGTTTTTTAGATTTGCATTCCCATTGACAGAAGCTGCTGAGTCCATCTACGGCCCCTTGAAATGAGCAGCCGTGTGTCATTCTGCATCAGCACTACTGAGCAGGTTACTAACACGAGGAGGCACACTTCATCAGAAGATTCATTCATATATGATTCACGTTTCATCAGAAGATCCCACGACATCCATCCTGCTAATAACATCCATCAGTGCCACGAAGTCCAAACACGAAAAAGAGCAAGATACTGTTTGTTTTGACCCAAGGGTAATCAAAGGATTTGTAAGGATAATCAGAAGGGGAATTGGCAGGAAAAAAAAAAAAAAAAGAGGAAAAAAAAAGAAAGAGAAGATTGATTTCAGTTGTAGTGATATGGCCTCTCATGGTTTATTCTGCATGAAGATAAAATCCTTCCTTGCTTTTGTTTTTTCCAAAATGAGGCACAGAACTTTTCCTGCAGTAAAGAACTTTATTTTTCAAAATGCAAGTAATTTTAAAAAATCCTGATAGAGTAGATTTGGTGGAGGTTTTGACCATGTAACTATCTCTTTCACCATGTCACTACCTTCAGATCTGATGAATAATCGTCATTTGTGAGTCAATGATGGTGAAACAAAAGACAGATCTGTGAGTGGAAAAAGAAAGGTTTACAGCTTTGTTTTGTTAGCAACAGAGTATTTCGTTCAGCTCTGCTGATGCCATTCCATTTTCTGTTCCATTACACCTAAGAGCACTTTTCAAACTTTGAAATAATTTGTTTAAGGAACACATTTTGTGGGGTTTTTTTTAAATATTAAATTGACTTGGTGACATTATAGGGCTTGTTTTCTCTGTACGAGTTAGACATTATGTGCCCATGAACTGTAGCTGTGGGTCGGCCATCTGGAAAAACAAGCTGCTCAACAACCGTGTAATTTGTCTTTTGTCTGTCTTATGGTACTGTGGCAGGGTTTTTTTGGATTAGTGCTGAGTAAACACTGAAAGGAAGGTTTCCTTGAAGCAATCTCCCTTCTCTAAGAGGCATCTTATTCGCTTACAAATTAACAAATAGTCTAATGCTGCTAAAAGCTTTTGTTAACAGCATTTCTGTATACTTTGATTCCAGAATAGAAAACATGTCCTTTCCTTTCCCTTTCCTGTGACCACAAAGCAGACATAATTCACAGACTTAACAGCTGTGGAAGAAAACGTGTTCCTGTGTTGAATCGAAATGTAGCTGCCTGCCACTTACCTTGATGGAAAGGCCTGAGAGGAAATACTTGACTCCATGTCTCTCGATCTTTCATGTTGAAACAGGTGGTATTTAGGAAAAGAGCATCTTCTCTATGGAATTGTGCTCCATATCCCCAGTGGTCACCCGATCTGATCAAGGTACTGACATGGGATTTAAGTGATTAATGTTTAATTGATTAAGTGAGACATAAAACATCAGAATTGGCTTGAGAGAGTGCGGGTTTTTAAAGTCCTAACAGGAACGATTAAACTTACTGACCTGAGCAAAATTCAGAGCTTGGCTCATTCTGTTCTTCCAAAGACTTCTGGTGCTCTTCAGCTGGTGCACTGCTCCATCCTAACTCACAAATTAAAATGTTGCTGTTAAGCAGACACCAAGTTATAACCAAGAGGTTTATATTTAACTGATGTTTCTAGTAAATGTATGGCTACTATATACGCTCTTGATGCAAAGGCCAGAACTGACCATTAAGCTGATCTGGTCTGACATCCTGTAAAATGTAGAGTGAAGAACACAAAACACTTACTTTCCCTTGAAGTCAAATACTTTTTATTTAAATTACAAACATAACTTTTGAGAAAGACATCCAAATTTACCTTCTGCTATTTCAACAAAAATTAAGGAGTAAGTGACAAGGAATAGTCAGAGGAAGACCAGACTTTCAGCAAGAGTAACTGTGGCTTTCTCAGAAAAGATATATAATTCACAAACCCTTGTAGTCATCGTAGCCTCAACTTTTGATTTTTAGGGTTTTTTTTGCAACTGCTGTGCACTGCATTCCTTGCTGACTTACACTAGAAGATGGTTAAATTGGCAGATGGAGAACTATCAAATCTCTTCCACCAGTGCCATAAACTACATGTGGCAGCATAGGCAACCCAACAGGTGGGACCTTACCCCTACCTGGAAGCCACTGAAATGGTAGAGTGCCAAATATGGACATTTGTCTGTGGGGATTAATTATGCCTTAGTTTCCTCTTTTTGAAATGGAGGTCATATGAAAGTGATGTGAAGATGATTAGGATCTAAAAAGTAAATAGGACATAGAAACTGTATGCTTTTCTCATCTATGGAAATCAAGCCATTCTACGTCTGGCTGAATATTCACGAAATACTCTATTATCAGCCTCATGGAGTAATTACAATTCCAGTTGAGATTAAGGTGAGACGTGGGAGGAATGGCTGCCCCTCTCAGCTGAGGATGGAGGAGGACTCTGGCCCCTCTCTGCAGGGGCTGCTGTCATCATCAACGTGGAGGCGAGCAGCCGGAGCGTTCCTGAGCAGGTATGAGGGTGATGCAAAAAGCTGGAACCCAAATGATGATGACACATTTGTAGTATGGTGGTTAAACAAGTGATAAGCATCTGCAGGCCAGTGCTGGGATGCAGAGGTGTAAAATTCCTACTTCACACCCTGATGTTCAAACATCTCAGATAAATAGTCTTTTGAATTGTGGCATTTTTAAATGCTTTGTTTGCCTAGGGTATTAGAAAGCAAGAAAGCACAGTTTATTTTCGCACTAGAAACCAGCAAGCAAGTTTTAGTGTCCTTTTTTTAAATGTATTTTTTTCTCAGATCTTTTCTAAGCTGCTTCTGTATTGTTATTTTGTTTCCCTGGCTCTTTTTTCCCTTGGTGTATTCCATAGTTGGAATATTTTTATCATCGTCATCATTACTGATCAACAGAGGTTTTAAGTACTAGTTCAACCAAGTCTCATTTTAGAAAGCTGAACGGTTCACCTATTAAAATCCAATTATCTTCAAATGATTCAGGCAGACCGGGATTAATTTTCAGGCTAGTTTTCAGAGACTGCTGTCAACATTTTCTTCAGCTTTATTGAAACATGTTTGTTCACCAACTAAGATGAACTAAGTTAACCTAGTTCACACTAATTCCTCAAATTCTCATTTTCATTCAGTTTTAATGATAAGCTAACACTCCCCCACCCCCATGTATCTCTTTAAATGTTGTCACTCCAAATAAACACACTGAAAATCTGAGTTTCCATTTTTCAGCGGTGTGATGTGTTTTAAAAGTCTACGTGAATAATTTGGGGGGCTCAGAAGGGGAGACACAGCTAATCTTGAGGCTGAGGAATGGGAATGAAGGTTCTGAGAACGCATTAGGAAGGCTCACTGCCATGATTTGAGTGTCTTACTACAAGAGATTTCACAAAGCCATGAAGATTTATTTTCTGAACACTAGGATCCAGATTCTGTTTAGCTTGTCAAATCTGAAGTATCAGAATGTCGTTTTGAAGTTTCTAATTTAGAAGATGACACTGTATTGCTCATTTCTGCTGTGGGCTCGCTCCTAGTATGGCCTCTCTGTTCAAATTTTTAGCTTTTTCAAATGTGTAAAATTATCTAAATCATATTTCCGAGTAATTAATTCCTTCACGCCACTTTAACTACTTTTTATGCAGAGAACACATCCATTCCTTTGTATACACAATTTCTGAACAAAACCATTTCCTTCATTATTCAAAAGCACTTGATTTAGAAATTAATAAATCAAGATGGATTTTTTCCCCCATTTTGAGCAGCATGGGAAAGACTTGCAGAACTTACTTAACACCTCATAGTACTGAACTGTGTCTTGGGTTGCAAGTTTCCCTGTATACAACTACAAACTTGTCATATTTTATCTGAAAAGGGAAAACGTTACCAATACCTCTTTCTGATTCAATATTTAATTATTATTCCCATCCTTTATTAAGGTTTGTATTGGCCATAATATTAGTGATTTTCATCAGGGTTTTGTTGCTGCCTAGTCTAGTTGGGAAAAAACCCCAAACTATTCTGATTTCAGGCCTGATTCTGACCTCAATTTCAACGAGAAAAGGCAAGGTACTAAAATATTATGGGGTGGGCTCTCACCTCTGATAAGTCAATGGAACTTTACCAGGGGTATCTGGAGGCAAAAAGATGTCAGGAAAGGGTTGACTATGAAAGTGACTGCTTCAGACAAGTCCTGGGAAGGGCTCACTGGAGTTCTGAGCAGGAATATTCAGCATCTGACACCTGGGAGATATGCAGCAGATGCAGCAGAAATCTCAATTTCTGAGGGACACCCATGATAGCTGAACTTTGAGGTCTGCTTTAAGCTTTTTTCTTGCCTATTAAATAACGTTAGCCACTACAATATTTTAAAGCATTTCTCTTTATAGACTTTGTGTCCGGCAGCAGACAGTAGTAGTCAAACCTTGGAAAGACCCAGAGAAAGTGAGCGCCATCTCCGGTCCACGTTGGTCCCCTGTAACTGGGATGTTGTCTACCTTGACTTCAGCAAGGCTTTTG
>JAOXJK010000019.1:68984448-68995982 GCA_025774025.1 Xenus cinereus
TGTCAACAATTAATATGTGTTATCTCATACATCCAAACCACAGCAGGTACCAGAAAGAAAACTACTTTATTCCACCTGAAATCAGGATAATATAATATAATATAATGTAATATAATATAATGTAATATAATACGTTCTCGTTGTCTTGTTACCTCTAATGAATGAGGATTTGGGAGTTTTATTGTATGTAACAAATGTGTAATGATGATAATGGTTCAAATCTTAGTAAGCACTTACATTTTTTTTTACTTGTCTAATAAGATACTGGGTTGCCAGATGCCATCCTGGCATACTGGTTTTCTCCAAGGTGACACTGGAAATAGAAGAAATACTGAGAAAGTTTTTGCAGATATAATTTGAAGAACCATTTGTTTTCTCCTTAAATTTTTTCAATCAGTAACAATCCGTATGGTGTTGAAGGGAAATTTATTGTTGAAAAACTTCTAATGAGATTGAAACAGTAAATTCATTTTTAGGAATAATAATGAATCACCTCTGACAATCTTTCATAAAATTCTAATATTTTAAAAATAAGAATAATGCAAAATATGCTTGTGGTCATGCTCTCCTGTAGTAAGACTAAACTTGATTCCAGAATGATGACATGTGAGCTCTCTTGTTGTTCCCTCTCTTTGTACTTTAATGTTAATCTTAATTTAGTATAATAATATAATTGACAGATACATTTTAACATGAAAAATACGCATATACTCTTAATTTTGTAAAGTCATAGTCACAAAGTATTACCTTCTTAAGTAGTATATTAGGCTGCTGACATACATCAAAAGATGAGTGGATCTAGATTCTGTTGTCTTTATTGCAGTTAATTTATATTTTATTTCATAAACGGCCCATTGAATCTAAGACCAATTTTATAATTATTATTTGTAGAGAGACTGTTCAATATGAGTAATGTGTAAAAAATTGTTCAGTCATAGCACTTCATAGTCTAAATAAATATCAGCTGATGTCTTTTCATGCCTGCTCTGCACTTGTTTGAACATTTCTCTTTGTATTTTGCATAAAGTATAGAAAAGATGAATCTTTATTATCTTACTATGTCACAGTCAGTAACTTCCCATCTTAGGTGCACAGTGTTGTAATTTTGTTTTTTTGACAGATTGTGCAGATGAACAATTACTGTGGTCTTGGCATTGACGCAGAGTTGAGCTTGGACTTCCATCATGCTAGAGAAGAAGAACCAGGGAAATTTAATAGCAGGTAATCCTGGGGAAACCAGGGGTGAAGGGCAAACTCTGTGCTATTGCATAACTTCCAATTTATGCTATGGCTGATAATCTTGAACTGCTACAGGTATCCACAAAAAGTACGGCTTGAGGTAGAGCTGGCACAGGCAGGAATTAAGTTAGCTAGGAACTCGAAGACACAGAATTCGGAGGTTTTGTTTGGGTTGGTTTTTTTTCCCTTTTTAAAATTATTTTCCTTTACCAAGAGAGAGCACCTTCCAAAGCAGTTTTTGGAAGGCCTATCACTGTTATTCATATGATCATAGAATGGTTAGAGTTGGAAGGACCTTAAAGATCATCGAGTTCCAAGCCCCCTGCCATGGGCAGGGACACCTCCCACCAGACCAGGTTGCTCAAAGCCCCGTCCAGCCTTGTCTTGAACACTTCCAGGGATGGGGCATCCACAGCTTCTCTGGGCAACCTGCTCCAGTGCCTCACCACCGTCACAGTACAGAATTTCTTCCTAATACCTAATCTAAATCTCCCCTCTTTCAGTTTAAAACCATTACCACTTGTCCTATCACTCCACTGCCTGATAAAGAGTCCCTCCCCATCTCTCCTGTAGGCCCCCTTTAAGTACTGAAAGGCTGCTGTGAGGTCTCGCTGGAGCCTTCTCTTCTCCAGGCTGAACAACCCTAACTCTCTCAGCCTGTCCTCATTGGAGAGGTGCTCCAGCCCTCTGATCATCTTCATGGCCCTCTGCTGGACCCGTTCCAACATGACTGTGAGATTAAAAAGGTGTGGAGAGAGAACTTCCTCTTTTCTGCCATGTAGATCAATCAATAATAGTACTTTTTCTTCTTCCCGTAATCACTGTTAAAAAAAAAAAATCACATTTTTGTAATTAATCAGTAATTTTTTGTAGAAACTGTTTTTGTCTGCTTTCCCCTTTTTGAATACATGTCCTCCCTGACGACTGGGAGACAATTTAGGGAGTTACAGCCGGTTACAACTATGCAGTACTCAAATCTGAGTGTAATGATGTGTAATCCCACTTATCTTGCAGTGTTTTGTCTGTCATTTCAGGTATTGCTCATGTTTTTTTCTTAAAAATGGAATAATACAGGACATTGTTTGTGGCACATAAATTCCTGTTCGGCACTGGTTTGCATTTTCAATCCACTGGATTAGAAACATCATAGGGAGTAAAATCAGGCAATAAGTTTGCGTATAGCAGTGCTTGTTCCAGTGTGTAAAACTGTTCTAGGTTTACTTGTGCAATTATTCTAATGTAAGAGTTAGGTTCATTCTTCCTGTAAAATAGACCACTCTGACTTTGCAAAGGGGCAGCACTTTGAAAAATGTGTCCTCCTCTTATTGCCGCTGTATTTAAGGGTTGTACTTTGACTTTTATTGCCCTGTGTGCTTTTCATTTCTTGAATCTTTATCTCAGTTTGCGGTGTACAGCACCTGCAGTGCCCTGGGCAGTGACTCGGACCCTTCTTGCAGACCTTTCACATGTGTACTTGCACACTGCGCAGGCAAGGGAGTCTTGAAGGGTGCGTGGGAAAGGAGATACGGTTTTTATTATTTTTTTTTGTAGATCTGATACATTTCTGTGATTCAAGATCTGGAAAAGAAACGTGAAATAATGAGTTGATACTGAGGTACAGTTTTGCAGGAGACAGCTCGTTGGGGCTAACAGTGCTGACACACGATCGCTGCCTTTTACTGCCCGTGATGAGCATTGTTAAAATCGCTGCCTTTGCCCTTCCCCAGGGTATGCAACTGTATGCTCTTGCCAGCAAGATTAGCGTTTTTATTATTATTATTATTTTCAGTAAATTAACTAAGAAGGGTGGCCGCTTAATGCCAGATGCAATAGCTCCTGGCATGTGAACTGGCTGCTTGCTCTCGAGTGCAGAAAAGTTTCAGGTTGTGGCAACAGAACCTGCAGGCAGTCCTTGGAATGAAAATGAGTTTTGGTGCTCTTCTGAATGAAGACCTGAAGCTGTTAAAAATGCCCTGAAGGCTGTGTGCTCTCTGGCCTGGCGCTGCAGGAGTCTCTCTGTGCCCTCAGGACGCCTCACCTTTGGCTGGCAGCTCACATCCTGGTGGGGTCTTCCCCGCGGGGAATTTAGTGCTGGACTTTTATGGCAGGGCAGTCGGAATAGCGCGTGCTGTGGCAGGGATGGGTTTCACGCTGCTGGGTGCCAAGCTACGCGAGTTGTTTTTCGCAGTGTAGAACTTAAGGATCAGGGCATCTGATTCTTCATTCCCATGGGATCCTGGAGCAGTCTTTAGGGCTGCTGATTTAAGACACCACGTCTTGTCTGTGCCATCCAAAATTGGCAGGAGGCTGCTGTGGCGGGGCGGTCTCCCGGAGGAGAGGATAGGCAGAGATGATACTCTGCATGGTTTAATGCCAGTTGAGAATTGTTGTACAAGGATCCAGAACTGCGGGGGGTAAGGTTTGAAAGCACTGGTTGTTTGATTTGTCAGCTGTGGTTTTTTAAATGCTGCAACGGCTACTAAGTCAGTTTTTCCATCTTGGGTCCTCTGTATGTGAACCTATTAAAGTTCTTCTCCGGTCAGTAAGATCACTCTAGTAAAAGCACCCAAATGGACACTAATTATTGGTCAGAGCTCTTAGCTTTTGCAGTGGTGGTTTCCCACCCAGCGGTGGGCTTGTTGAATTGCAGGACTAGATAAAAGGTGGTCATTTTCTTTTGCTTGATAGCTTTCCATGCTGTGTGTTGCAGTTCTGAGAGGTTTGCTTCTGAGAGATGTTACCGTTGCTATTTATCGGTGTCCATGGGAAATTGCAGTTCATTTAAAAAGGCCAGGCACACAGATTTATTTATTTTTTTATCCATCACCTTTAAAAAAGAGTTCCATAAATCTACTCTTCTGGGTGTGCAGCAGTTGGGAGGACCTCTGAAAAGTCTGGCTTTCTGCATCCGCTCACTTTGCTTCTTCATGACTCCTGAGGACTGGCTGCTTTCTTTTGTTTCCATGAAAGCTTGGGAAGCAATTACTGATGCTGTGGTGTCTCCCTGAGTCTATGGAGACCTGTTCGTGGTACTTTTAAGAGTAAAGGGTGAGGGTGTTTTTCAGTTCTGTCTATCGAGGGTAAGTACGGGATTGCAATACTTAAAAAAACACTTGTTTTCTTTCCTAATCCATAAAACTGGCTGAATTGAAGATCGGTACAACCTTCTCTACCTGAATGTACCTCAGGAAGGGTGTATGTGGATGTTGGCTATACTTGTAGTGCATCTTTTGTAAAAAAAACAAACAAAAGGATGATTCCTGAGCCGTGTGGGTTAAATCCCCCAAAATCTTCTGAGCAGTAGGATTTTACTTCAATACCTCTAGAGAGGTGTCGTGGTTTAGCCATGACACTAGGATCACACAGGCGCTCGCTTACTCCCCATGGTTGGGATAGCAAAGAGAATTGGAAGAGTAGAAGTGAGAAAACTCAGGCATTGGGATAAAGACAGTTAAATAGGCAAAGGGAAGGCCACATGCACAAGCAAAGCAAAACAAGGAATTCATTCACCACTTCCCACAGGCAGGCAGGGGTTCAGCCATCTCCAGGAAAGCTGGGCTCCATCACACACAACAGTCGTTTGGGAAGACAAACACCATAATTCTGAATGTACTCCCCTTCATTCTTTTTCCTCCAGCTTTATATACTAAGCATGATGTCATATGGTATGGGATTTCCCTGTGATCAGTTGGGGTCAGCTGTCCGAGCTGTGTCCCCTCCCAGCTTTTGTGCACCCCCAGCCCGCTCACTGGTGGGGTGGGGTGAGGAGCAGGAAGGGCCTCCACTGCTTAGCAACAACCAAAAACATTAGTGCACTGTCATCACTGTTTCTCATCCTAAATCCAAAACACAGCACTATACCAGCTGCTAGCAAGAAAGTTCACGCCATCCCAGCTGAAACCATGACAAGAGCCTTCCAAATAATTCTGGGATGACATAATGATGCATCAGCCGAGCTGATGCAATGATTTACTGGCTCCGTGGAGAGGGATGTCCTGCCTGTAATGCCCTGCCCTCCTCTCTCGTCCCCATCAGTGCCATTTACAGCACTGACTGCAGTCTGAGTCTCACCTAATACAAACCGTGATTTCCTTTGGAGACTGCTCCAAGGAGAGCTTCCTCCTTCTTGCCTTGCTCATTAACTGTGGTGAAACCACTGTCTGCAAAATGGATTCAGCCAAGGGTTTGCTTTAGGAGATGCTCCTTTTTTTCACCCAGGTGGGCAAGCTAGTACATTACTGGCTAGCGCTAGCTGTAGACTGACAGCTCCCACTGGCACTTTCTCCCCAAACGATGTCCCAGGTGTGGATGTGCAAAGAAGGGTGCTGATTCTCCCTAGCGGTGGATGTGCAAAGGTCACCCTTCTGAGCTTGGCTGGCTATTTTCATCATAAAATCTCTCAGGCACCTTTAAAAACACTGGGTAGGAATTGGCGTGGTAACAGAAATCAGTTTGTTTAGTCTTAGTTGGTCTCAGTGTCCTAATTAGATACATAAATGGAATGGAATTTTGTTTCAAGAGTGGAGTGATAGGATTTAGTCTCTGATGGATTTTCCCTTGGTTGTGTGTCACGGGGTGTTGTATCCAATGTCTCTGGATCCTGTGGACCTCAGTGGTCCGTAAGAGTTTCTTAGAGGTCACATAATTCAGGATTGTGTCTGCAGTTATGGCACCGTGTCGTATCCTTCCACTTTCTCCAGGCTTCCTTCTTTATGCAACAAAAATAAGTACTTCTTGGGGATATTTAAAGTATTGTGTTTCCTACCGATATTCTGTTATTTTTCAGTTGTATCCAAATCAGACGAAGCCTGTCTTAGCATAGACACATCTTATGGTCTGGAGTAGAAGTGTATGTTGAGCATATGTTAAATGGTGTTACATCAGGTACCTTTAATTCAATGCTGTTTAAAACCGTTAGCAGGTAGGACTAATCATTCCCAATGTAATAATTTTAAAAGAGATGAACAGTCTCAGTCTGAAGAGTTGACTATAACCCACACACTAAACTGGCTGCCTTCCCCACTCGAACATCTACAGCATTTAGATGCGATGCTGGAGAGATTCTGCAGAGTTGGATTCCACCAACACCCATGTGCTAGTTGGGTCAAACAGTGGAAATTTATGCTTTTTATTTTAAGGTTGCCCTGAAGGCCATGTATCCAAAGGTTTCCACTATAGAAGAAAAAATAGTGTGTGTGTTTAACTAAAATGTGTTTATGTTATTCTTAAAATACTTTGACATTTCTAGGGTTGCCATAGCATCTTCCTCATCTTTTTTTACTCTAAAATGAGAGATGTTAGAGCTCTGTCACACATTAACATTACTAAGCATGTTTTAAGTTTTCAAATTAATGGTACATTAATTTCATGGTACATGGTACATTTCAAATTAACTAGCAAATGTAAAGCAAAGACTTGCAAAGGTTATTGTACCTTGATTATTCTAGCATTGCATGAGAAAATATTCAAAAATGTTTCGTTAAAACCTCTCAGTCCTAATTAAAAATACAATTTTTCAGCCTAGAACTTTACATTGCAAAGAGGCATTGCATCCAGGCAGCGCGTTAAGGGATGATTTTGCTGCAGTAATATTTTACAGATCTCTGCATGCCTCGACAGCACAAATCATCCCTTCACTAAAAGTTTTTATATAAATATATATATATTAAGCAGTTTGTGTCTTGTGCTTTGTTTCTGCAGTAAAGCTAGAACAATTTGGAGAGGGTTTTAACTGAAAAACTTGGTTAAAGTTTGAGAACAGTACTGGTATACAGTACAAGGAAGAGTGCTATGCTGGGCCTTACTTTTTAGTTACAAGATGCTTGTCTGCTCCCAGGTTTCACAACAAAGGAGTTTACGTGAAAGTTGGGCTGCAGAAGATAAGTCATACCAGAAACCTTCACAAAGACATAAAGCTTCAAGTGGACCAGCATGAGGTGGAGTTGCCAAGTATAGAAGGACTCATTTTTATTAATATACCCAGGTAAAAGGGGGAGGAGGGATCCTGTGTGGATGCATGTCTGGCTGTATGTGTGGACATGCTGCCTGGTATTTGAACATGAGACGTTACATGATTAGATGAAATGTTAAATGCTGTAGATTAATAGAGGGTTGTTACTGATTATTGCCTGACTCACTGGCTTTGCGACTGTGACTAAAGAGCTAGCTCTTAATACCATTTTGACATAGTTTTTCTGATCCTTTGAAGCTCACAATCTCACGCCACGTAAAGGTGGTACTGTCTTGTTTTCCCTGTGTGCAAGCCCCCATACATTTGCTATTTCTTCTGTGTTCTAACAGTAATTTGGAATTACTGCCTCGCCAAAGGTCTTCAAACTTATTTTGGAGGAGTTTTGTAGTAAAACATGACTTTTTAGGCTTGGTCATAAGGCCTGTGGCTTCTGCCCACTATCATTTTCCCCCTCCCCCAAACTGTTTGAATGGTCCACCGGATTTCATTGTGACTTGTAGAAGGATCAAAGACGATCAACTTGCACACCCTTTGTGGCATGCCAGAGACCTGGTGCCTAAGCAGTTCCTGCAGAGGAGACCAGCCAGGACTCAACTGTCAAACACTGCCCAAGTCCTACAGCCAGCTGGTCAGTGTACGTGGAGTCGGTGATGCTCCCCAGGTAGCTGTGGGAGCATCACCACATTTTCCACAGAAAACCTTTGGGTTGTGACACCTGCACAGGGAGCAGAGTTACTACTGTGGAGGAAAGGAAGGCAATTCCGCAGCAAATCTGGCTTCCTTAGGTGTTGGTAGAGGCAGGTTTTTTGTTTGCAGAAAACCGGCAGGTAATTAGTGCTGCCATACTATTATTTTTTTTTCAAGTACACTCTTATCTCAAACTATCTGTATCTCTTTCAATTTTAGTCTGAAAATGTTTCAACTTTTTATTCAAATCTGTATATTTACATGTACACAGACGCATGTGCACATGCCCATACACACAAGTATATGTTGCACATGAGAACTGTGGAGAAGAAAAAACCACGATTGGTACTGAGCAGTCAGTGCAGTGAGTGATTTCAGTAAGGAGGGTCAATGCTGCACAAAAAGCAACATGGAGTTAAATTGTCAGAAGCATTTCAGAAGGCTGAAGTGCAGGAATTCCTGCTTAACTAAAAGTGAGTTTGGCCATGTACAAAAATAAAAAATTGCTGGTTGTTTTAGCTGTAGTTTCAGTTCAGTAGCTTCCCTGAATATTGCCAAGACCAGTAAGTTTTCTGTTAAGTTCTTAAGTCTTGGAAGTACAGGGTTAGTGTAGCTGTAACCTGTATTTCCCAGCAAACTAAAACTCTTTGGAGTTACTTTCTTCTTACCTATTCTTTCTCATTCAAACAGAAACTACTTACTTCACTCCTCCTTCTATTCCTAAAAGATGTGGTCAGCCGTCTTCCAAATTTTAGGAAAGCACTTCCTGCTTTTTGCAGTGCGGGAAGGCTGTGTTGTCTCCTCCAGCTGCTTCTCTGGCTTTTGAAGCCTGGAGAACCAGGCAGGGTCCGTGGCAGGGGGCAGGCCCACGGGCGGTCACTGTGGTCTGCTCTCTACACAGCTGGGGGTCCGGAGCCGATCTCTGGGGGTCTGAGAACGATAACCGCTTTGAGAAACCACGCATTGATGACGGCCTGCTAGAAGTTGTTGGTGTGACTGGCGTCGTGCACATGGTAAGCTGGTGTCCTGGTAAGAACAGAGGAAACATACGTCTGCTCAGACTGGTTAATTGTTGTAACAAAGAGTGCACTGCAAGTGCGTAGTCCCAAAAAGTATGCATCCATGTTAGGTTATACCATCATTTGTTCAGGTACTTGTTACATCACGCAGAAATGGTTATAGACTATAAACAGAATTCACTGGCAGCGTGGGTTGTCTGTGAACAAAGCATCCCGATGTCGGGATTTTGGCTGCAGCTGGAATACCTCTTCAGGGACCGCGCTGCCCCCTCACTGCCTGTTTGTTGGCCTGCCCTGAAGATCCATATTTAGGGGCTGGATTACAGCAGATGGAGTGGAAAGTAAGGAAACCTGTAGTTGGATAAGAAGTAGTAATAAGAGTGTGAAGCACTTGTTAAAAGTGCATTGGGAAATGCTTAGTGACTTAAATAGGCTTTGAACCAAGGCCAGAAACATACATGTATACATATATATGAAACGCAAATATGTGTGTGTATATATATATGTATTATGGGATGTACTAGCTTTCTTGTAACAGGTGTCAAATACCTCATATCATGATGTCAAAACCTAACCGTTCATGGGATGAATACAAGATTTTATTTTAATATGACAAAAATACCCACTCTTCACTTCGTGTATTTGCAAAAAATCTTGTCATACCTCTTCACATTCAGGACAGTGGCTTTATAATTATCTCCGATAGGCTTTCCAACACCTGTCTCTGGGAATCTGATGCTAGCTGCTCTTGATCCACGTGCTACATGGAGCAGGTGGTATGCCAGTTCTGCAAAGAGTATTATAACTCAGTTTGTGCAACTTTAGTTCTTCCATGTATTACGTATTTTTACAATACTCTGCTGTTAGCAATGCTGTCCTGTGGGATAGCAGGTTATTTTTGTCTTCTCATCATATTTCTTTCACTATCTTAAGAAATCTGCTGCTGAAGAAGTACACGTCGTCAGGTAACCAGAGACAGCTAATTGATACAACCACCAAAAATGGAAAAGTGGGTGCTTAAAATTGTTAGTGCAGCTCCATTTTTGGTGTTGGCCAACTTTACCATTTTGCATTGTATCATCATATAAGGAAGACAAATACAAAGCATTCCATTAGAAGAAGTGGTTTGATAGAGACCCTTAAAATTTTTGTGAAGTTAGAAGCAAAAAGGAGTGTACCTGTTGCTTTGGAATATAAATGTTAACAAACCCATGCTGTGTTTTTTTCTGTTAAGGTTTTACCCCCATGTTTTGTGTCTGTACACATTACCCAAGAGAATGTGTAGCAGCAAACTTCATTTTGCTTCACGTTTTACAGTTAACAGCTGTTTGTTGTAGTTGCGTATATGTATATGCAGTTGAGTGTATTTATGTATATGGAGTTGAGTTTGGCAAAACTCTCTCTCCCTATGCTTTTAAAAGACTTCTGTGTTTCACATGTGCATAGTTAGGTGTTTTGAAAATGTGTTTTCTACATTTTGGAGGAGGGAAGTAAAAGCAAATGACACTGTGCACTGTGTAAGTTATTTTGCCTCAGGCAGCCTGCAGGGGTATCCAAGGTCGTCTTCATGCACTAATTTAAGTAATTAATGCTGTGTCAGTAAAGGCATCCTATGCAGATTTTGCCTAAGCAGTTCGTTTACTTGAAATTTGTCAGGTGAGAGTAAAATTCTACCCATCCAGTTGAAGTGCAGCTAATATTTGTGCATCTTGTGTATTTGGGTGAGTGATATCCTGGCTTTTACTTCCTAACAGGGTCAAGTCCAAGGTGGTTTTCGATCGGGAATCCGCATAGCCCAAGGCTCGTATTTTCGTGTAACACTCCTAAAGCCAATTCCAGTTCAAGTTGATGGAGAGCCCTGGATTCAGGCCCCTGGCCAGATTATTATTTCTGCTGCAGGACCAAAGGTACTGGCTGTAGGTTTGTCTTAACAAGCTGACTTTGTTTCTCCAGTGGGTATGACCATATTACCTTGCTTGTCTGTTGTGTTCTGATGCTTAACTTCAAAGGAGATTGTTAGCACGGTGTGGTAACTGTTGGATAAATACATAGCAGTTCTACAGAGAATGGTTTGAGAGCCCTCTCCACTGGTTGAAATGAGGCTTGTGTTTGAAAAAAAGTAGTCCCCGAGCTTCAGCCTAGTGACTTTACTTTTTTTCCCTGTGTATTGAGCTCTCTCTGCTTGCCCTGAGCTCTCACAGCTATGAGGGCCATGGAAGTATTGCAGTGTGTGGGGCAGGAAGCAGTCTGCTGGTGGTGCTGGAGGAGGGAGAGCTGTCAGAGAGCAGCAGCAGAGAAAACTGAATAATGGAAGAGGAGGGTCTGAGAAGAAGATTCTTTGGAGTAATCACTGTCTGTTTTTCTTTGGTATCTCAACATATACATGTAGAAGGAAAAGAGCATCGGCTACTTAAGGATTTAACTTCCCCATTGACATTGAAACTGTGAAATAAACATTTTGCAGTAGTTGACTCTGGTGCACACTAGTCTACACGTTTGCCTGCTACCTTAAGGACGCCCTGTTAACTCACAGAAATTTGTTGCTACAGGCAATGTCAGAGAATATGTAGCCCCACTGGGAGGGCTACCAGAACAATGGCCCTTGCAGAGGAAAAATG
>JAOXJK010000019.1:69193291-69205282 GCA_025774025.1 Xenus cinereus
GTCAAAATATGTTGTTTCCGCTTTCAGGAATTTTTACTCCTCTTTCTTCAATTAAAGCTATTTGTCAGTTTGGATCAAAATCAATAAATAATTTAGTTTGCCACCGAAGCACACCTTTACTGGCCGAAGTGTGCACCTGGAAACTCCAGCGGCGGCACTGACCCTGCTTGTCTGCCATCACGCTGTTCCTGCGCGCAACCAAGGGGAACCAACCGCATGTGAAACTACATGGACAGGCTTTGACTGCTCTACAGTGCTACCTGTACCAAGCCCATCTGCTTCAGCTAGAGCAGATCTTTCAAAAAGAGGCAGTCTGAATCTGAAGGCTGCATAGTTAAATTACTGATGAACTAGTAACCAAGTCATCCATGGTCTGATTCCTCGCTGACAGACTTCTGTCTCAAAAATGCAAGAAATCCCTAAGTAAACAGTGCAGATCTGTCATCAGATTTGGAAATGTGTAGCTTTGAAAGTTACGAGAATTCTTTTGCTTGTGTGCAAAGGCTGTAACAAGTCACTTAAGCCTCCGGTGCCAGAGCCAAATCTGGATAGCATTTACCATCAAAGCAAAGGTCCCACCATCACTGGCAGTGGTGTTTGACACGGTAGCTTCCCTCTCAATTTGCCAGGCTGCTTTGCCAGATTTCCCTACTTGATGTCACAAGACAGGAATGTGAGGACACCAGAAGCACCCACCTGCCCAGTGATCCCTGAGCAGGAACCACACATGAGCCTAGCCAGGTCCCAGGGCTGCCTCTGATACCCTCTCCTCTGTGCTGACTGGTGTCCAGGGCTTGGGCTGACCCTGGGTGCGCGAAATTAAAAATCCCTGTTTTGGAGTCCTCTCTGCAGTCTTTTGGGCTGAGAGCGTGGATCCCATCAGCTGGGCCTCCCCTACACGCGTCCTTTCCCCTGTGGCTGGGGATCTGGAGAGATGCTCCGCTCCAGAGAAGAATCTTTAAGAGCAGTACCAGACTCATTACTAGGATTTTCTCCATCCCCAGAAAAAAATAACTGTTTTTCCTTTAATGGCAGAATCATAGCCTTATTATAAATAGCGCCTTCTCTCTTACTGGTCTGCTTTCATAACGCTGTCAGTGTTTGCCTTCTTGAGATATAGCTGATCACCAGCACAGACAGCAAGTATTGCGTATTTATTCCAGTCAAAACACAACAAATGGCTTTTGCCCAGCGCCTGTATGGGTCCCGCTGGGTGCGCTGAGAGAGATCCCTTTACCTGCCATTGGTTTTCTTCAGGCGGTCGCAGCGGTGGCTGACACACGGTGGCTGCAGCAGGAGCGGGGAACAGCGTCTGTGAGCCTGGAGGAGACACCAACCTGCTAAGGACAGGAGCTGTGCCGGGGTCAACCACAGAGGAGGAGCGAATTGCTGGGCTGTATGAAGAAAACCTGCCATGCCTGCTTCCACGGATAGGAAAGCATCATTTACCACCGGGAAAATAGCATATATTTTGAGTCAAAAGAACACAAATATGCAGACAGCATTCAGGGAGCTGCTTGCTGATATTTTAAGATATTTTAAAATAATTTGGAAATGTGTAGCTTTGAAAGTTATGAGAATTCTTTTTAAGATTTTTTTTTTTTTTTTTTGGTCACCAAATCACAGGAAGAGTTACTTGGGAAGTAACCACCAGAGGTCTCTGGACCAACCTTCTGCTAACCTCAAAGCCTGACGGGGTTGCTCAGCGCCTTGCCCTTGAGGAGCCTGTTGGTTGGAGCCCTCAGCGGTGCCAGCGAAAGCCTGTCATCGGAACCCCTCTGTGCCTTGGCCCCGAGATTGCCTGCCTGACTGCCGCAGCGCAGGGTTTCGCTTCTGTTTGGTGTGCTCAGCTCCGGCGCATAGATGCTGACAGCACCGATGACGCCTGTGATTAATTATTAACGCAACGCTCAAGAGGCTGAGCCGTGAGCTGGGACACCTCTGGTCCAGGGTACGAACACAGAGGAGAGAGGCAGGACACGCACAGGGCACCGTGAGCTGGAGAAAGGGAGACAGCAGCAAGACAGCTCTGCTCACCTGAAAAGTCAAAATTACCGTCTGCTGGTTTTCACAGACACTTCAGAGAAGAAAGCTTTAAAGAGAAGCTGGGAGGAGAATGATAACCAGTGAATAAAGCGTTGAAAAGGGAGAATGATGTTTAGCCAATGGAACAGATGGAGATGTGGAAAATGTTTGTTTATTTTTGTTAAGTGTATCTCCTAACAGGGAACCCTGTTTCAGCTTGATGCGGTCAGACATTTTAGAGTCTGTATAGGAAAATTCCGTCCGCAGCTGTGGACACGTCTGCAGGAAGATCCTGGGTTGCTTTTAAGGGTTAGGACTTCAATTTTATACTTTGTAAAAATCACAAAGTTGACTGAAGCCAAAATTCACAGATGGGAGGGAAAATGACAGCAGCGTGTTCTTGAGGGAGGATTATTCTGTCACGCAGGACACAATAGAGACCTCTTCTTTTACTACTTTAACAAGTTTTGCTTCATGCTGGCATTCCTGCTTCAGAAAGGCACTGTCATGGGAAACGGATTCTGCCCGGAGACCAGACATTGTTCAGGATATCCCTTCTACCTCCGCGTGCTATTCAGCATTAACGCAGCTGTAAGCAGAACCCTGAGACTATTGAAATTTCTTTCTTCATCTCCCCCTTTCTCTTTGACAAATGTGTGACAAGGATGCAATTGTTTGAAAGCCCAGTGACGGAGAAAACAGAGAGCGAAGCCTTCATTTGTGCCTCAGTGATTTAGAAACCTACCCCCAAGACTTGTGAAAGAGGTCACTGGAGGTCTTCCATAGGGTTCAGCTTCCCAGCAGGCCTCTAGATACCAATGTAAAGGCACTTAAATGCCTCTAACAGCTGACCCTTTGGCGGATGTTCCCACCTAGGATTATCCCGGCTCTCGGGCTGAAGAATAGCCCTTAGCAAACTAATGGATCACAGACTCTTCCCTTTGACTATCTGCAGTTTGGGATGGGTAGCCGCCCATCCAACCAGCAGGAAGTTGTTTCTTCATTAAAATGACTAAAGCTTTTGAAAGATGAAGATAAGGGTTCTTCTGATGAATCACTGCAGAGCTGCATTTGGGGAATATTTTTTCTTGTTACCCAGAAGTTACTCGGCAGCCTGCTGGTAATGAAGCATGAACACAGGGAGGACACTCAGTTGTTGATCTGTGAATACATTCTTCTGACAGAGTCCAGCCCAAAACAGGCCTTTTTTTTTTCCTGCAGCTGCTCGGTCACCTTGTGCTTGAGGTGTGTGCTGGACCTTTGGCCCTTCTTGGTGTGAGCAGACATGCGTGGACCCGGCCTCTGCTGGGCAGTGGGGAGCACAGTGGAAACCTGCATCCTGCCACAAGGACACCATGCCCCCCTTCCCCTCCTGTGGGCACCTTTGCTCTGTCTCCTAAAGGCAGAACACTCTTCCTCCCAACTCCAGCATTCAGTGAGCTGGGCTTCCCATGCCGACCCCTTCTCTGCCTGAGGGAGACCCTGAGGGGTCTCACCTCCTTCCTCTGAAGAGCCATTCCTGCTCCTCTGGGCTACCTGCTGGCCCATGAGTGGGAGAGCATGGGGAGGAGGTGTCTGAGCCCCTTCTGCTAAAGCTAAGCTCTTTAAAGATCAATGGGCCAGAAAGAGGGACCAAGGGTGGGCACCACTTGTGCTCCTGCTCGGAGGAGTGTTTGCGCATTTTATGCATTGGCTGTTTCATGGAACGGCACTCCAGAAGTCTTTGGAGCAGGATAGGCACAATGTACCCCTTCTGGCACAGACAACTCTGGCTGCCAGGTGACCCTCTCAGAGTCCTGTGCTATTTCAGCTGGAGACCGGGGCTCCTCCGGCCCTGCAGCATCAGGGTGACCTGGCTTTTTGCCTCTGTGGGGTGGACACTCGCACTGGTCGGGATGATGATGCCAGCTGATCCAGGAGAGTGACTCCTGTACCCCTCCAGCTCTTTAAGGGACTTGGCACATGCCACCAGTGCCACCAGAGCAGTGCTAGCTGATATTCCCCACCTCTACCCGGTGCCAAGAGCTGAATGTGTTGCTGGGCTCATCCTTGTGCATAGGGGTGCGTGTCTCCCAGTGCTGCTGCTAATCTGGTCACCAGCTCCGTGCCCTGGGTCCACAGCACCTGCCAGCCATCCTGTCTACAGCCCACCCAAAGGGCCAGGAGCCCTGGGAGCCCAAGCGTCCTCCCATCCTTGTCCCTGCTGGTTCAGGGTGGAGGGGGCTGGGAGCTGCCAGTGCCAGGCTCCCCCAGTGAACTTGCTGTGAGCACTGGGAGCAGCTCAGCTCCAGCTCTGCAAGCCGTGGTTAAATTCCTCTCCGTCCGCCCAAGAGGTGCCCTGCACGGTAGTAGAGATACAGCCCAGGAGAAGCGACATGCCTATGAGCTTCAGGTGCCTCCGTCGCTGGGACAAGAGAGGTGTTTGGGCAGCAGACTTAGATCCCAAGTGCTTTTGTAAATCTGTGCACCAAACCTCCTACTCTGACTCAGAATAAAACCAGAAAGAAATGTCTGTATTTCTGCTGCCTCTCTCCCTAAGTGACCCCTCCTGAGAGCCCTCTAGGCTTCCAAAACAAAAAACAAAAAACAGAAAAAAAAAAAAAAAAACCAAAAAATCAAAGAAATGGAGTATGATGAAAACCAAAAAAATGGAGAAGAACCTCAGGCATCATTTAGGAAAGGCACAGTGTCTTGCTCCGGCACCGTGCCATTTATGCTCAATGCCTAGAAGGCTGGGAAAGGTTCTGGGAGAAAAGTCCGCTGCACGGGAACATTTTAAGGGCCTGAGTGGTAATGAGTCAGCGCTGAGGTTTGGATTCAGATGCTTCCTACCTAGTACCTGCCAAACGTGCCAGACCTTGCTGGGGAAGGACACGGAATACCATTATCCTGGGTTCACAGAGAGGAAACGGGAGTTGAGCAGAGGGGAATATGTACCCAGGATAATACTAGGAATCGGCTGAGGGTCTGGGATGAAAATGTGAAAGTTTCAGGCTCCCTGAGGCATAACATGGAGGAGATGGAAGACCATTCACCAGTTCCATAGTCATTACTGTTCTGTTGGTTCCCAAGGGAGGGAAAGTTGGGTGAAGAAGGGAAGGTGAGACCATGCTTTTGATGCAGAATCATTTCCTAATGGTGAAGGAATGAGGGCAGAGCAAAAGGGCAATGCTCTGCCCCTGGGAGACCTGGCTGAGGTCAGTTCACATCCCTGGGGATGATCCTGGTCATGCTTGCTTCAGCCTCTCTGTGGCCATGCCCTCAGCCCTACCAGGCTTTGTTCTGCACGTCAGTGTAAGTCAGCCTCCATTTCTCTTTGGCAGTTCTTGGCAGGCTTGGGGGTCAAGGACTTCAGGGGGTACTTTCAGTCCTGAAGCTCCTGTCATCAGCATGTCCCAGGGCCAGCTGTGACGGTGAGTACTCCAAATTCAGGCAACAGCTTTTGTCCTTTGTTACAGGGAAGGGAGAAGGACTGTGCTGTGTTCCTCCTATCAACCCACGGTGGAAATGGCACTCCCTGGGTCTGCTGTGACTTTGCTGTGGCGCCTTCAGAGCTTCCCTCCTTCCTTTCCCACCTCCTTCTGAACAGCTCTGAAAGCTCACGTGTCCCCAGGTCTGCAGTGAACAGAGAGCTGGAGATGGTCTCAGCCAGATCATGAGCCTGATGTGCGGCTTTCCATCTCACAGGGTCTCCAGGCTATTTAGCTGGGACTCTGCCTTGGTGTTTAGCTGCACCAGCAGGAGCTGAGCAGCTGAGACAGATCTTACCTGGCTCTATCAAGCAGGGCAACAAGGGTCTGGCACCTCTGATCTCCAGATTGGGAACAGGAGCAAAGCCCAAAACAGCTGTTGGCTGAGGAAATATTGCCTTAGTAGCTGGACCAGACCAAGTGCCTTCACCGATCGCATGCAACCGCTGTCCCTGCAAGGCGGTTGAGCAATAATCCGTCAGGAATTTGATCAGGAGCTAAATCCCAGTTACCAAATACGGGTTGCATGGGGCCAGCGTGTGGGCGCGAACCCTCTTTACGCTCCGTTTGCCCTCGTTCTGGCGCTGACCCCACCGTGAGCTCATCGGAAACCGGCTTTGTGCAGAGCAGCCCTGCGAGATCCTCTTCCCTCCACACCCAGCCCCGGCGGCTCACGCGGTGCCCAGGCACCCATCACTCGGCGGGGAGGTGAGGCACCACCGTCTGCCTGCCAGGCACGCCGCGCCGTGCCCGGGGCTCGGCCAAGCTCTGGGATCTGAGAAGCCAGCTGTGGTCAGCCCCCTGAGTGAGCACCGCGGGGAGAGGATGAACACTGCGGTGGAAGAAGTTGGGACGAGCGTTAGGGGTCGACCGAGTTTCACTTTGGGCGTAGAAGAGCAACATGAGCTAACATTGCCTTCCCAGCCACGGCGATGACCCTCGTTGCCCCAAGGGGTGTTGTAGGAAGGGGCACGGAGCAGCAGGCACCTCTTGATGCCACACTGACAAGGGTGACAGTGCTAGGTCAGCATCTAAAGAGCTGTGACAAGCAGCTGGATGTAAGAGGGAGGGGAGAGGACCCTCAAGCACCAGGGTGTTGAAATGAAAACCCATTTCCCCGTAAGCAACCATCCAGCTCCCTCTGTAGCAGTGGCAAGCCCCAGTGCCACGACTGTACCAGGAGAGGAATCCAAGCCTGCCAGCAGGCACCCCTCCTTCCCTCTCCCGGCAGTGCCCTCAACCGGGGTCCCCCCCTCTTGAGGGATGCTCCTTCCAGCCCCGCCACACACAGGCCAGTACTCCCCCAGGGTCCAGGCACCCGGAGAGCATCCCCTACGACACAGCCCCGACCCGGGACCGAGGTGTCACAGCCCAGCCAGAGCTGCGGCGACCCAGCCAGTTTTTCAGGCTGTAGGAGACCGCGGGTGTCGGGCTGTGCTGGGAGGGCATTCCTCCGGCACCGCGCTCCTCCCGGGGATAATCCGCGGGGGAATGTGGCGGCGTGCACGGCAGCCCACACTGGCCTCGCCTGGCCCGAGCCCCATGCAGGACCTGAGGAAGTCCCCACCAAGGCCTGGGTAGACCTACAGCTCCAGCAAGCCTTGCCCTGTTTGTTGCTGCTGGAGACTCCTTTGCAGCTCAAATCTGCCCACAGCAAAGACTAAAGAGACCAGTTGTCTCTGTAGAAGCCCTCCTGCAGTGGCTCCAGTGTTTCGCTGTCTGCCAGGCGTAAGCACCAAGAGATCTACCAGGTCTCAGCTCATCCATAAAGGCCAGCTGGTTTTCTCCCCTCCTGGCTTGCAGAACATCTACTGAAAGGCCGCAGCACTTCTGCTAATGTTCTGGACATTTCAGAAATAACTTCCTTTAAAGATTCTTAGTGTTCAGTGCCCCATAGCATATGACCTTGTTTAAGTGATTGCCTCATCTGAGCACGACTTTTCTGCAAGTGCCACATCTCTATTAATAAATAGGTGTGTCCCACACAGGCTGAGATGGAAAAGTGTCCTCTGTCACTCCACTTTTTTGCTGTTACCACACCAATATCTTTCTCTCAGAAGGTGAAATGTTTTAAATAATAACAGGAAAATGACCTCCTCTGGAGGGGAGCTCTCTCAAGCTATTCCTTGGATGTGTCGCCAAAGATTTCAGGTGAAGAAAGCAAGCTAAAGTAGTTGAAAGACTTGCCAAAGGATGCAGAGAAAAATTATTTCTATGATTTCTTGAAGGTGCACTATAGCTTCAAGAAATATCACCTCCTTTTCCCCAGCTCAGACATTTAGGCTGAGCTTGTGCTTTCACCCCGACTACCATTTTGTCCTTGCTAGAGAAATCTGGTTGCAAATAACCTTAAACATTTGTTAAAACTCCAGTGCTGCTGTGTTTGGACTTGGCCAGTGTAACCCCTGCTAAAAAATGCAGAAAATATTTCAAAGTCAAACTTTAAAGGGACAGCCATTGTTTTATTTGTGTTTAATTAAAAATAATAATAATAATAATTGTTTTCCAGTCCCATAGTAATTAGCAATCCAATCTACAGCTCCCATGGGAAAGAGCCTCTGCTTCTGGAACAAGCGTGCTCGAATATTGACTTGTCCTAGCCATTGCCAAGGTTTTGAGTACAGCAATTTGTTGGGAGGGGGTTTCCAACTTTGACTCTGTAGCAGTTAAACTGTCGTGCTCCAAACCACAGAGTTTTACTATGGCCTCCATTTCCCTTTGTTTTACCTGAACTTCTCATCCCGCTCTGCAAATCCTGTGCCAGAATGAGTCACTCCTGCAGGATTAGCTCTTATTTTTCAACTCCTCCGTCAGTGTTGCCCAGACTAGTTCTGAGGAGAAAAAAATCGACACTCCCTATTCAATAAAGCTGTGTAACAAGTGACTGAAAGAAATTACCTCGAGTGCTGAGCTATTTACACTGAACCAGCAAGGACCACCCCGTCTCACAGGGGCAGCCGAGCCCTCCGCACAGCACAGAGTGGCTGACAGTAGTGGGGGATGCACCAGTGCCCCCCATGCCTGCAAGTCACCCCACTTTGCTGCTGTGGTCCACGCGGGGAGGTTGGCTTGCTCCTCACCCCAGAGTGGGGGCCCTCAGGATGACCGGTGAGGACCCCCAAGAAGGATCGTGTGGGGTGCACCACCCTGGCTTTTGCTGTCGGAGCACTGGGGGGGTGGGTCAAGCCCATTTCTGTCCCTCCTGCCTTTGGGGTGGAGGTACCTTCTGGGGGCCCCATCTCTTTGCTGTCGTGGTCAGTCCTGTGCCTCTTAAGTTCAGCACGTGGCTCGGGCCGAAGAGTCCTCTGCTCTGGCATCTACTTGCTGGAAGCAGATCTTAGCCTGTCCCTGCCCTACAGAACTTTTCTTACATTCACATCTAAATAAACACCTGTTACAGGAAAAAACCAGTATTTTTCTTTGTATTGTCACATTTTATTTTCCACCTTTTCCTTGTTCTTTGTTTCTTAAAGTAATAAAGACACTCCCACAGAGCAAAACTGCATTGTCTTGTAGTGGAATAAAGAGGAGGGAAACTCGAAGGCTTCAAAAAGATGCACTCCCCTTTCCCTGTCCAAAATGTGATGCTGGAAGTGATTGTTTAAATAACTTCTGGAAGAACTGTTTTCTGATACTGGTCCAGTGTGGTGGCAAATCAGTGATTTGCATATAAAGACCCAAACTGCATAAGCAAAACTATCAGAGCCAGCTGGGAGAAAAAAGATCTGAGCACCTGGCATTTTGAGAAGTCATTTTCCTTGTGTCCATGGGTCATTTTCCTACATCGTTTGATAGGACTTGAGCTAACTTGACACAAATTCCTGGAAATCGTGTTTCTCCCACAACAACAGCGAGAACTGAAGAAATGACAAGTTTCTTGGTCCAGCAAAAGCTCAGAGTGGGGTTATGCCCCAAGTTAGATCACCTTGTTCAGGACCATGACCAGCCAAGTTTTAAAAAGCCCAAAGTGCAGAGATCCCACCATCCCTTTGGTGGTCCCACTGCATAGAGGTCACACATGAAATACTCACTGGTCACAGAATAATTAAGACCAGACTGTCCAAAACGAAGAGAGATTTCTGAAACTTTTTTGCTGTCCATGAAAATGCACACTGTACAGTGTATATTTTTAATAGCAGCATGAAACTTAAAAAACATTTCTTCTATGTAGATTACCATGACCTACACGCTTTTGGAAACATGTATGGCCTCAGGTAAACGCTGGGCAGATGCTTATCTCCTGTAAATCCCCACAGGTCTGTTAACTTCAGCAGGACTCCAGCTTTTCACAGCCTTGCAGTCTTGTTAAGGAGAAGGTTTGAGAAATAACCCGTCTCTTCATCTGGGGCTAGACATTTTGCTAGGGGCTCAAGCAAACTCCAGCAAATTTCTGTAGGTACTTGTAAATAGGGCATGACTTGGTAATTACCATAGTGATTGCTAACGGGTCAGAGAGTGGCAATGAGAACAAAAAGGCCGAGGGAAAAAAAAGGAGCTCTTTGTAAAAGTATTCAGATCTTGTCTGCCAGTGCCAATAAGCTCAAACTATCCCCATCTTACCTTTTGTTTTTTAAATAAAGGCTATTTACATCCCTCACTCATGGAATTACAGCACCAGTCCCTCATCAGTGTCTACCCAACATCTGAATCCTAGGATGGCAGTGGTACTCACAGTTCCCCAGGAGCCAGGGATGGTTTACCATTCAGCCGTGCTTTATGCATTGCAGGGGCAGGGAGGCTCACACTAGCACACACACACACATGCCATTTTAAGCACAATTTCCCTTGCCCCAGCCAGGGCTCGACACACACTCCCCATCCTGGGCATTCAGCTGGCTGTGCCCAAGGCCAGGAAAGAACCCAGTGAGGCTCCTCAGCTTTCATTGGGAGCTACGATCAAGCTGGGGTTTTGCCTCTGGCCCCAGGGCTACGCTGTGGCTGTGCCTGTGACCCTCCTTGAAACCCCCGATGTGGATCTTGACCTGCTGTCTTGGCTTCCCAGCCCTGCCTCCGACCTGCCTCCTCGCTGAGGACCTCCTCAGAAAAACCTCAAAGCATCAGAAACCTAGAAGTGCTGGGTGCCTTAACCTACCTACCTGTGACATTACTTTTTGTTATTTATTTACTTGTATCAAAGTGATGCTGAAAGGCTTTGATTCCAGGCTAAGATCTGGAGAAGACACTTTGGTGGACACAGCGTTTTTTGTCCATCCCTTCAAGATCTCCGCAAAACAAACCTCACAACCAGTCTTCCAACAAAGGTGCTTCACCTTCTTCCAGCTTCAGCCCCAACCCTTCCTCTCCACGTTCCCTGCTTTTCCATTATGCTTCTCTTCCTCCTTCTCTTTCTTCTGCTTCAGGTGTTCCCAGTGTCCCTCCACTGCTCCCATCTACTTGCTCCCAACACCTTTTCTCTCCTCTGCTTCCCTCCTTGGCTGACCTACTCTCTGGGACCATGGGGAAAGCCCTCTGCAAAGACTACAGTGCAGAACACGTAACAGGACAGGAAAATGGTTACTAAATTATAGGACACATGCACTGCAATTTGTTAAAGACTTTCAAATACCATATTTGGGTGGAGCAACATGAAGAACATTACCAACAAAGAATACCACCATGAAATTTCTCCCGCCCGTGTTGGGAAATTAGTCTCCAAACACTGCAGTTTGGCCCTCTCCATCCCACACTGGAGTGCTGGTTAGAAAGAGATGATGTCCAGGGGAATGTGGTTCTGTCTGCAGCAAAGGAAAAAAAAAACAAACAACTTTTCTTTCCAAATAACATATTGAAGTACAGTAGGATATTTGCAAAGATACTTTGTTAACAGTAAGGCAATTCATTAACTTAAATACTATTCTTAAATAACATTCCCAGCTTCCAAAGCAAGCAATACACAATTCTCTCTAAACTGCTGCATCCTATGATTTTCTATCAAGCATCAGGTTACACCACTGCAGGGAGGGATGAACTAGAGCTCCAGCAAGCAAAATTTGGCTTCAGGTGACAAGCCACTCACCCTTTCCTCAAGCCTCAGGGTCTTTCCAGCCCCATGGGCCCCTCCCAGGAGCTCCCATCAGTGCCTCCCATTAGTGGCATAAGAAACACTAATGACGGTGGCCCCACGTGTGGAAGAAATTCTGCTGGCTGGCTGTTTTCCCTACCCTCTGCCTTCTGCAAGAGCCTTACAGCAGCTATCACACCGGGACACAAACAGAGGAACCTATACCCAAAGCTGACACCGTGCAGTGCACACAGTGGCCCGCAGTGACCACGGCGGGGGCTGTGAGTGGCAGGGAAGGGAAGACTCGCAGGGGGAAGGTGAACCTCCCTACGGGGAATGTGAATGCCAAAGAGCTAGGTCAGGCTTAGAGGGGATTAAACCTCTCGAAACTGTTGAATGAATGGCCAAATAGGGCATTTGATAGGCAAAACAGAAAGGACTTATTTCCATGCCAACAGAGCCTGATGGCTATTCAAAGATACCCATCCGGAGGAT
>JAOXJK010000019.1:69241992-69257406 GCA_025774025.1 Xenus cinereus
GGTGGGCGGGGGGAAGCATGAAAAAGGGCCATCCTCCCCCTCTACTCTGCCCTGGTGAAGCCACATCTGGAGCACTGTGTCCCCTTCTGAGCTCCCCAGTTCAAGAAAGATGGGGAGCTACTGGAAAGAGCCCAGCAGAGGGCTACGAAGATGACCAGGGGACCGGAGCTTCTCTCTTCTGGGGAGAGGCTGAGACCGGGGTCTTTTCAACCTGCAAAAGAAAAGACTTGGAGGGGAGCTCACCAATGCTTTTAAATACCTAAAGGGCGGGTGTCAAGAGGATGAGATCATGCAACAGGGGGCAACAGGCACAAACCAGAACACGGGAAATTCCATCTCAAAATGAGGAAGAACTTCTTTAGTTTGAGGGTGCCAGAGCACTGGGACAGGCTGCCCAGAGAGGCTGTGGCGTCTCCTGCTCTGGAGATATTCAAAACCCATTGGGACACATTCCCATCCAGTCTGCTCTAGGTGAATGCGCTTTGGTAGGGGAGTTGGACTAGATGATCTCTGATGGCCTCTTCCAACCCCTGCCAGTCTGTGATTCTCTGATTCTGTGACTTCATATGAAAAAGGCAGGAGATTTAGGCCGATTTGGGTGTCTGCGCTGTGGCCACCGTGTTACCTCGTGAGACTCAGCCAGATGGATGCTGAGCTGCCTGATGCACTGGTCAGGGCCCAGGAGGGAGATCTCAAGCACACAAGGAGGCCTGCTGTCATCCTCTGGCAAGCCCACCCTGTCAGTGGGTGGGACGGGACAGGGGGGGACCACAGAGGGGCTGGAGGGAATGGAATTCAGCTGAGTGGGAGCAAGGAGCTGCAGGTGCAGCCCCTGCCTGTGCTCCTCTACCCATCCTTGTGGGCTTTTCAGTACCTTGCTCCACTCAGCAGCTTGGACACATAAGCAGCTGCAGCTGAGATCGACAGAGCAAACTGATCTTTGAGATAAGATTCAGTGTGAGGGAAGGGGGCTGTGTGCATGGATACCCAGTTTAAATGCACAGGGGTGTCACATACAGCAGGGAGGGGCCGGAGAGGATCCTCAGTGGTAAGAGACGCCAACCCCTCAGTTAAGGACTTCTCAGCAAGCACCACCATCCCAGAAGATGCCAGCTCCTTCACCTGCAAGACTGGATGCTCGACATCAGGCTTTCCGTGTGTCCTGGTTTGTCCTGGTCACTGCGTGACATCCTCATCACCTCTTTCTGGGAAGCTGAATTTTCCACATCCGTCCCCACCTTCATCTGGTGAATGAAAATCAACTGGTGAAGGATGGAATAGAGGACCACCGGGTGGAAAGCTGGAGACGTAGCTGAAGAGTAGTGCTGACCAAAAACTCCTTTGGGACAGACTTGCTGAGATGAAATCTGGGCCACAAGTGACAGCAGGCCTCCTTCATCCTGGGAGCAGGCAGGAGATGCACAAAGGGCGGGTAGTTGTCCTACAGGAATCCCCAGCAGGCTGGGAGAGCTCCAGTCACCCGCAGCGTCCACGTTTGCACTTGCTGAGGAAGTTGACCGTGACCGTGCTGAGGACATTTCTAGCCCCGAGTCTTGCCTGAGGCTTCGGAAGGTCCACGCTGGCCCCAGCCGGCTGAGAGAAGAGGGAGCAGCTTGGTGAGCATCCCCCGTGGCCAGAGGCGCACGGGCCCTGCAGGGGGCTGCTTCCACCCTTGCCCTTGGGTGGTCCTTCCAGCCCACTCAGCAGAGCTGTGGCTGGCTTTTGGGAAGGGGGAAGGTGACCAATTCAGCGCTTCCCTTGCAGAACCATTCCTCCCCTCTGCTGAGAAGGCTGTGCACATGTTTTATATTCCCTCTTCACAGAGTTTACACAGTTCAATAGCCTTTGGCTTTCATTATTATTCCACTTTCAAATGTTATTATTCCATATTCAAAACCTGCCTGGATGCGTTACTGTCCAACCCTTTGTAGGTGAACCTGCTTTGTCAGGGGGTTCGACTGCTTGATCTTCGAAGGTCCCTTCCAACCCCTACCATTCATTCTTTCAAGCAGGCGTGGAGGTGGGTCTAGTCCAGAGGCCATTCTGGAAGAGCGCTTGCCACCACCGCACGGGAGGGATAACCAAATTTGGAGGAAACGATGTACCCTCTCCCCCTTCTGCCCCCACTGGCCTAACTGCTCTGGCGCCTGCCCCCTCTCTGCTTGTCCCATCTGTCCCACCAGTGGCTGTGCTTGTCCTGATCCTGCCACCACCAAGCCCCGGTCCTGGTCGTGCCGCTTGCATGTTCCTTCCTGCCCCGGTTCCTCCCATTCTTGCCTCTTCCTCCCACTGCAGAGCGCCCTTCCAGCCCTCCCTGCAAGCCGCTTTTTGGCTAGATAGGCTTCGTTCCCAGCCGTGCTTGCCCCACAGGGCAAGCATCCGTGGTGGAGATCCAAGCAGCCATGCTGGAGCTGCAGCTGGGAACCGTGGGCGTGCTGGGAGCAGGGGCAGACTGGTCCCAGTGCCCGGGCGCTGAGAAATCGCTGCCTTTTCCTCGTGTGAGAGGGAAGTGTGCGAACTTGCCCTGTGCAAAATGCAGAGGTCGGGAGATCCCTCTGCATCCTGCCTGTGACGCCGGTTTATTGCAAGGTCCTGCCCTCCAGGGCTACAGCGAGCACCCCTGCCGGTTTGACCGGTCTCCTCCTTGCCGTCTCCAGCCTGAGCGAGCACGGGTCTGTGGAGCAGCACAACCAAACTGAAGTAGCTTCTTCTAGAGAAGTAACTGGGGTATGAGCCACAAGCCTGGAGCAGAATTTCTGCTCTTTCAGTAGTCACCTGTTGGGGTATGCACCAGGTTGGTTGTGATGGCCGCTGTCTTCTAGAGCTCTAAAAATCACTGGTGCCTCCTTTGCAAGGGGCTCTGTATGTGCAGCGAACCCACGTGTAAGTTGTGCACGCTGTGTGTGCCCTCTGAGGGGCTGGGGGTCTCTTCAGCGCCTGTGAAGAGGAGGCGGTAGCTCGAAGACACGTGTGCGAGTGCGTGCATGCACACATGTGCATGTGTTCACGCCTGGATGGAGAAGAGGGGGAGAGCACAGCAACCAAATCTTCAAGGAGTGATCCCCTAGCCTAGTGCTTATGGTGAAGACCTTCTGCTTTATACTCACTGCTGTGGTTTTTGGGGGAGTTGAGCATCCGTGCAAAGCCCAGTTTATTGGGCTGGGAGCAGGACATGGCAGCAAGAGAGGTCCTTCTGTGGGCAGCTACCTCGCTCGTTAGGTTTTTTGCAGCAAGTCTGTTCCTCGGGGCTGGAAGCAAATGCCACAGGAAGGTATGTTTAAGAGAAGCCTGGATGTTAAGAGAGGGCATCCACAAAAGGGCTGTGGCCAGCAATGCCATGTTTAGCCCCGGACCCACGTACGGGAGAGACACCTTCGGAGCCAGCCTGGCAGAGCCGAGGAGCCCTGGCGAGCAAGGAGGACTTGTGCAGACGCGTGAGCTGGACTCTTGCGCAGTCGGTCTCGTTGGCCATATCGGTGCCCAGGGCTGTCACTGTCCTCTCTCCCCGAGTTTGGCATTGAGCAGCGCAGAGGGTGCTGTGTGGGGCCTGGGGGGGCTTCTCAGTTTTACGCACCAGTTTTGGCACAGATTATTTTGGTGCTTTCAAAACCTGCCACTGTTGAAACCATGTGCAGGAATTGCCAACCTGTATGCAAATCTGGGTATGTTGGGTTTTTTAGCAGTTCTGATACAGGACTTTTAATAAAGAGTGGGCATGCCTACAGAACACTGAAAGTATCTATAAGAAAAAAAAAGAAAAGAAAAAAACAAGAAAGGGGGTTTTGTTCACTTTGCATGTGGCTTGGCGTAAGTAATTATGTCAGTAGGAGATCAGGACTATTTTTGAAGACCTTGATTACGCTGTGCAAGGTGGGTGAGAGCGCAGAGGGCAACGCTCTTCTCTAGGCTGGTTTTGTGGCACACGTGCCGGTGGGAGCACAGCTGTTGGTTTGCCACACAGATAGGAGGATTTTCAAGAGGCATTTGGCGTCAGCAACTGGGTTGGGGTCTGGTACCAAGAGGGTAGAGCGTTTGCGATGGTGGCATGCGGTTGCTTTGGGTATGGCCGGTCCAAGCTTCAACATCTCCTGGGCGCACCGCTGGGATTTTGTTTGGACCCAAACCTCTGTTTTTAAAAAACAAAACAAAACCCAAAAAGCGTGTAAAGGATGTGTGCTCGGTGAAGTAGATTGTGTGCGCTAACTGGCTCTGTGCTGTGCCTCTCTTCCAGTTGGTGCACTACGTGTGGAGTTTTCCCAGCCTGTGAACCTGGAAGAAGTGGCGAGAATAAACCCAGAGGTCAAAACAGGAGGTCGTTTTGCTCCAAAGGACTGTATAGCACTTCAGAAAGTAGCAATAATCATACCATTCAGGAACCGAGAGGAGCACCTGAAGTACTGGCTCTATTACCTGCACCCAATCCTCCAAAGACAACAACTGGATTATGGAGTGTATGTTATCAACCAGGTAAGATGCTAGAGACAGAGGGGTTTATAATGCTCTCACAACAGTGCCCGTGCCCCCTAAAACAGATGCGTGATTGCTTTATCCTGAATGGCAGTGGGATGCCATTGGGACAAAGGGTCAGGATAAGGTTGCTTTAAAAAAAAAAAAAAGAAAGGCTGTAGCACCCCAAAACATGTGAAAATGAACATGAGCAATTTTGCTTCGATAGTTTTGATGGAAAACCTGGGGTCCCCTTTTCCAGTTAGGCATGATTCACTCTAAGGAGCTTCTGTTCAAAGAAACCAATTGGTGAGGAGGAAAAAAAGATCCCTTCTAGCACAACCCCATCTATTTTCTCTTTCCAAATGTTCCTTTTTCACAGCTGCTGCAGGAGTTGCATAAAGAGATCTTTTAAGGTGCCAAGGTAGCATTAATGCCTAATCTGGCATTGGGTGTGCCGTAAAGACGTAGGATTTCACTTACTTTCTCAAGCAGCTTCTGTTCATGCTAGTAATAGTGCACACAGTGTCAGGAAGAAGAAAGCAAAGCTGTGGCAGTGGAGCAGGTGAGTGATTGTCTTCAGGTGAATAGAACAGGAAAGACACAAGTAGTGACGGAGGTTTTTGTTGGGTTTTTTTTCCTCGATATCTGATGGCCTTAGACCTGTCTTTCTAAAAAAAAAAAAAAAAGAAAGAAAAGGCATGTTTCACTCCAAACAAGCTGTCTTAATTTATACCATAATTGTGGTTAAATAAGTGGGTGTTGTTCACACTTGGAAAAGCTTAAAATGTGTAGGCATTTGCATGGGCTGCGTGTGAAAGGGCAGATGCAGTCCTGAGAGCCCCAGCAGAGACCGACGGCTGGACAGTCTCACAGTGCAGTTTCTCTCTTGGAAATGTATTTATATCCTGTTTCCTCAGCTCTGTGAAAACGGAGATGAAATAACATGCTTCTTTAAATGGAACTCCTTAAGTTTGCGGATCAGCTGATGCGTTTGGGCATATCGAAGACCATTAATATTTAAAACGGTCGCCCAAGCGATAAATTTCCTCACAGAACTGAAAGTAAAGGGGGGACCTTTTTCTAGAGAGCAAACCAATACTGCATTAGTACTACTCCTCTTACTTTGCTCATTTCCAGGGTGCCAGAGATCTGGGCAAAAGTGATTTGTGGGGAATTAGGAGTAGCCCCCAAGCACTGCAGCCGAGACGCTCCGGTGTCTGTGGCCGCGTTGCTGAGGGCACGAGGCGTTTCTGCGGCGTGCGGACTGTCACGCTGTGCCCTGAGGTGTGGAGCCCTGGGGAGGAGACCCTTCCCGTGTGATGCAGGGAGCAGCCCGGTGCCGCTGTCGGTCCAGCGACATGGGGGCCAGCCCCAGCCCTTCGTCCTCCCCACTGCATTTCCTTGCACCTGCAGTGTTTGTCTGGGCGACGTACCGGTGCCACAGGGCTGCTCGAGCCACGGTCCCCACCGGTCACTGGGCTGCCAGGTGGGTGAAGGTGGCCGAGCAGCATGCCTCCCCTGTTCTGAGCGTGGCTCGGAAGCGAGGGTGCGATGCGGCTCCCAGCAGTGATCCTGCAGATGGGGGCTGCTGCTTTCCCAGCTAGGCGTAGCTCACCGGCTGGCTCTGGAGAGATGCCTGCCCCCAGAGTGGTCCGGGGGTACCACTTGTGGGCCAGCAGCCACCTCCATCGCAAAGAGCCAGCGGTGCAGACGGGGCTGGTGTTTTCCCCGTCAGTGGTGTTCAAGGGTAAGGGAAAGCGAGGGGCCCGGCCACGTGGAGCTGTGCTGGCGCCCGTAAAGGCAGACAAATGTCCAAAGCCTGTCTGGAGTTCCTGCTGCTGCTGCGATGGTGCATGCTGGCTTGCATTGCCCTGCGTTGCTGGCTCCTTCTCCTCTCTGGTCCTGTCCTCCAGTGCTAGGGCTGTGGGGCTGTCTGTGTGCTCTTACAGCTAACCCTTGAGACAAAAATGATTGGAAAGTAAATGTGTTTCTCGGAACGCATCCCTTGAGCAAAGTTGGAGCAGGAGTGACATTCAGTACACGGGGTATACATGTCCTGGGCACATCCAGCAGTCAGATGTAGGCTAGCAACGTAAGGCTACTTGATCTGTACAATAAACACGCTCCTTCTGCGTCAATCTCCCAAACTGTGTGAGGCAAAGTGGTCAGTGGTAGTAAACCCATGGGATGCATCTCTCGAGGGTGAGTGGGAAGCGAGAGAGAATTGCAGAAAATTTATTAATTCTGCAAGAACTAGAGTAGGAAAATGGTCTTATTTCTCTGCTGTCTTGACAATTGCTTTTCTCTTTTTCTTGTCTGTCCTTCCCTTTGCATCTGCCCTCCTTTTTTTTATTTTATTTTTCCTTCTAGTGGGGAAATATTACCTTTACTTGTTAATGCTGTCTATAGCAAAGCAATCACTGAAGCAAGGAGAATTACTGTGTGATCTGGTTCTTACACGCTGCCTACGTGCTCTTCTGTGCTCTGCATCTCATAGAAAGAAAGAGGAGCGCTGAGCCCTGCTACTGCTGCACTGGTAATGTCAAACTTCTTCCTTTCAGCGCAATGTGTTTCCGTCATGAGTCCGTCGTGTCTCCACCATGCTGTTCTTGCGTGCCTGAATGCCTTGGAGCAGGGCTTGGTTGGAGTCAGGGGGATGATGTTTGTGTAATGTCCGGTGTGTAACAGGAGCCAGTGGAAAATACGTGTTACGCTTCACTCTCTGCACCCCACCACCAGCAAAACCCAAACTCGATGCATGGAGTAGCAGTTGTGGGAGCTTTCAGATAAATCTGAGATGAGGACATATGGCTGAGTGTGCTTTTTGTGGCACCCATTCAATGCCATGCAAGCTCGACTTCCATCAAATGAGAAGGTAGTGGTGAATTTGTGGTGTCTCCCTTGGTCCTGCTCCTGCTGTTACCCATGTGCTCTCTAGCACCTTCAGCCGTTCCCACCTGGGTACTCGGGTCTAGAAATGAGTTTTCTCCTGACCGTTCAGCCTGTGCAAATGGCCATGCAGCCAGACTAGAAGTTTGGGAAAGGGGAGACTTAGCAAATTCCCTGAAAACGGTGCAGTTGTGCAACACTTTTCCACTGGCCCCTGGCGTTACCTGCGGTGTCCTCGGTAGCAATTTTCCAGAGTGTTAGTGTGTGCGTGTGAGTGCGGAGTGCTTGGGGCATCGCACCTACTCATGTTACTTTGCAGGGGGCGTCAGGACCCCCCAGGTGTGTGGGCAAAGGGGGGAATTGTGCTCGTCTCCCACTTACCCTCGCAGTGGTGGGGGAGGCGAGTTTCCCCCCTGGCTGCTCTCTCCTGCTGCCCGGTGCAACGGTGCTGAGGCCTCAAACCACCCTCTGACAGAGAAACAGCAAAGTGTCTCCTAGAGTCTCAGTATGGCCCTGGAAACCTCTTTCTGGAGAACAGACTTGCACATGGATGCTGTGTGTGTGGTTCAGGCTGTCTTGGGGGATCCCTGGCTTAGCTAGCAACTTCCCATTGGAGAATGGTGGCTTTCTCCTAGCCAGCGAGAAACACGTGTCCTCACCATTACCTCCCTGAGACCCCGTGAGTTTAGGATCCGGGTGAGAGAGATGTCGCCAGGGGTCCTCTGCACTGCTCCCCTGTCTGCAGGAGGAATCACAGAGCCACCTCCTCTATGGAAGTGGGAGCCAGGACAAAATCGGGACAGATGGTTTCTTGCTGGCTGGCAAGCCTTTCAGCTTGAGTGGCAGTTCCAAAACCCTCTGTTTTATCTGTGTGGCATCCTGGGGTAGGTCTGGCTGAGCGAACTAGATTCAGCAAAGATAAGGGATGGGAAGTAAAAAAGCCTGGATGTTCTTTTGCTTTGGCTGATCACCTCCTTGTGTGAGAAGGTCAGACCCTGCAGGACTGATGCAGCAGGTTGTCCCCCTTCAGCCAGTCTCTCATAGACCGATGAATGGGGATAGACTTGGATATGCTGGAAGAGACATAAGGAGTAAAATCAGGAGCCAGAAGCAGGTACTGGGCACTGGCACTGAACTCAGACATGGGTTAAGTTTCAGGACAGGAGAACATAGGGAAAAAATTGTCAAGAAAAAAATAGCAAAAATGCTCTTGGAATACATCTTGTCTGGTTGAAGCCTAGGAGATAAGTGTGAAGGCTACATCTAAAGCTTGGGTGCATTGTCAAAGCAGCACTCCCCTGTGTGCTGCTTGGCTCTTCAGGGTGATCCTCCTCTGCCCAAGCAAGTCCAAACTGATCCATTTCCTTGTGGATATAATCCAACAGGGAGCCTCCGTGGCATGAGGAGCTGCCAAGCAGGAGAGAGCTGGAAAGTGCCTTCAATTCTGCTTTATCTGCTCTCTTGAGGGTTGTCTGTCATACTGTGCCCTGTCCTGACCTGGAAGGGATAGCAGCATAGAAAGGAGATTTCCCAACTCTGCTTTTTTGGTTGTTTGTGTTTGTTTTTTTTTCTTATTTCAAAAGGTTGGGGATTAGTCAAAGATGGAAGCCTGCTGCACATTTCTGAATTTTGGGAGATTTGAATCTCAGATACTGCAAGCACGCCAGGGCTTCCACATTGCCTTAGGTATTAGGTAAAGAAACAGAGCTTTCTGCAAAGAAGCAAAACGTCTTCTTTTTTCGCTGCAATACACATTGTAAAGCCCTGCATAAATCCTGGGACAGAAAACCAGCCTCCTGCCCTCAGAGGGGCTGCAATTGGTAATGTCATTGCAAGGTTTGCTGCGTGAGCTACTTCCTCACTGTGAAGTTATTAAAAAACGTCTTGGAGAGGGGTTTTTGGTTTGGGGCTTTTTTGGCTGTGATTCCCCCCTGCCTCCCCGCAAGCCTTCTGGATCCCACAGGGTGAAGCCGTGTGGCCATTCAGGAGAGCAGCAGTGTTTGAAGCAGCATGTGAAGTGTTTGCTTTCTGTCTGGTCCCCCTCCACGCGTGGGACCCCAGAGTGGGCTCTGTCGGGGTCAGTAGGGGAGGCAGTAGGAGGGGTCCTGTGCACAGCTCTTGGTCTGCTGCTATGCTTGTTTTTTTTCTTTGGGGAGAGGTTTAAAAACACAGCTCCTCATAGCATTGTTAATCCCTAAGTGTCACCCAGAGGAGTTAGAGGCTACCTGAAGGCGTGGGTTAATTAAGCCCGAGCCTCCGGTGTGAAGTGCCCTTTGCCTTGAAATTTCACCATGAAAAGAGCAGCCAAAGGGTGTGAAACGAGGACGCTCTCCTCTGCTGGACCCAGCAGGGGCTTTGAGGTGTGAGCACATGGCACTTTGCACCAGGAAGGTCCCTCTTGTGGGGGGAGCACCCCTCTTGGGGACCCTCTTGCACCAGCACTGCACGCTGCACCAGCACTGTGGTCCCTCTTGGGACTGGGTTTGGTGCTGTGGGACTCAAGGAGCAGCTGGGGCTGGGCAGCCTTCCTTGCTTCCTCGGGGAAGAAAACCCTCTGATCCCACAGCCTCAGCTGCTCCCTCTCCCCGGCCCCTTTGTTCGACTTGCCTTTATTTTCTGCGCAGGTTTTCACTGCTCTTGCTTATGCATGATGGTGATCATCTTCCCACCAAGTTAGTTACTGGGTGAACCCTTTTGTTTTGGGTGAGGATGCTGAGAATTTGCTCAGATCCTCCTCCACGAAAGCTCACTCCTCCCTGTGAAGTCATTTATGCCCGAGGCAGGTGATGAATGCTTTTGAAAACCTTGGTTTGACACTTGCATGTTAAAACCTTCATTTGAAAGATATTTGTGGCTGTTTCAAGAACCTGCATAGCTCTCCAGCCGCAGGTCCATTAACCAGTCTGGATTAAACATTTTCCAGACTGATTATTTATTAATCAGGCAAAGCTGTTTGGGAGGAGGTGATGTTTTAAGCTGCTGCTCCTTGGGCACAGTATTTCACCTGTCCCTGATTCGTGTCCCACGCTGGGTGCAGGTCCCGCAGGGTCAGGGGGGGTGGCTTGCACGGTGAGGGAATCCTTTGGCTCGACACTGCTCCGAGGGCGTGGAGGGGAAAAGGTAGAGGAGAAAGGATTTGGCAGCCTTAGTTTCCAGGCTGGCAAAAAACCCCAAACTTTCAGCCCCCTACAGCGATGCCCTAAGAGTTCCCTTCCCCGCTCTGTTCCCCTGCACAGGGTTTGGGTTTGAAGCTGCTGCTGCAAAGTCGGGTCCTGGACTGGAAATTCTGACTTTCAAACCACTGGTATTTTTGGGTTTGTGGGTATGATCCTGTTGTTTTTCGAAAGTACTCGAGCAACTTGCAAGCCCATGCTTGTGCTCAAAGCCGCGTGGGCTTTTGAGGCGCTTCTGCCTGAGGGAGGCCAAACTGATTTCTCCTTGGGCGCCTCATTGCTCAGGGAGGAGAGTGGAGAGTTTTCCTCTGTTAACTGTGCCTGCCCTGGGATAAATACGCCCTGCTGCAATGTTGGCTCTTCTTCCCATCACGGTGACAACCCTCCTGGTTTAGTTTTCCTGGCAAGCCCCCCCCAGGACAGATGGTGGGTCCTGCCTCGCTCTGACTGGCAGAGGACCAGCAAAGAAGGGGCTGTGCACCGCAGATGTTCAGCAGGCGAGCTGGAGGAGGCCTTGCAGGAAGCATCTCTCACCATCCTGCCATTCGTGAACAAGGCTGTGTGTGTCACAGCCACGTGCCGGACCAGCAGCACCCCTTCCAGGGCCTGGGGAGCATCCTACCAGGGCTTGGTGTGGGAACCGGAGCGGGTAGCTGAGCGGCAGACCTTAGCTCATGGTGCATCTGTGTTCTGTGAGAGCTTAGGAAGAAAGTCCCAAAATCCTGGCCGCAGAAAGGTTTTGCTCTGTGGTGCTCATCCTGGCTGTAAGCTAAAGCACCACCGAGGTTTCTCTCTGTAGCAAAGGTCCCTCTTCCAGAGGACCTCATCTCTTTTTGCTTTTCTCTGCTGCTCCATGAAGCCCCAGCTGCTTGCCCTCTGTAAACTTTGTCACAGAATTGAATCCTGAAATGCCGGAGCGTGGGGTGGGATGTGGGGGGGACCCCCCAGCATCACATCTGCCCTCTTGGACCCTCCCATGAGGAGAGGGGGAGCTGAGCTGGGTCCAGCCTTTCCTCAGCCATTTCGTCTGCCCCCGTGTTTTGCAGCTGGCTCAGATGTCATTGTCCCTTAGGGAGGGTAGTCCCGGGGGGGGGGGGTGTCCTTGCTCCCGAGGGTGCTGCTGGGGGAGTGTTTGGGCTTGATCTCAGTCCATCACGGGCACACCAGCCCAGTGTGGTGACACCGGAGTCCAGCCACAGGTAAGAAACCGCTGATGTCAGCTGTTGAATTTAAGTCGCTTAACTGTTGTTTTTGTTTTGTTTTGTTTTTAAACTAGGATGGAGAAGAAGAATTTAACCGTGCTAAACTGCTGAATATAGGATTTGCAGAGGCTTTGAAAGAATATGACTATGATTGCTTTGTGTTTAGTGACGTAGACCTCATCCCAATGGATGACAGGAACACCTACAAATGTTACAGCCAGCCACGGCACCTCTCCGTTTCCATGGATAAATTCGGATTTCGGTGAGGAACGCCTTCTGGAGGGGCATTCTGTTCCTAATTCCGCCGTTAGCCTAGCAGGCCAGGCGCAGCGTTGCACATCCCCACCCACCATTGAAAGCCTGGGAAAATGTCTCTGGCAAAAGCCTGTCCTGGCGTGCGCGTCCCTGCAGGGAGCGGGTGGCTGCGAGCGGGATCGGCTGGAGGGGAGGAAGGGGGAGAAGCGCAGCTGCCAGCGGGTTATTAACATTCAGAGCTTCTGGAAAGTGGAACGTCGGGCGAGGAATAACTAAGAGCCCGTCGTTTATGCAGGTGCCCGCGTTTCCTTCCCTTCTTGTGTTTCAGGCTGGAAGCTGGAAGACAGCTAGTGTTTCCACCCAGTCTGAAAAGTGAGACACTCTCACACAGCAGGAATTATGTGCAGCCTTAAAAAGACTACATCAGATGCTATTTTAAGAGCAAAACGAAATATTTTTGGCTATTTGATTTCGGGCCTGCCCTGGTATCAGAGAGCAGTGCAGAATGAAATACCTTTCAGCACACATTTGGGTTCAGCAAGCTGCTGCAAACAAAAATGTGTCTTGCTTTTCCTTTCCTTTTTTTTTTTTTCTTTTTTCCCTTCTATCCCAAATCCCCAGGGGGGAGTTTGGAAGCTCATCTATAAAGTGAAAACTGGTCGTGACCCCATGGTGGCCAGTAGTGCTAGAGATACAACAGTGGTGTTGGTGGCCAGACCCCTGCAGGTCTCCACTCCAGACCCAAGCCCTGCTCGGGGCAGGACTGTCATCAGCACCCCAGCAGCTGCAGTTTTTTTCTTGCAGCTTGGTGAAGCTTAGAGCAGAAATGCAGGCCCCAAGGGTTTCTCCTGCTTGCTGGATGCAGAGATAAGGTCTGCGGTGATCCCTGTGTGAGCCCTCTCCTGGTGCTCTGGGTCTGAATTTGGTCTCTTCTCAATCCCTTGGTGAATTGCCCCTGGTTTTGAGCAGGAGCTGGTTGGTTTGTGCGTGCAAGGTCATGCTGCTGGCTCAGTTTTGGGCTGCAACCTTTACTTTGGGCCCTGGGGGAGCGTGGAGGTGAGCGGTGGAGCTGCAGGATGAGAAGGCTTTGCAGCTCCTCTGGTGCATTGCCGAGTTCTTCCTGCTCCCAGGGCATGCATGTCACCCATCTGTCCTTGGGTGAGGTGATGTGCATCTCGGTGGCCTGTCCTTTGAGGACAGTGCACTTCTCAGTGCACTGCAGCCATTGCCAGTTGCAGAGTTCTTCCCAGCTGTATTTGGGACTGAGCCCACCAGCTCCCTCTGCTTTGGGTGAATCCAGGGCACCAGAACTGTTCCCTGCTGCATGGAAGCACCGCATGGAGGATGCTGGCTCATTGTGGGATGGGGGTGGAGGGCAGCGGCAAGCCCTTTTCGGGTGGGCGTTCTGCTCCGTGGCTAGCACCTCTCCTCCTCTAATGGCCTTTTCTCCCCGCTTCCAGGTTGCCTTACAATCAGTATTTCGGAGGTGTGTCTGCCTTGAGCAAAGAGCAGTTCACAAAGATCAACGGGTTCCCAAACAATTACTGGGGCTGGGGTGGCGAAGATGATGACATCTATAACAGGTAAATAAATCACCCCCTTTGGCACTCGGAGTGCCTCGGGGGTGGGGATGAGCACGGACCTGCTGCATTCACCCCAGTGTTGGAGGGGCACGGGGCGTCCTCTCCCTCCAACCGCCGCAGCCCCCCCTCCGGGGTCGGGGGCAGAAGTGGTGTGTGGGCGACCTGCTGGCTCGGCGAAAGCATGTTCCCACCGGGTGCTTTTCCACCCCCTTTTGCAGCTCCCAAGGTGTGCTGGGGACGTCGGTCTGGCTGGGAAAAATCGCGCCTCTGCCCCGACACGGGCATGGCTTGCTCGCTGCACAGCCTCGCGAGCATCCACACTGGTGTGCGGCTTGGAGCAGCGCTCTTCTGGGTCTCCCAGCACTGGGGATTCAGGGCAGGTGGTGGGGTGGAGAAGACCTCGACCCACCTACCGAGCTCAATGCAGCGTGCTTGGGTCTGCAGCCTGGATCCCTTTGTTCCCAGGAGAGCTTGTTTTGTCAGGCTATAAGCAGCTCTAAATAACTATGTGAGCTGTCGCTTCCTGCCTGGAAGGAAGCCTAGCAAGGCTGATAACTGCAGAGAGGAGGAGGGTGTTTGCATGGGACAGGCTGGGACCACCCCTGACTGAAAACGGGGGGGCAGAGGGTGGACATGGGGTTGTGCTGCTTTACAGCTTTGCATCCCCAGGATGCTGTGAGAAATCATTGCGGGGAGCTCAGATTTGGGAAGCCCTCTTGATGCAAAGCTACTCTTGAGTGGTCTTTTCTGAATTCAGGAAGGGTCTTCTAAAAGTGCTTGTATCTTCCTGGGGTTCAGCACTTCTGTTTGATAAGCCAAGTGAGGGACCACCTTCCCGTGGGGCAGGCCATTCAGAGCAAGGTGGCAGTTCCTCTCTTCTGGGGGCACTCGGGTTTTGAGGAGCAGAAGTTGCCGTATCGGTGCAACTTTGCATCGGTGTCCATGAACTGCGGGTGCCTTGCAGAGAGCATGAAAATAAAGACCTGGTGAGTCCCAGCTGGGACTGTTTTGGCTCTGATGAGGTGTGTGTCCCCACCGCTCCCCATGCTGCTTCGCCAACCTTAATTTCAGCTTCTACCAGCACTGCAGCTTTCATGTCCCCAAAGATGAGTGCTCATCTGGCTCCTTTCCATATGGGTTAAAAACTTTCAAATTCCAGTCTAAAGCCCGGAGCAAGGCTAATGTGGGTGTTGAGCACTGGGGGAGCTGGCGGCCCGGCTGAATTAGCAGATCCTTGGTGCTTGCAGGGTGATGTGTCCGTACTGACGTGTCCACGTGGAAAAGGAGACCGGCTTTCTCCCCTTCTGGTGTTAGCAAGCCTGCAAACACATTAGGAACATCCTCAAAAAAAAAATAAAATCAGAAAAAAGCAAACCCCCAATAGTCATTTGTGGAAGGTGTGGCAGAGCATCCCACTTCTGTCGCCTGTTGCTGGTGTTTAATGAACTTGTTTGTTTTTTACAGGCTGGTGTTTAAAGGCATGGGGATATCCCGTCCGGATGCTGTCATTGGGAAGTGCAGAATGATCCGGCATTCCCGGGACCGGAAGAATGAGCCCAATCCTGAGAGGTGAGTCTCCCCCATCCCACAGCAGGCTCCAGGGGTGTCTCCCACCCTTGCCGCTCCGGCTGCTTGGCTTTCTCCTTGCCGTGCAAAAAGCCCCATCAGGGAAAGCCTGTGCTCGTCCCCTCCCTTGCCGACCCCTGTTCCCTGCGCTGTCAGCTGCCTCCTTACATCCCCTCCAGAGTTTATTACCTGATCACAGACCTGTTCCTCGAGATACCACCACAGCACAAATGCCTCTTGCCCTCCTTGTGGTCCCTATTGTCCTTTGTGTCTTCTGATGTTACTGATTCAGCCCCT
>JAOXJK010000019.1:69258308-69269339 GCA_025774025.1 Xenus cinereus
AACTCAAGGATTCCTGATTTTTTTCAGCAGTTATGTCACTGCATCCTCTTGCCTTTTTCCACCATGCCATTAGATTTTATTTTTCTTTTAATGGAGACAATATCACATTTTTTTTTCAAAGTGACCAAAACAAACATCTTCTCTGTGTGCAGAGCAAGTGTTGAACAATCAAGTCTGGATTCAATGAATGTCATTATTTCTTTTAGTCTCAAAGGAGGCTTTGAGTTAGTTAAGCCAGAGTTTGCCAGAATTTGCCAGCAAGCTCTCTACACAGGGAGGGAGCTACATGGATGGCATCTGCAAAAACTGCTGGCTTCAGGTAACCTTACTTCTGGATGTGATAGTGACTTTTTGCCTCAGCAGAACAACCCCTGGGTTAGGGGGGAGGGGGAAGAGGGTGTTTTGTTGTGGGGTTTGGTTTGTTGTTTTTTTTTCTGAAATAAAGATGAATGAATTTAATTGCGCGGTGGAATTAAGGCCTTAAAATCTGCTGACACATGATAACAATGGTAGGAAGTTACCGCGCTATTTAAATATTGTCTGAAGGTTCCTACAATCAAAATTGCTCTTGCAACTTCATGCATAAAACTTGAATTCACTTATTATGTCTGTTCTTGTTGTAACATTTTAATAACTTTTCTAAATAATTTGTATAGCATAAGCAGTATATTTAATACCAGATTAAACTAGGGTGCAGCATAATAGGATATGATTCAAGGCCTCCTTTATCTTCAAACTAGTAGGCTTTTATACGTGCGTCATTATATATAAAGCTATGTGTTATATTTGCTCTGCTTATTTGTCCATGAAATCTCCTGCGGTGCTGAGATATTTGCAGCAGGGCTGACATTTAATCCTTACTTCTTCAACTGTTGCAAATGTGTGTCCTCTGTCGGGAAACTCCCTTCTGACTTTTTTTTTCTCAGGCTTTGAGGGACATGCACGTTTTGGAGTTACTACTTTTCCTGTCAGTGCACCAGGGCACCACCTGCACGGACACCCTGCTTTTCCTTCCCCTGACCCTATGAAAGCCTCAAGCGCTGACACCCTTGGAGCTGGTTTGGGCGATTCAAAGCTGAATTCCTTCTGGCAAGTACTTTGCCACCAGCTCTGACCACAGCAATTTGCACTTCCTTGGCCTGTGCTGAAGGCTGTTGAAATCAGGGACACTCGTTGTAATGGGGATCATCTTCAGCACTGCCTTTTTTTTAGTGGTTTAGGTTTTTTTTTTCGTTTTTTTTTTTTTATGGGTTGGTGGGGTATTTTTTTAGGGTGTGGGGTTTTTGTTTGGGTTGGGGTTTTTTGTTTTTTGGGTTTTTTTGTTTGTTTGTGGATGGGGTGTTTTTGTTTTGTTTTGTTTTGTTTTTTGGTTTGTTTTTTTTTTTTGTTGAGACCTGAAGGTTTTGCCGAGCCCTTGCGCTGCAGGGGTGGGATCCTGCGGGGCTCGGCTGACAGTGTGTTTCTGTCTTAGTCCAGCAGCAGCGGCTCGGAGCACGCACGGAGACTTTAATTACTAGGGAGACACCCATCTGCCTTCTCAGTCTCGCTTCGAAGAAGCATTCAGCTTGCTGCTTCAGTCGCGCTGGTGGCCGCCGAGCAAAGGTGGGCTCGTGTGGAGCCAGGAGCAAAGCCCGAGGAAGCAGCGTTGTGGTTAAGAGCTGCTCCCTTATGTTTATCGTCACATTAAAAAAATTGACTCCTTTTGGGCTCCAGCTCGTACAGATACAAAGGGGGTACAAGGAGAGGGTGTGTTACAGAAGTCAGGTCAAGTGTCTGCCTGTAAAACACCGGTGTGGCCGTGGCCTGCACCAGTAATGGAGACACAGGCGAGGACTTTATGTTTTTGTTCTTTCAAAGGTGCCTTAGAAGCAGGGCCCCACTCCCACAGGTGGCAGGTCAGCACCAAAACTCATGGAGGCTCCGCTGAAAACCCCAGGTCTCTGCAGAGGGCACCTTGATTTTTTGTGCCGAGCCTTTTGTCAGTTGAGGAGTTGGGACCTTCAGCTGCAACGGTGTCTGTCTGCCAACAGGCTATGCAAAGGGGCTACCTGCTCTGATTGAGGGGTTGGTTTGGGTTGTTTTGTTTTTTCCCTTGCCTTGAGATTCTCTGAATATTAGGAAAAGAGTTAGTGTAACAGCTCGATTTCCGCTGTATGCCGAAATCATTGAATATCACGGAGGTGGTCTGAGCACTTGTTTCTGGCCGTCGCTGTCAAAGGTTTCTACACATGTGCCTTGAAAGAGGAGAGGAATGGAAACTGGGAAACCTGAAAAACCCTTTTCAGCAGGGAGACACTAGCAGTGCAAGAAACTGCCACTCGGTTTCTCTTCTACTGCTGAAGCCACAAGCCATGTAAAAGCCGAAGCTGCCTTTTGCTGCTCGTTTCGCCCTTCGGTGCTGACCCCTGATTTCCAGACCTTGTTGTCCCTGTGTAAACTGTCGGTCAAACTCACAAAACACTCTTGACTCAACCTGGCTGTGAAATTTCTCTCCCTGGGATTTTTGGGGGCCTTTTTCCACAAACACATTGCACAGAAGTGAACTCTGGCCATGACCGCTGGTGGGTGGTGTTTTTTCCTCTCCCGTACTGGTAGCGACACTCAAAGTGATACTGTGCGTAACGGTTGAAACCCAGAACAAAGAGCTGCAGAGGAAACGCTAATGGTTGGTTTCTTTGGGATTACTGTTTGCTTGTTAGGATGAGGGAGGGTCCTGGCATGCAGCTTTTCCCTGGGATGTGACTTGTGAACGGGGCGCCACATGGGTTTCCTGTCGATGGTTTTGCTTTTGCGTTTTTATCATTTATATATCAGTGGATGTATAATCCAATGTTCCTACTTTACTATTGATGTCAAATAAAATATTTTCAGTTACAATGTCTGGCAGCATTACTCTGAATTACCCCATGGGTTTCTGGCTGATGGGGTGGACTGGGCCATGCCTTAGCCTCCTTGCATTACCTTTCCCCAGCTTTTCCCACCTCTGGCTGCCCCCCTGAGTGAATTTCTCTCTCTGCACTGGGATTTTTACCAGTGTTAGAGAAACAGATCCAAGAGTCCCAAGATGACACCGGAAAACTGTAGGGTGGTTCTTGTACCTGTGGGTAGGGGGACAACATGCAAACCCCTCCTGAAACCAGGCAGGGGACGCAAGCCCTCAACCCAGGCTGTCGGCTGCGTGGGGGAAACTGGCCACTGCTTGCTCCCTGGGTGCTTGTGGGTTTGGCTAGAGGGTGGAAACTGAGCAAGTCATTCCTGGGACACCGATGCAAACGTTTGCCTGTGTTCCTTGGCACTTTCTCATGAAAACAGTTACCGTGGAAGAGGTGTTTCTGGCTGCAAGACTGTGGCTGAGGCCAGGCAGCTGGTGTGAGGTCCCCAGTGCTCTCCAGGGAGTGGTGGGCTTGTTCCCAGCCCTTGGGGCCCAGGCTGGCAGAGGGGGTAGGACATTCCCAAGCCTCTACAGTTGCTTGGAGGTATCCTCTGAGGACTGTATTGACAGAGGGATCTGGAAGAGGACACTGGCCTCTGCCTGTTTCATTCCTCCAGGGCTGGCTTCGTTACAGGAGCATCATTGTATGGAAGTAGCCAGCAGACCAGGATGCAGGAGGGGGCTGGGACAGGGACATCGTACAGGAGGGTAGGTGGTACCTGTGACACCTTTTATTGGCAGTTGGAACCTGAGAGGTGTTGCACAGGCATTGTGGACATTTTCTTCTCATGGTTGAAAGTTTGGTATCTATGGGCAGAAAAATGGTTGGAGAGGGACCTTCTACTTTTTTTTACTTCTTTCCCAAGAGTATTGAGCTGTTCTTCCCGTATTCTGCTCGGGGCAGGCAGGAGTCACGCCACTGAGGGGCTGGAAGAAGCTCCGTGTGGAAATTTTGTCCCTTGCTGAAAGAAGCAGCTGAGAACCATCAGTAGGATTTCACCCTTCTCCCCACTGGTTACCACGGCTTCCCTGGATCAGATCAGCATGTGGCTTGTAAAGGACCCTTGACTCTTTTGTTGTGAGACTATAATTGCTCTAGCAGAGCTTCCTTTCCCACCTCCAGCTCCACCTGCCTGCCGATGGCCAGGATGGGTGAAGAGAGGTCTCTGACATTTATCCCACATTTACCCTGATACACCTTCCTGTTCTCCGGCCCATGGGAAAAAAAAAAAAAAAAAGCATCAAAAAAGAGGCTGCTGTTAGAAGGAAGAAAAGGACTGAGCTGGGGTTTGCTGACCCCTTTGGCCCCCTTGGAAGGAGTCTGAAGTGGGTGTGATTGCCCTTTGCTCTTCCTCTGTATCTTAGCAGAGCAGTGCTGGCACTGGCTCCATTCTTAATTGTATGTGCCCCGTTAGCAGGATGTCTCTGCACTCCATGACAATGCACCCCTGTGAGACCTCTTGTTTTCTCTCTGCCCTGCTCCTGGAGCCTGTTTTCCATCCACTGCTCTCAATGTCGCTACCAGCAACGCAGATGTTAGCTCACAGAGATGAGATCTCTGCAGAGCTGGAGGTGACTGACTTATCAAGCCTGCACTAGATTTTACAGTGAGGAGCTGAGTGGGGAAAACAAGGCTTAAGTCCAAAGCCTGGACCTGTGGACTCTTCCTGGTTACCTTCCTACCCTTCCCATGCTTGAAAAGGATCTCCACAAAGTCTTGCTCCGTGATTTTTTCCAAGGATGAAGGTATTGCTTACAGACTGCTGTTTCCCAGATCTCGCTCCTTGCCCTTCCTAAAGGTGGGCATAATATTAGTCTTTTCAATCAGCCATTTTCATCAGTCTTTTCCCAGTTGCCATGATATTCCACTGTGACTGACAGCAGCTTCATTCACATCAACCAGCACTGTTAGCCCCTATGGGTGAGTGCCATCCATTCCAGTGGATGTATGTCCAACAGTTACTGGAATATGTCCACCTTCTCTAAGTAGTCCTTAACCCCCACATTTGGTCCTCCCATCTCCTTTCCAAATCATGCCGGTGAATGCAGAGATGTGGGAAAAGACTTTACCTGTGAATATGCCACAAAAATCCATTGATCATTGTATTCTTTTCCATGCTCTCCAGCACCATGCTGCCTCCTCCATCCATCAGGCGACATGCATTTTCCCCAACTTCTAGCATGCCTGTAGAGTCCTGTTGTAGTACCCTTGATGACCCTCACTAATCTGAGCTGTAGATGGTCTTGGACCTGCCTGATACTACCTCTAACTAACCAAGCAAGCAATGTTTACTACATTCTTTTGCTGTCTATTGTATTTCATAAAATCACAGAATCATTGGAAGGGACCTTAAATATCATCAAGTTCCACCCCCCCACCATGAGCAGGGACACCTCCGACTAGACCACGTTACCGAAAGCCCCATCCAAGCTGGTCTTGAACACATCCACAGGGATGGGGCATCCACAACTTCTCCAGGCAACATGTTCCACTGTCTTGCCACCCTCACAGTTTCTTCCTGATATCTAATCTAAATCTCCTCTCTTTCAGTTTAAAATTGTTACCCCTCATCCTATCACTACATTCCCTGATAAAGTGCCCCTCCCCATCTCTCCTGTAGGCCCCTTTTAAGCACTGGAAGGCTGCTGTAAAGTCTCCCCAGGGCGTTCTCTTCTCCAGGCTGAACAGCCTCAACTATCTAATTTGTCATAGGTGCTCCAGCCCACTCTGATCATCTTCATGGCCCTCATCTGGACTTGCTCCAACAAGTCTATGTCCTTCTTATGTTGGGGGCTTCAGAGCTGGATGCAGTACTCCAGGTTGGGTCTCACCAGAGCAGAGTAGAGGGGCAGAATCACCTCCCTGGACTCACTGACCACACTTCTTTAGACGCAGCTCACAATGCGGTTGGCTTTCTGGGCTGCCAGCATGCACTGCTGGCTCACGTTGAACTTCTCATCCACAAGCACTCCCAAGTCCTTCTCATCAGGGCTGCTCTCAATCCATTCTCTGCCCAACCTGTATTTGTGCCCGGGATTGCGATGACTCAGGTGCAGGATGTTGCACTTGGCCTTGTTGAACTTCATAAGGTTCACACGGACCCACCTTTGAAGCCTGTCCAGGTTCCTCTGGATGGCTTCCCTTCCCTCCAGTGTGTTGACCACACCACACAGCTTGGTGTTATCAGCAAACTTGGTGAGAGTGCACTCAATCCTGCTGTCCATGTCACCGACAAAGATGTTAAACAGCACTGGTCCCAGTACTGACCCCTGAGGAACACCACTTGTCACTGGTTGCAACTTGGACATCAAGCCATTGACTGCGACTCTGAGTGTGACCATCCAGCTAACTCCTTGTCCGCCATGTGGTCCATCCATTAAATCCATGTGTCTCCAATTTAGAGATAAGGATGTCATGCAGGACAGTGTCAAAGGCTTTGCACAGGTCCAGGTAGATGACATCAGTTGTTCTTCCCTTATCCACCAATGCTGTAACCCCATCATAGACGGCCACCAAATTTGTCAGACACGATTTGTCTTTAGTGAAGCCATGTTGGCTGTCACCAATCACCTCCTTATTTTCCATGTGCTTTAGTGTAGTTTCCAGGAGGATCTGATCCATGATTTTGCTGGGCGCAAAGGTGAGACTGACTGGCCTTTAGTTCCTCATGTCTTCCTTTTTCCTTTTTTAAAAATGGGGGTTATGTTTCCCATTTTCCAGTCACTGGAACTTCACCAGTCTGCTTCTCAGATATGCTGGATAGTGACTTAGCAACTTCATTCGCCAGTTTCCTCAGGACCTGCTGAAGTATCTCATCAGGTCCCACAGATTTATAGGTTCCTTAGATGGTCTCAAATCTGATCTTCTCCTACAGTGGAGTTTCCCATTCTTACATGCATCTTTTTTTTTGCATTTTAGTGCAAGAAGCTCCCTTTTCAGTCAAGCAAGACTTCTACTGAAATTCCCTGTCTTTCCGCAGAAAGGAAGGCCTGGGAGATTCGGGATGGACACTGTGGTAAAAGGAGGGTGGTGCAGCCCCAGGCCAGCGTACTGGAGTGGTGAGGGGTCTCCATCCTTGGGAGGTTTCAAGGCTCAGTCAGTGGTTCCTCAGCTGTGTGAACGATAGAGCACCAAACCAGCCCCTCGGGAGCATCCAGCCAGAGCCAGTGGAGCAGCAGAAGATTGCAGTCTCTGTACAAAGGGACACTGCTGCTTTGGTGGCCAGGAGCTAGGGCCATGGATGATTCCAACAAGCCTGGAGATGCCTGCAGAATACTGCCAGGGAAAGATCATGGAGCCAAGTGGTTGCCTGTGCTTTCCAAACCTGCTTTGCACTGTGTTTCAAAAGCCAAAACTCAGCATGGTATTTACCACTGTGAGCATTTGCCTGGCTGCAAGAGACAAAGGGAGGAGCTGAGAAGCTTTCCATGCCTGGCTCTAACTCATCTGAGATGAGGGATGCGGAGCCTATGGCTGGGAGCATTTCTTCCAGGCGTCTGTGGAGGTGCTGGCTGTTGGCACGTAGGACATTGCAATAAGAGCTCACTGACTGGCGTTTTTTTACGCCCTCCAACTTTCTCTTGAGAGAGAACAGCTTGGTCAAAAAATGCAAAACATTGGCAGACTCCCATGTGAAACAGAGACAGGCTGAAAAGTCATCCCTCCAGCAGCACCCCACCTATCAAATGCCCCAGTTTTCTTTTTCCAAACCACAATCTGGAACAGAAAATAATCTTGTTTGAGAAAAAATTAAAAAAGAAAAGGGAAAGGGAAGGGAAAGGGACAGGAAAAGGAAAAGGAGCCATTATCACCTTACCTTTTTCCCATGGGATTTAGTAGCTGCTCTGAGGGAAATGCAGTGATGAATCCTCACAGGGAGAGGCAGGGGTGATGAAGTGGTTTTGGGGCCAGAGCATCACTCCAAGGGCAGGATGTGCTCTGGCTGCCTGGGAGAAGATGTCTCTGCAGCATAATTATTGTCATCCCCATTTTCAGAAATACTTTCAGAGATATGTGGGCCCAATGAAGAGTGTGACGTGCCAGAGAAGAGGCCAGCACAGGAGAAAATCAGCTTTGAAGGGAAAATATACTATTTTTGTGTTGATGGTCCAATTTCTTCGCCTTTCTGACTGCTGTAGGACCAGGGCAGATGTGTTCTCACAGAGGAGGCAGTGCTGAGCTCAGCCCAGGCACTGGGGTCTGCATGCGGTTCATGCATCTACTCAGGAAGCATCAATGCCTGGGGACATGCTTGAGATAAGGAAGTGTGAACGCTGTGTGTCATAGTTTAACCCCAGCTGCCAGCTAGAACCACGCAGCCGCTCATGTGATTCTCCCTCTTTGCCCCCAGAAAGGCAAGAAGAAGAGGGAGAAAAGGCGGGAAAAGAAAAAAAAACAACACAAAGCGAAAGCCAAACTTGGGGGTTGACATAAAGGCAGTTTAATATAACAATAACAGAAAAAGAAAAACAACAATAATAATGACAATGGTAAAAGAATATACACGATAAACTAATACAACACGAGTCACCCCCACCACTTGGTGAATTGGTTGCCCAGCTTGTCCCAAGCAGTGATTCAGGATTGGTCCCCTCCCTGGCCAACCCCTATTTCTATACTGAGCATGATGTCTATGGTACAGAATATTCCATTGGCCATTCCATTGTTCTGTCCATGCTCCTTCTCAGAGTCCTTGAATAATATAAACATCACCTAGCAACAACTAAACCAATATGCATTACTGACATTCCTTTCATACCACATCTGAAAACACAGCAACCACTAGAAAGAAAATTAACTCTATCCCGTCTGAAACCAGGACACTGTGTAAGGACATCAATGGCACAGGTGGAGATGGGGTGTGGAGGTGAAGTAAGTCCACGGATGCAGTGGCGCTCTCAGAATGTCTTGAGTTTTGCCCATTTCACGTAGAAAACACTGACTTTATGCCTGTGTCCTTACAACTTGCTTTTTTCATGCTAGAAGTTTGCACCACATATTTTCCAGGTCTGGGCATTTTTCCAAAGTTTTGTCTAAGCAGGAGTATTACTAGTATGGGCTGGGTGTCTCTGGAGGGGAAGACGACAGCTTCCAGGAAGAGGACAGCTTCCACCTCACATGACAACTCCCCAGGTGACGGAATGTAAATTCAGATTTACCCCAGCTTTGAGCAAAGGGATTCAGCAAGAGCCCTCCAGAGATCCTTCCCTGCCCAAGTCATTCTAAAAGACTGTCATTCCCTTAGAAAACACGGTTGCTAAGGTAGCAGTCAACTGTGGTTTGGTTACCTCTAACTTGCATGAACACTGAGCTACCTCTCACCAGGAATCCTATAGAAACAAGGTCCCAGTTTGCCTCGTTGACATAATGCAGCTTGCTAGATAACATGGGGAAAATGAGTGGAAATTGGGATTGCTCAGGGAGTTCCAACTGGCAGCCCTCAAAGCTGTGATCTTGCTGAAATGAGAATTTCTGGTGGATAAGAAGCCAGGTAATTGCAGAGGTGGTGTGAAATCAGTGAGGGTGCAAATCATGGAATCACGGAATTGTCAGAGTTGGAAGGGACCTCCTAGAGATCATCTAGTCCAACATCCCTGCCAAAGCAGGATTGCCCAGAGCACATCCTTTAGATGATACTTAAAAGCATTAATAAGGTCTCCCCTCAGCCTTCTCTTCTCCAGGCTAATGAGCCCCAGCTCTCTCAGCCTTTCCTCATAAGGGAGGTGCTCCAATCCCTTAATCACCTTATTTGCCCTATGTTGGACTCTCTCCAGTAGTTCCCTGTCTCTCTTGAACTGGGGAGCCCAGAACCGGACGCAGTATTCCAGTTGTGGCCTCACCAGTGCAGAGTAGAGGGGGAGAATGACCTCCCTCGACCTGCTGGTCACACTCAGATGGAAACAGATTTAAACAGCTTCACCAAGTAGGGTGCTAAGTGCATCAAAATGACAATTCCTTTGGCCAATCCTGCCAGGGCTCTTATCCACAGACGAGCCCTCACACTTGTGGGACACTGTAATGAAGTCAATGGAGGGGCATTAGCGCGGAGAAAGCGAAGCAGGCGTGCAGCAGCTCGTAGGCCAGGGATTACAGACACTGCCCGTTTCCCACACAGTTCCACACAGGGAAGGATCTCCACGCAGCCTCCAGCGCGCTCATGCCCCGCCAACAGGACGACACCCGCCTTCCCTCACCATGGCCGGGCTGATGAACGCCCCTTCGATGGCCCCTTCCATGGCCTTTTTCCTCAGGGCGGCGGCGTTTTTGACGCGGTCGAAGAGAAGGAGGGTGACGCCGCAGCCGGGGAACAGCTCCAGCTGGTGCCTCAGGGCCATCCCGCCTCCGCCACGGGAACGGTCACGCACGCACACGCCCCCGCTCCTATAAAACACCATTTTAATAACACGCGACCGCTCCTCTGTGGATTTCAAGGCTTCATAGAAAGGAACCCCCGCGCGTGCGGGCTCCACGGGGAGCCCCGCCGCTCTCCTCGCTCCTTCCCGCCCGCCAGTGGCTGCGCTCCCTCCCTCCCTCCCTCCTCCCTTCCCGCTCCGGCTGTCGCCACAGTCCCCCAAGCCCTCACCGTCTCCCGGTGATGGCCTCCGCCGCCAGGCCCCTCCTCCCGGCGCCCAGCCCTCCCCGGAAGGGCGGCCCCTTCCCGGCCAGCGCTGCGGCGGCGGCAGCGGCAGCATGGAGCGGGGGGAGGCCTATGGCTTCTCCGCCGCCATGAGCGGCGCCTTCCTGCTGTCGTGCCTGCTCTTCGCGGCCATCAACCGCCACCAGCGCGGGCCCTACATGGACGAGGTCTTCCACGTCCCCCAGGCGCAGGCCTACTGCCACGGCCGCTTCCTGCAGGTGCGGGGCGGGAGCCCTCCCGGCTGGTGTTCCCCAGTCAGGATGGATGGTTTCAGTGAACGTACCGCTTGGAAAAGGGGACCTTATAACGGCCTTCCAGCACCTGAAGGGGGCCTACAGGGGAGATGGGGGGGGAGGCTCCTTATCAGGGAGCGTAGCGATAGGACGAGGGGTAACGGTTTTAAACTGAAAGAGGGGAGATTTAGATTAGATATCAGGAAGAAATTCTTTACTGTGAGGGTGG
>JAOXJK010000019.1:69320053-69335604 GCA_025774025.1 Xenus cinereus
GGGCGGAGGGCTGCTCTCCGTCGGAGACATAAGCTCACCACAGTTGTGGAGGAGGAGCGCTTAGCACCAAGTACCTGGCAGGGACAGGGGCGTGGGGGGATCTTTGCTGTCAAATGGGTGTAAACTTGAGGGTCCGGTTTTGTAGCATGCTCCCTCTGCAGACTGTTGCCAGATGAAGCTGTTCCCCTCTCTCGCCCTGTCTATCTTCTGCCACTTTGTTTTGGTGGGTAAATTAATCTCTGAGATCAACCATGCTCACTTGTTTTGTGGGTCAGCTTGTCTATCAGATGGAACTGTCAATCCAATTGATTTTTCCTATATACGAACCGTGGATGTGAGAAAGTAATAGTGATGTAGAAGGACGGATGCCCTTTCAACAGCAACTTGCTGTTAGATTATGCTAGTGTTAATGCCATGCTTTGCCTTGAATTTTGGAAATATGAGGCCAGCTAGCACAAACGACTCAGTTAAGGAATGGTCTGGCAGCAGAATTCCTGGACCCTGCTCCACAGGAAGGTGACCCGTTGGGAACCTGTGTGTTAGTAACATACTGTTTGTTTTGCTCTAAAGCACAGTGATGCGTGTGTGCTGGCTCGTGGGGAAAGAGAAATGCAGTCAGCGAATGAAACTGCCACACTTGGAAGCAGTGGTAATTGGACGCGGCCCAGAGACTGGGATAACGGATAAGAAGTGTTCACGGCAGCAAGGTAAGGTGTAGCTCCAATTCCACTTCCTGCATGCAGCAGCAACCGAAATTGTGAAGAGTGTGAGATACCAGTACAGCACTCATGTTTATCAATAAACATAATTCTTCTGTTTGGCTAAGTTATAGTGAAGCTAAGGGACCAATGCTTTGGCCTAATTCTTAAGCCTGCTTTGAGCAGGGTCTAAATGGGAAATCACGGTGTTTGCTTGAAATTTAAGCAGGCTTTCCTTAGACTGGCCTCTGGAGTGCTGGTTTATTGTCTGTTTTCTCTGCATGGTCCATAGAGTTGCCTCATTTTTGAAGTGATCAAGTTTTTTTTTGTAAGCACTTGTGGAGGTCTCTGAGTCCTAAAAGTCAGAGGAGACACTTAATAACGGGAAGTTAACCTTCATAAACTAAGGCATTGAACCTTAACATGAGTCCCCAGGCCTGCAGTCGTGTTCCACTGCCAGCACTCTTGCTTTGTGAGTGGCATTTCATCTCCTTTGTCTTCCACCAGCTGATTTTTAGTATGACTTGTTATTTTATAGATGTGCTGGGAGAATATATAAAAATATTTACGATCTATAAAATACTCCCCTTCACATCTTCCCTACCTTATCTGTCTTCCCTCTGGACACAGTCCGGCTCCACACCTTGTTGTCACAGAGGGCTGGTGAGAATAGCAAGAATATGTAGAAAATTCCACAGATTTCAGCTTTATTCTGAAGTATTTTGCTGATCCATAATTTGAAATACTCAGCTGTGACTCAGTGTATGGGTTGTTTTTGGTTTACCTGTGGTTCTGGAAGCAGGATGGGGCAGACATGTTCTTTTGCCTGCTTCAGAAGATAGAAGGTACTCCTGTATCTTAAAATACAGGAGTGTTTTCTGCATGAGGTGGTATAGCAGAGTTCTGGCCTTTTTATTTACACTGTTTTGTGACACTTTGTTCTTTCTTTCCAGTTCAGTTAAAAGCAGACTGTAACAAGGGGTATGTCACAGTTAAGCAGGTATGTTTTAAAATGGGTGTACAGTATTTCTGATACTTACTGGGATGGTTGTCATGCTTAAACTCCACGAGTGGTGCAAGTGATGGTCACCAGGTCTGAAGGGCCTGAAGCTGTTCTATGACCAAGGAGAGTACAGTGGGCAGCTTTTGGAAGGCATCTGTCTTTTTTTGTGTGTACCTCAGTGGAAGGACTGCACTGTTCCTTCCAGATGGGCTCTGAACTCAGACAGCCAGGCTTGCAGCATCAGGAAAAGCTCAACCTGTTCTTCCAGGTGCTACATTTGGGAGACTTTGGAGTTCTTCCCCTAAACTTAGAATCATAGAGTGGTTTGGGTTGGAAGGGACCTTAAAGATCATTTAGTTCCAACCCCATGCCATGGCCAGGGACACCTCCCACTAGAACAGGTTGCTCAAAGCCCCATCTAGCCTGGTCTTGAACACTTTCAGGGATGGGGCATCCACAACTTCTATGGGCAAACTGTTCCGGTGCCTCACCACCCTCACAGTAAAGATTTTCTTCCTAATATCTAATCTAAATCTCCTCTCTTTCAGTTTAAAACCATTAGCCCTTGTCCTGTCACTACACTTCCTGACAAAGAGTCCCTCCCCATCTCTCCTGTAGGCCCCCTTCAGGCACTGGAAGGCTGTTAGAAGGTCTCCCTGAAGCCTTCTCTCCTTCAGGCTGAACAGCCCCAACTCTCTCAGCCTGTCCTTGTAGGAGAGGTACTCCAGCCCTCTGATCATTCTCATGGCCCTCCTCTGGACGCACTCCAACATGTCCATGTCCTTCTTGTGCTGAGGGCTCCAGAGCTGGACACAGTACTCCAGGTGGTGTCTCACCAGAGCATAGGGGCAGAATCGCCTCCCTCGACCTGCTGGCCACACTTCTTTTGATGCAGCCCAGGATGCGGTTGGCTTTCTAAGATCTTGCTGATCTGTCTCCTGAGCTTTAAGCTTATAAAGCTGAGGCAGCCCTCCATTTAAGGTCAAATTGGTTCTTGTGTTAATAGGACTGGGCAGTTGGGGAAGGTTTTTGTTTTGGTGGCCGCAGTAGCCAAAGATCATCTGTGGGAAGGATGTGCAAGAGCACTGAAGGCAATCTCATGCTACTAACTGGATGGATGTGGCCCTACTTCCTCATGCTTACAAGGATCAGTATCGCTAAGATAATACAAAGGGAAAATTCTCTGGCTTCAGGTGCTGGGGCATGTATGTGTGCCCAGAGCACCAGCATGTGTGGATAACACATCAGTCTGTTCTGCCTACTGAGGAGTAACTTCTTCCATCAAAATGCCTTCAGAGCTCAGTAAGCACAGGGACCCCACCAGTATCTGGTGAATCCAGCAAAGATCTCTCTTTTTTTTCACAGAAGTCAGCCTTATCCACAATTAGAATACCGTGTTACTGGAACCTTGGGTCTGGGAATACTTACTTTCTGGCGGTGGGTGCTAGCATGTTTTTGCTGCCTGCTCTACAGTTGCTGCCCACTTGAATTGTGTGTGGCACAGGGTTGCAGTGATCAGTTTTTTGATAGCATGTTGGCCCAGAGGATGTGAAGTATACTTGACCTGAGTGCAACTGTGGAACTGTAGACTGAAGAGATCCTGGCTGGAATCAGGCAGGTGCTTCATCGCGGTGAATACCAAGTGATGAGAAGCACAGTACCATCTTGTGAAGCAGGCAGGTATCCCAGGGACAAAGCTGAAGAAACATTCTGTGACAGTTTATCAGTCACAGGGAAGAGCTGGTTTCCTAAAGCTTGTTTCACGAATAAACGTTAACCAAAAGGATTTTGCTGAAGTTGAAGACATCCAATTTCCCTAGGGTCACCCTCATGATCAGGCAAAATTCATCTCTCAAGCAGTCACTGTAGCTTGCCCACACTACTTTATGTTACCACTTATGCCTGAGATAGAGGAAGATGTATTCCTTGCCAATATTCGTGTAACTTCTCAGTCTTTAAAACACTGGTTTGATGGGAAAATTATTTTAGAGTCGCATAGAGGTGTAGACTGATGCAATGAGAGAGGCAGGTAAATGTTTGACCTTGCTGTCCTCATTTTCTGCTAGAACAGAATAAATAACAGAGTTGGTTTTGTGAAAGTGTAAGATGCAAAATGAAAATAAGAGCATTAAAATACAGATAGATTGGCATTTACCTTGCACAGGCTGAGGTGGACAGAGAGGTTTAACTTTTCTTGAAGGAACGTGTAAATGTCGCTGTATTTGAACACAGTCTTCAGTGGGCTGGAGAAGGGTTATCACATTTGGCTTGGCAAAGGAAAAAAAAAGGAGCAAGGAGCTAATCCCTGTGTAGTGGACTCTTCTGGGGGCTCAGGAGACTTTTTTCCTGTTTTGTTTTGGATTTTTTGTGCTTATGCAGGAGGGAGTGTGTTGCAAATGTTAGCAGTGGGCTGTGGTTGGTGAGCCAGCGGTTGTGAGCCTGAAGTCCTTTGCCTCTTGAAGTGAGCCAGAAGAGTGTGGTTGTGTATTTGAAGGCAAGTGCGTTGACGGGACAGTATTTGGTAGAAACATAAAACAAAATGCAGTAAAAAGGAGAAGGAAGTAAAATAATTTGAAAATAGGAAAATTTCTGGGTACAATTGCACTGAAATAATTTGTTAAAACTGCCATTACTCTTCAGAAATAATTTTTACCAAGGCTGTTATTATTTTAACAGTTGTTTCATAGTTTGTTAATTTTTTTGAGCAAACTGTGGCATAGGTCTTGCTGTAACTCTGTAGCCAGCTGCTACAGAACTGTCAGGTACCTGTGACACCATGACCCTGAGTGTTGTGTGCTGACAGCTGTGATTGCAAAACTGGGCCATAGGAGAGGTGTCCTCAGCATTGGACCTCTCTGGTCCTGTAGAGCGGATTGGTGTGGGGAGGGAGCCCAGTGAACAAAACATGCACAGTGATATTCCAGGACAACGGAGCTGTGGTTGGCGATTCCAGTTACAACATCATTTGCTTTTTTTTTTCCCCTTTTTCTCCCTACCAAAGATAGGAGTCAACCCAACCAGTGTTGATCTCGTGAATATTGGCAAAGGTGAAGAGGTAAAAATGAAGCCAGGCCAAGTTCTGCATATTGTGAATAAACTTTACCCCTACACGGTGCAATTTGCTGAAGAGTCAGGGAAAACTGTTACAGCAGCAGAAGCAAAGGTACAAAGCAACACGATGCTATGTGAGGACTCCAGCGAGAATGATGATGTAGAACTTGTTCCCAGAAAAACAATGAAGATGGAGGTGGTGGATACACAAGGCAGTTCTGCAAATCCCGAGCTAAGCAATACCAGTGTATCTCCCCACGAAGGAACTTCAAGCAAAAAGGCAAGTGTATTGGTATTAGTATACTTGTGTTGTTTCACCTGGGATTGTCTCCTCCATCAGGGCTTTGGTCTTTTGTGGGTGCTGCTGATGGGGAAGTGGCTCAGGTGAACACAGATCCTCAGAGAATGTGAGCTGACATGCCCTGAGGCAAAGACTCTGCTCCTGACATCACCCAGGTCTGGAGAAAGTTACCTGGGGCCCATTCTAACCTGAGCTGGGGGGTTGGTGTGTGTTAAGGGGCTTCCTTGTAGCGAGTGAGGATTTAATCTCTGCTTCCTGCTGCGGTTTCTGCTAGAAGGACAGTCCACGTGAGCTCAGTTTAGTTGGAGTCACACAAGGATACTGCGCTAGCTCTTGAGATGTAATCTGCCATGTTACAAATAGAGCAGTGGTTATCTAAAAGGTTATGCACAGAGAACGGAACAACTTGACCCTCTCTCTTTTTATTTTTTTTTATTTTTTTCACCTTTTTTTTTTCTCTCTTGTTTTGTTCACTTCTTACGGTAGAACCAGGTTTACATTAACGAATGTTGCCAGGCAAAATCTTTCAAAAGTGAGTTTTTTGCCCTGCTGACACGGACAAAATAAAAGAGTGCATCTGGAATAATAACAGTGCAGTTGCTGGAGGACAAGGCACAGAAATGAAACACCGCAGGACAAAATTTCAGTCCCAGGTTTCATTTGTGAACTCAGGCTAGTTATATTCGGGCCAGATTTGTGGTGCTATGAAGCAGGGAGACAAGATGCTTCACACTGTTTTGTGTCAGCACTGTAATAATTTTTTAACATCTTTCTCTATGAGAATATGATGAAGATCATCATTGATAATGCCTGTAAAGTGATCTGAACAGATAAAACTTCCATCTACTTTGAAAAAGGTGCACTCAAGGCACCACCTCTTAGTAACCAAGCTAAGAGATACCTGCTAGTGCTGGCTTGATCTTCCTGTGCCTTTCTTGTTTTCTGTACAAGCAACTGCTTGCACAGTATCAACAAATAAATACATCTAAGAGTAAGGCCACACGCTGCAACCACTTCTTCTGTGCAGAGCAGAATGTGGTAGGACTGTTAGTGGAGATCCTTGCACTTCCTTTGGCCCTTGTGATCCATGAAGCAGTGGGATCCTAGTAAAATGGATCCTTGGGATCCATGAAGCAGATCCTAGTAAAATGATCTGTCATCAATAGTAATCATGGACCATGCCATAGCACGTGCATGCAAATTACTAAATTAAAACAGATCTAGAGCTCTCTTGTTAAAACTCCGCCATTTGAAAGACTGAACTTTGAATCTTAATGGTGTCTTGTTAAAAGTTTTCAAAAGCAGCTTTGTGGGGACAGTTGGAGCAGGTGGCGTTTGCAGAAAGGAAGTAATTCAGCTGTCATTCAGCTGAAAGAATGGAAGTATTAAAGTACTTAACGGAATGCTTTAAAACATATACTTGGATTCTTAATTCTCTTACAAATTACTTTTTTCCTTCTGTGCTTTAGGAACATTTAGGACATTGGAGTCAGGGTCTAAAGAGCTCCATGCAAGACCCAAAAATGCAGGTGAGAGCTGTAGACTTGTACTTTCTTGTAGTTCTGGTCTAATTTCTTTCTTCCTTCTACAGTTTACTTTAATGGTCTGAATAACCAGTGGAGTACTGCATGAGGGCTGAATTGTACTTGTATCTCTCTCTGTTGCAGCATTAATTTGGGAGTCTCTAATATACTGATTTTGCAGAATGTCATTGTGTTAATTATCCTCGAGCTCTCTACACTGTCAGATTAGGCCAACAGATTTCAAGTAAGTTGTTGGGAGAGCAGGCGAGCAGTGCAGTTGCTTTGTTTCCCCAGGGAAACCAACTGAGACGGGGGTGTGGTTTGAAACTGAGCCAGTAGTGGAGGTTCCTGTTTGTCGGCAGCGAGCGCTGCCTTGTTCCAAAACGGTGCAGTTTCCTGGTTTTCAGCAAACTCTTAACTGCAGCACCTCTGTGCCAGCTGACAGGATGTGACCCCTCGCTCCTCCTCCATCCGGTTTCTTTGTGCTGGCAGGAATTTCGTGGGTGGTTTCTTTTAACCTTCTGCAGATACACCTCCTTCTCTCTGCTTCCCTGTGGCTGCATAATGGTTTCCTTGAGCTCTTTTTTATTGTTGTCTGCTGTCTGCTTTTGGGGAGGTCAGACCCAAGGCACAAAAATCCGACAAATGTCTCTCTTCTGGCTGCAGTGTATACACACTTTCTTGTTGCTGTATTCTGAGAGAGTCCTGAGAGAATCTTCCCTATCCATGTGTAGAACCTACTTCCATTTTATTTTCAGCTTATGGCAAATATACAGACAACTCCTTCTCAAAAGCAAGCTTTTTACCTCAACTCCAGAAACAGGGAGAATGCTTTCCATCAATATCGCACTGTCTGGCAGAGTAAGGCCTGAAGTTTGGGTCCATTTAGCTTGGGTTTCGGCTGCCTGACTCAGTCTGTCTCAACATTAGAGACGTGTTTTTCCCTTGGTACTTCTCGACAAGAGTTTGTGTTCAGGGGATGAATATCACAGGCACCTATGATACTTGGTTCTTGAAATCACTGAATAATTTCAGTCAGAAAAGACCTTTGGAGGTCAGCCAGTCTGACTACTTGAACTGAGTGTGATTGCCCCAGCCTTTGTCTATTTGAGTGGAGATGATCTCACAGCCTCACTGAGCCCTTTCAGATGGTGATCACCTTCAAGCTGAAGATAGTTTCCGTGATAGCCAATCAGAAGGTTCCTATGTCTTGATTGATTTTTTAAATTTTATTTATTATTAATTCAAGTTGAAAGTGTTGAATTGTGTAGAGTTGCAGGAGAACTGGATGCCCCTTCTCCTGGAAATGCCAGCAGTTTCAAATCAGTCTTTCTATGGGGAATGATAAAACTATTGAAATAAGCTATTAAGTAAAGCTATTGAAAATACTTGCTTACTTTTAAACATGATGCCTAATCTTCATCCCTTAAGCACAATTTCATATAACATTTACCCAGACACTGCTTTCTTGACCCAAAAGATGAGCTGCTTTTTAAACTGTTCTCTGAATGTTAGAACACAAATAACTTTGTGACTTAGTGTTAGCTTTATTAGTTGTGGTTCTGAACTAAATACACAAACAATAGAACTCCTATCTTTGCATTTTAATAAAGTATTAAATTAATAGCAATATGTATTTCTTCTGAAAACACTTGATTATGATCCTGTCCCCACTGGCTGCATATGCAGACACTAATGTGTCTATATAAAAATATGACGGCATCAACCAGTCTTGCTGATGAAAGAATCAGTCCTATGATTTGTGTGGTGATGAAATATTAATCTTCCTTCCTGTCGAGCAAGACTGATCAGCTCTGTGTATAAACACGTGAGAATAATTAGCAAAGATGACAAGGACATCATCCATCTCTCTCCAACAGATGCGCTGCTAAGAGATCGGAGACACAGCACACAGTTTCTGCTTCAGAACCTGACAGGTTTCTGTTGCCTGGGCCAGGTTGTCCCCGCTACTGTTTTGCTACTGTTAATGCTTTGCTACTGTTTCTCTTCATCAGCTACATCAGATTGTTGCAGAAGGCAAAACACAATGAAACCGGGAGAAAAAGGGCATGATAGACAGGAATCTGTTCTCCTTTTTCTGAGTGATCTTATGAAGTAGTGCTGTGGGTAGCATGAACTAAAATAGCTCAGACTTGAATGATTTTGTCTTTGTGATGCTGGCGGAGGCCTGCAGCGCTGAGCGCACTGTTTGTAGCACCTCTGAGACTTGTGTTTCACTCCAGAGATCTGTGAAGGATGAGGTAGTCCAGTTCATTCCTATTTGCTATATGTTGAGAACAGGGCCGTGATTTTGTTTCAGTAACTGCAAAGCTTGAATGTAGCCTGATGGAAGTAGAGTCTCCTAGACCTACTGGTGTCTATGTCCAGGTGATTTTTGAGACTTCATATCTGCCTGCAGCAATGGTTAACTTACTGCTATGTAAGAATAGAAAGCATTTTCCTTTAAAGTATATAAAGACAGATGCTGGAACATCTCTCCGTAGCTGCCTGGTGCATGGTATGGAAGAGGGCACATATCCTGGACCAGCTTAGTTCCAGACAAAGCCCTCCTTGAAGTTGAATGCTCTGCTGCTTGATATTTCTCCCCATCTAGTAATCTTTCTTGACTTTTTTCCTAGCAGTCCCAGTTGCACTGGCAATACATACATGTGCTTAGGGACTTCTGCAACCACAGTGGGATGTGCACGTGGTTAACAGCTCAAAATCCACTAAATATAGTGTTGAAAGAATAAGATACTTAACTTTCAATCAGTAAGTAATCTAGTTATTTGTTTTGCAAGGTTTACAAAGATGGGAAGACCGTAGTGATCAAGGATAAATATCCTAAAGCACGTTACCACTGGCTTATCTTACCATGGGACCCCATTTCAAGCCTGAAGTCAGTCACCAGGGACCATCTTGAACTCCTGGAACATATGCACGCAGTTGGGCAAAAAATGATTGAACAGTGCCCTGCCAGAGAGAGCCTGGAGTTCAGACTGGGTTACCACGCTATCCCCAGTATGAGGTAAGATCTGGATGAGTCTTCAGGTGGAGACCTTAGTCTTCCAAACCTGTAACGTGATGTGGCATTGCTAAAGAACAATACTACTCCTAAACATGACCAGCAGCTCGGTGTCCAAGTCCTTTGGGTGCAGCTGCGCACACGCTGCTGTGTCCATGCCGGTGGGTCTGGTGGGATCTGCCGGTTGGGTTCCTCTGACAGAGCTCTGCAGCTGGGGCTACAGAAGGCCTGTGGTCCAGTCCCAGCAAAAGAGGTGGCACTGCCAGTGGCCAAGTTGGCCATGCTGCCAACTCCCGGGCACCGGTCTGTGATCAGAGAGTCTCTTAAGCCCATCAAGTCCTGCCTGATACTGAGCAAGGACTTGAGTCTTGTGTGTAACTAAGCCCAGATCTTACAGCACCCAAACGCCTGTGGGTATCGCAGTCAGTGTTCTAAGTTGTTCTCCAGTTCTTGGATGAAGCTGTGAGTCGCTGGTTGAGTCCCATTCAGGTACTCTATGAAGTTTAAACCTTTGGTTTGTTAAAACCACTGCCTCTGCCTTTTTGGAAACAAGCTGGAATATGGACTGTAGTTAGGGGTCATGCAGAGTAGCGACCTTGACTGTTTAAGGGAAACGTAACGTTTGCATGAGTTGAGGCTTCCCAAACAGACTGGGTTTCTTCTGTCACAGGACTATGGATCAAACGTGGTAGGACTGACCCGTGAGGCTGGAAGTCCAGCTCTATTGAATCATTTCTGCAACCGATGCTATTGCAAAAGGACTTCAAGCATTAAAATTCTTATTCTCTTACCTATGTAATATATTTGTTTCAGTCAGCTACATTTGCATGTGATCAGCCAGGATTTTGATTCGCCAGCCCTGAAGACCAAAAAGCACTGGAACTCTTTCACTACAGACTACTTCTTGAACTCTGAAGGTAATGATTAGGAAATGTATTTCATAACATGTAATCCTCCTTGTGGGTTCTGGCTTTGGACATTTTTTCCAAACAAATGTGTAAGCCATAAATTCTCTTGGTAATAAGTGAAAGGTTTTATGTAATTTCAGATATTGGGGAATAGCACTGAGTAAAAGTCAACCGAATGTTGTGACTGGTTTGAACTGGAATGCAGCGATGACACGCTGCGCACGCGAAACAGTGGGCAGAGGTGCTGCAGTGTCATGTCTTTCCTGGCACTACGTGGTCCCAGCACCTCTCGTCTCTTACTTTTTTTCAGATGTGATAGAGATGATCAGAAGCAAGGGAGAAGTGACAGTGAAAGATCATGTCTCCGAACTTCTCACATCCCCCCTCAGGTGCCATCGCTGCAAACAACAGCTGTCCACTATCCCACAGTTAAAGGAACACCTCAGGAAACACTGGCCAAAATGATGGCAAAAAATCATCTGACAACCCCTCTTCAGATTTCAGGCTAAAACAAAGACCGTGAAATGTTAGTGGACATGTATGTTTTTTGTTAATTGGAATGACAAGTGTGATGTGGGACAAAGTAGCCTGGAAGCAGCAGCGTACTAACTTTGTAATAGGTTAGACCAAAAAAAAAACCCAACACAAAATAAAGTGACGTGTGAAATTGAAGGTGTGTTTGCAGCTTTGTTGTGGTGCTGCCACACTAATCAGTATGGGAACTGAAGTCTGGAAGTGGTGTTTTGTTTGGATGGAAGGATTTATTTCCATTCAGAAGCTGAGGCATTGAGCCCAGATGGAGGTTTCTATTGAACAGGGAAGGAAACAGTGAGTTAGAGGACTCTCTCTGAAGTTTCTCTTAAGTGATAATGTTGCAGAGGGTGGTGCGGCGGACAGCAAAACTCTTGAAGGAATGTACTGCAAGGGTACGGGAAGGAGCATCAGCTACAGTGCCCCCATCCTTTTTTATAGGTATGAAACCACGTGTATACTATGCAATGACCACTTTGGGGTTCCCCAGGGTAATAAACCACCAAGGTAGGCAGTTGCTTGGCTGCGTATGTTGAGGTTGGTACAGAAAGCGTGTGGTTTAGTCGTGCCCTGGTTCTCCACATCAGGATCCGCTATCATTTGATTGTCATCAAGATGTGACCCCCCCAGATATGCAGCAGAGCTGTAGCAATTAACAGACATCTCTTTTTGGCCCCAGAACTGGTTTGTGGGGTTCAATTTCATTCTCATCCTGCTTCGACTTGTTCAGTAAGATGCCCTCTGGGTGAAGTGGCTTTCAGTAAAAGTGCACACAGCTTTCATTGCACTAGGAAAACGCTGTGTAACTCCTGATAACGCGTTCTGTGGGGAGAGGGTGTCCTCCTCTTCCCTGCCCCAAGCAGCAGCACATTATCACACACACTGGTGGGGCAGACAGTGACCTCTTGCTGCTGGAAAAGAACAAAGACCTTCCTGTAGTGGAGCTGGGGACAGTTAGGGGAAGGGCTTGGCTGTGGCCTAATTTCAAACACCAGTCACATTTCGGATGAGATTAGTAATATTATACCTTAATTTAGAAAGCAAAACTTTAAAAAAAACACCCCAAAAAGCACAGCCAGTGTAGAGGGTCACTCCTGGCACAGCCGAACTAGGGCTTCCCTTGGCCCCAGAGGTGCAGCAGCGCTAGTGCTCAGTGGCTGGTTCCTGAGGGACAGGCCTGTGTGTGATGTCACAAGCCAGTGCCACCAGCAGAGCCGCTGCCACCAGGTCTGCAGGCAGGCGCCCCGCTGCTTGCGCTGGCCCCGGATGGGGTGGTGGCAGGGCGGTGGTACCGAGAAGTGCCTCCAGAAGAAGGTCTGTGAGAACGGTAGCAGGGGCTGCGAGCTGTTGAAGCCTGCAAGGGACAGCCACGTATCCGTGACCACAGGTAGCCTCAAGGCCATGAAGAGAACTAGAACAGTAGTCGTAGACATTGGCACAGGTTACTTCAAGTGTGGCTTTGCAGGGGACCCGTGGCCTTCCCACGTTATTTCATCTACAGTTGGTAAGCCTGTAGGGACGGCTGAGCGCAGTCAAAAAGAAACCTTTGTTGGAAGAGACCTTCAGAACAGCAGCGCACCCTTAACGCTCACGAGCCCAGTAAGACATGGCATAGTGGTGGACTGGAACCGTGTCCAAGATACTTTGGGGTATATTTTCCAAACGGAGATGAAGATTCAGCCAGAGGACCATGCTGTTCTGGTGTCAGTGCCTCCCCTGTGTTCCATCACTGACAAGGAGAGATATGCTGAGATGATGTTTGAAGGATTCCATGTGCCTGCCATCCACATGGCCTACCAGTCCTGCTTATCCATGTACTCTTACGGAAAAACCTCAGGTCTCGTGGTGGAAAGTGGCCATGGCGCTTCGCATGTGGTTCCTATCTGTGAAGGTTATATTATACGTAGCTTCACCAAGAGTGTAGATTATGCTGGGCTGGACATCACACATTACCTCATGAAGTTACTGAATGAGTCTGGAAACATGTTCACGGAACACCAGCTGAACGTTGTACAAGATCTCAAAGAGAAGTGTTGTTACACTTCTCTGAACCCTAGACAGGACTTGAGTTTGCCCATTCAAAAACAACAAGTGGATTACGAGCTGCCAGACCGACAAGTGGTCACTGTGGGCAAGGAGAGGTTCCTCTGCGCTGAAGCGCTCTTCAAACCAGCCTTACTTGGTTCACAGCAGCCTGGACTCTTGCAGCTGACGCTCGCCTGTCTCAAGAAGTGTAATGCTGGCATCAACAAAAAAATGGTGAGGAATATCCTGCTGTGCGGGGGCAATACTATGATGGAGGGCTTTGCTGACCGCTTCCAGATGGAACTGGCCAAGAGGTACCCTGCTGACAGCCTCATCACAGCCGCATCCCCTCAAAGAAAGTCTTCTGTCTGGATCGGTGGGTCTATTCTGGCCTCACTCCACTCCTTCCAGGAGCTTTGGGTTTACAGCAGCGAATACAAAGAACATGGTCCCTCCTGCATTTTTAATAAGTGCTTCTGAGGAAGACACAGGGTGCCATAGAATGACCGGTGTTGACAAAGGATACCTGAAGCAACGCAACAGCACCTCCTTTCCACCCCTTGCTGTAATTAAGAGATTTTTTTTTTTGCTGGAACTGTGTTAGTTTTGTGATACTGCGTGCCTGAAATAGTTCATTTGTATTTTGTATTTAATGAAGCTAGACAGCAGACAGATGACTAACTTCTACCCTGACGAGAGAAACAAGCTTCCACACAGCCACATTTGCCCAGAAATTGGGACATTCCTTAAGCTAACTCCCCATTTCTGCCTTAATGGCTTACTTCAGTTCCTGATAACCGCATCTGTTCACACGAGCGTCCACAGAGCTCAGAAGAGCAAATTCAACACGTCTGTAAAGACAGCAGCCAAGGCAGAATGTATTTCGAGATGGCACCCATCACTAAGAAAGCAAAAGAAGATCAAGGGAGAGCAGATTCCTGGCTGCCGCTGGGGAAAAGAGGCCAAGGTTCAGCACCTGCAGAAGCAGAAGGCAGGACACCCTCCCTGGAGCAGGTGCTCCAGCACTAGGTGCTGCTTCCAGCTCTACTGCTCCTTAGTCAAAGTTCACTGGGGAGGAGTGTGGGGGGGGCAGTGGAGTTCAGTGGTGAATTTACCCCATGAATGATTTAGAAAACTGGCCTCCCCCCTGGGTGGCAGGCTTAAAGAGATTCTGCCCTGAGGGAGAACAGGAAAACATGTCTAAGACCAGAGGGTCTTCAGCTTTGAAAAGCAGAACCACCCATATACACATTAAAGGAACTGGTGTGTTTATGCATCAGCATGAATCCTCAGCAAGCTGGCACTTCTTTTACCTTTTTTTTTTTTATTTTATTTTTTAAAGAGAGAAAGTCATTCTAGACAATAGGTGAGGCTGCACAGGCATCAGCGTTTCCTGGCATCAGATTCAGGAATGTCAGGAATTAGTGGTGTCATTTCAGTTGCAGGGCCAGAACCCTCCATACCCTGGAGAGGCCCGCAGACTCCCTCATCACCCCTTTCCCTGAAAGATGGCTTCCACAGTTCACCTTGGTCTGTGTTCTACTACCCTTTTGAGGACCCAGAGCCAGTAAAAGACTCCCACCCCGTGCAGCCTTCCATGTGTTTTGCCATCTCAAGATTTTACTCTCGGAGAACCTCTTTCCAGGGCAGTCACAGCATGTGACAACAGGCTCGAGCCATGCCCACGCCACCCAGAACAGGCCATGTAACTCAGAACAGCTGGAAATAAAGACCATTCCAATGCTTCATGACACAGGGTTGTTCTACCAGCCCACGCCAACGACCCCAAGCACACACGCAGTGTAAGCTCATGAGGAAGGAGTTTTTGCATCACAAAAGCGGTGGCCTGCAGCGCCAGGCCCGTGCTAATGCTGTGCCATGAGAACACGGCCCTTCGCTGTGTCATCAGACACCTCCGACAGGCAGGAAGCGCCCTGTTTGTGCTGGCATTGTTCCACAGCACCAAACTGAAAGGGTCTGCATTGAACACAGCTGCTGCCAGGCCAGAATTAACCGAGGGAGAAGGGGCTGCCACTGCTGGAGCGGTTTCTCGCCTCGCCTGCGGAGATTTTCCCCTTCCCAGAATCACAGAAAGATACGGGGTTGGAAGGCACCTCTGGAGATCATCTAGTCCAACGCCCCTGCCAAACCAGGTTGCACACAGGAACGCACCCAGGCAGGTTTTGAATGTCTCCAGAGATGGAGACTCCACCACCTCTCTGGGCAGCCTGTTCCGGTGCTCTGCCACCCTCAAAGTGAAGGAGTTCCTTGTCATGTTTAGGTGGAACTTCTTATGTTCAAGTTTGTGCCCATTTCCTCATGTCCTGTCACCACTGACAAAAGACTGGCCCCATCCTCTTGACACCCATCCTTTAAGTATTTATAAGCATTGATCAGATCCCTCCTCAATCTTCTCCAGACTAAAAAGACCCGCGTCCCTCAGCCTTGCCTCAGAAGTGACATGCTCCAGGCCCCTCATCGGCTCA
>JAOXJK010000019.1:69381241-69396578 GCA_025774025.1 Xenus cinereus
AATAAGGAGGGAGAGATTTTTAAGGGAGAGAGACTTATAGGTTGAAAAGAAAGCTAAAACTACTTTAATGAAATATTAATAACGAAAAGAAAAAATAATATTAATAAGAAAATAATGACATATTTACAACATATACAAAACCAGTATCGAGCTCCCAGGATGACAATCGTGACACCAGCAGGCTCTGGGGAAGTCCCAGAGTGGACTCAGCAATGGATTGGAACTGGATTCTGGATCTGGATTCAGGAATGCCTGTGTCGGATCAAAGGCAGATGGACAGACAGAGTCCTCCTTGGACGCTGGCCACTGAAGAGGCTGACCCCTTTGATCCCTCAGCTTTTATACTGAGCATGGGGCAGATGGGATGGAATACCCTGTTTGGGGTCACCTGTCCTGCCTGCTCCTCCCCACAAGTCAGACCCCTCTACGCTTTTCCGTTTTCGACCCTCCAATGGGGCAAATAACGAAATTAGCTGACCTTGGTTGTTACAGCAATAAGTACAAACAAGAGCCTCTCTGCATACCATTCCTTAGCATTAACTGTAAACGTCAGGCCTTATCTTCTAGAAGCGGATACTGTCTGAATAATATGGAGTTAATTTCAGGAAGTGCCATTAGTGAGAAGAGACTTAACTGAAAAGTGAAATTACTGACAAGAAAATTGGTTCTGTTCTATCTTAAACCAGGACATGACTGGATGGAGGAAAAGGATGTCCTTGAGTATACTGTGGTCATCCTTGAGGTTTCAAAAAATATTTCAGTGAAGCTCATCTTGCTGTTAGCTTGGGGAAATCTCTTTCTGTTGAGGCTTGGTTTTGGTGCCCAGGCATTTGTGGGTCCTTAGTGGAATGGGACTTCTTAAGCTTAATTGAGAGCAGATCTGTTTGATGTGTAAAGAGGGAACTGAAGTGATGATTTATCTACCTTCTCTTTCAGTTTTGAGAAACCAGTGAAACGAGTTGTTATCTTGTGTATGCTTTTGTGTATTTCAGAAGAGTTTTCCAGTGTCTTACCTATTCTTCCTTCCCTGACAGCATGGCTTGCAACGTGAACTTTTCTGTAGCTTCATGACAGCTTGTGTCTTACATACAAAAAGAAAAAAAAAAAAAAAAAGCAGTGTTTATACTGGTGTTTCTGCCTGTCTTGGAGTCAAGCTTAGCTGTGGGGGTTTGGAAGATGATTGCACAGACACCATATGGGGCTCACACACTGTTGTGGGGTTCTGGTGCCACTGGCCACCAGCAGGGCAGGCAGATGCTTGCAACGGTGTCTTAGTCTGTGAGTCTGGAAATCTGCAAGTGGACTTGCAGAGGGACTTGGACTCCTGCAGAAGGACAAGTCTTCCCCAGGAAATTCAGATCTTTGTTTTGAGCTCTTTCTAGAAACCTTTCCCTTCCTTTACTTCCATATCTGACTGCGTCATTGTCCACTGTCCTTCCAGTGCCTGGCGTTCCCCAGGGTGTTGTGCAGGGCAGCGCTCTCCTGACGCCCTCCAGCCTGCTCGGGGACCCATCGCTGCTCCCTCCTGCTGCTGTCATCCCCGGCTCAGCAAGAGCCGGGAGCCCGCTGCTGACCCTCCTCTGCCTCTGAGCAGTCTGCAGGAGTTTTCCTGGAGCCTCAAGACTTTCTCCAGGACTGAAAAGCCCTAGATGCAGATGTAATTTCATGAATGCATATAAGATATCCAGAGAAAACTGCATATTCAGCCAGGTGCAGTGCGGCCCAGCGTGTCGTACCCAGTGCTTTTCTTTTCACCCTTCTTCACACAGACAGTCTTTGTTTTGCTGTCTAAGGCATGGAAATCGTGTCCCAAGCTGCCCAGCCTGCATTATGTCAGGAGTTCAAATGCTGCTTTAATTCACAGCCAGACTTCAAGAGCTGTGCTACCTTCCTTTTTCTTTTTCTTTTTTTTTTCCCCTTTCCACTGGCACTGTGAAAAGATCAAATACTGTCTGGATACAAGTACAGTGCAGCTGTTTCTTGAGTGCCTCATGCAATGCTAGCTTTCTGCAGCTCATTGAGGACCTGGTAGTGCAGAAGGCAGGGAGGGACAGCTATTTAGCTTGGAAAAGGTATGCCTGAAAAGGGATATGACATGTAGCCTTTGACATATGGTAGGATGATGGGACGGAGAGTTCAGATAGGGAGTGATTGTTCCTCTGTTTATCACTGCCCAGGAACTACAGGACACAGATAAACAGTGGAATTCATTGACACAGGATGTTGGGGATGTGGTTCAAGAAAAGCCATTAGATGAATCTGCAGGCGGAAAATCCATTAGGGCTGGCTAAACAGACAGATAAGCCTTTGGCTCAAAAAGTCCCCTAGGCACAGATGCCCAGAGCTGACTCAAAGGCAGAGAAAAGATCAGCTTGTCGGCGTGGATATCAGCTACGCTGGAGAAATAGGCTGGCATGGAAAGAAGCGGCAGCAGAGGGAGAGAGAGCGAGCCTGTGACAGGGAGCTCAGCAGGGATGAGAAGCTTCTGCCAGGGGTGCTCCCTGGTTGGAAGGGTCACAGAGAGGGGTGGTGCGGAGGGACAGAGCTGAAAGGTGACCAAAACTGATAACTGGAGGAGACAAAGAGCAAAGAGGCTGGCAGGAGTGAAGAATGTAGGGTATGAACTGGTGTATGAGAGGAGAGGCTGATCTTCATCGCTGAGAGACAGAACGTATGAAGAGGGGGTGTGGTTACAGAGGAGAGCCGTGATGCTGAACAAAATGATCAGAGATGGAATAACACCCAAAACCAGTATAAAAGAGCAATACTCTGGGGGAAAGGAGGTAAAGAAAATAGTCTATATGAAGGCAGGCAAAGCTGATGGTCAGACAGAGATGTCTACGGAAAAATGTCTGTGCAGTGACTGACCTCACCTCTCTAACTATAGCCACGTCTACAGTGCAAGAGGGAGCAGACTTGTGGAGTGAAAGAGGTGGTACCAGGACTTCATATACACAGGCATTTTGGATGTTTTAATTTGACCCAGCTAGTCCCGCCAGCGGATGTAGTGCACTGGGTTCTGATCCTGAAATTATATTACTTAAATCTGGAGAGAATCCTGCCTGCGTGCTCCGAGACAGCTTTGCAATGGAAAGTGGAGTGCAGTAAACGGCAGCAATAAGGAGATTTGCTTCAAAAGCGTGCTTCCAGCCTGAGCCAAACGCTACTTCTGCACTTTCACCGATGGATTCGGTTCAGAGCGATGCCACTGGTTTCCCAGAGACTGTGCATTTGCCAGGCCCAGCGGGTGAATGAATGGGCACAGAATCTCATTTCCCTGCCAGGGAAAGCATGGGTAGTCCTCTCACTTAGCATCAATCAAAGCCGGACTAAGAACCAAAAAGAGCAAAACTGGACCCACTTTAAATGGTGAATCAATTTTAAAACTTGTGATGCGGCAGGAGGTGGCCCTGGCTGTTGTGTCTGTAACACCTGCCCTTGACACACTCCCTTGCTGGCTTGTCATGCATTAGGTGAGTGGTTAGAGAGCTCAAAAGTGCATTAGGAGTTTTCTGGAGAACAGAGAGATGTCAATTCCAATTTGATCAGCCGCTCAAAGAGAAAAGCCTCAACTGGAATCTTAAAACAATTTGCAGGTGCTGCATGGGTGTGGGAGAGCTCCCCGTGCTTCTCTTTTCCCAGGGCCCCTAAATGTTTTTTGCATGCAGATGATGCTGCAAGGGAGGTGGAAGAACTCTGCAGCTATGGGCTTCAGAGAAGACCTCTGGTGCTGCTTGCCACCTTTCAAAGAACAGGGAGGGTCCCACTGTCATTGCTCCCAGAAGGAGAGTGACTGCTGGCCTTTGCTGCCTCACAACTGGGAAACCCACAGCTGGTGCTTCTCTGGTCCATGATAATAGGTACCTGTGTCTTCTGCTGCCAAACTAACAGCGGGATACAACTCCTGGAAGGGCAGAGCCAGGAGCCAGACTCTCCTTGGCAGTGCAACAAGGAGAAAAGGACACAAGGTGCAGCTGGAGGGAAGTAGGTCGGACATTAGAGAAAGCTGTGTCCCCAGAAGGGTGGTGGAGGCCTTCATCCTTAGGATTTTTGATGGTTCCACATCTGCACCTATTTAGAGCTATGGGCAGGGTCACTGTGAGGCTGGACTGGAGACTACCGGATGTGAGGTCCCCTACACTGTGTCCTCGCATCAGTGCTTGTGCTTTCCTGCCTGGACAGTCAGAGCCTGGTTAATGCCCCAGCTCTGCTGCAGTTTCCATGTTCACCTGGCTGATCAGACTCTCAGATTTCCTGGGTAACTTCGGAGATGAGATCTGAAGGCTAGGCTTGGTCTTGCTGGCCAGAATCTCACCGCATCCTGCAAGCATTCTGGCCTGAGCCTGTGGGCTGGTTGGTGCGCAAACCTTCAGTCTCAGTCCCAGGGGAATGTGGTCACATTAGATCACATCAGATGTGAGGGCTGTATCATCAGACATTCAAGTGAAGTGTGTAGCCTCCAAACCTTCACAAAACTCAGGAGAAACATCTGCACTTGGTGTATTTCCACTGCCTCCCCATCCTGCTGGCCACTTGAGATTTCCTAATATATCTGTGTCCTGGTGGCGGCCACAACTCCAGAGCTAGGCAGAAGAGGTTTGGGAAGAACTTTGGCTAGCCCAGTCGACCCCACTTGGACTCCTGTGGACAAGTAACCCGTGTCTTGTGATTCCCTGAAGGTGGCCAAATGCCAAAACCGGTGATCCTCAGCTTTGCTGCAAGGAAAGCCTTCTGTACGGTGGCCTTTAGCAGAGATACACCATCTGCCAGATGTCTGCAAGCATGCTGAGACCTCATGATAAAGAGCAGTGGGACCAAGCGTCCATATCTTCCCAAAAACATGGCAGGCTACTGACACCCAGCTGCATCTTTTCAGTGAGTAGCTGGACTTGGGTTCCTGCAACTCAGAAGCTGGTTTAGCCTTGAATAGCAGGAAGCCTCTTCCCGTGAAATAGGAGACAGAAAGCATGGTGTTCTGGTTTCAGGAGAAACTGCTGAGCTTGCAAAGGGTCAGATGATGAGTTTTTCAAGGCTACCTTTCTGACAAGGAATGTGGCAACGTCTCTTGAAGTTTGTGCATTTCGCCATTTCCTTTTCATAATGAGTTTTTGCATGGTAGAGGGGTGGAGGAGGCTTCCAGTTTTTATTGTTCTTTGAACTGGGATTGTTGTATTTGCTTTTCTTTCATAACAGAGCAGGATCTTGCCAGGGTAGAAAGGCTCTGTAAGGTGGAATTTGCCCTCTCATTGAATTCAGAAGCACATTAGTACTCACAAGGAAGTTGATAAGCAATAATATTTTCTTTGCTGCCCAGGTAACCAGCAGAGTGAAAGAGGTTATTGTCTCTGGAGAATGAAGGCAAGTCAGCTTTATCTTTCTGCCGGAGTACACAGTCTATCTTGGAAAGCTGGAGGTAAACCAGGGGAAGGAGGGGCTTGCTCTCCAAAGGGGCTGAGGTGGCCCCATCCTCTGCTTCAGTCATAGTGCCTCCTGCCCTTCCTGGGAGCTCTGATAAGCCTAATGAAACGGAGTTCAGTTTCAGGGTCATTTTGGGGTTTGCCAGCCTTTCACATTCCCCCAACCCACTACTGTGTTTCTTAAAGGCCATGTTGACTGAAGCTAGTTGTGTCCTCACCGCATCATCTTTCTTTCTGTCAGAGCTTGCAGGGTAGGGGCACCACATGAAGCAGACATGGGACGCGTGGTGAAGGGGGAGGTTGAACTGCTGGAAAATGGTGTTGCCACCGAGTGTGGGATCATCCCTGGAGGATTCTCCTGTTCCTCCTGGGATGCACGAACTGAATTTGTGTTGACTGAGCACAAGTTTCTTCACACTCGTTGGAGGGTGGGCCGTGCCCTTCAGCTTAGTTTCTAGATGATGTTGGCTTAAAAATATTTATGAAGCAACTTCTCCTGCGGCCTGGGGGAATTCACGTGCAGTGAGGTGGTGTCTCACTCCCTGTGACTGAGTGAGAGGTGTGAACCTTCAGGAAGTGAAGCTCCAGGCGCCATTGGCAGCAGAGTGACAGCGATGGTACCACGGGTGCCTCAGGCTCCCTTCCTCCAGGGTGAATCACTTTGGTTGCTCATGGGAAGAGAAAGGCTTGTCTGGTCATTGCGGGGCAGTCCAAGGTCTGGCAACAGACCCTCCATAGGTATTTCCCAGCCCCTGGGCATCCTAAGCAACCTGGAGGCTCCCAGCCTGCTTTATGCCTTTCGTGAGGGGAAAAAGAGCCCCTCATGAACTTCAGGAAAGATAAATGTCAGCTCCTGCCCCTGATTTGCAGCAGCTCCTTGCAGTGGTGCAGGCCAGGTCTGACTGGCAAGAGAGCAGCTCTTCAGTGAAGGCCACGAGGGTCCTGGTGGGCAGCAAGTCTGTCCAGAGTCATCTAGGTAACTTTGCAAGCCCTGCAGGCCAGCTGCAGCCTGGGCTTCTCCACAAGACTGTAGGCAGACAGGTTTCCCAAGGAGGCTGTGGCATCTCCATCCTCATCAGTCTTCCAAACTCAGCTGGACAGTGCAAGCGGCATGCCCTGCCTCTGTAGTGAGCTTTGCTGGGCGATGAGGGTAGGGCTTGGGGCCTCTAGAAGTGCCTTCTGGCCTAATTTTTTCCTGGGATTCTGTGTGCTTTGTTGTTGTAATTTATTTTTGCTTCTCCCTTTTGTCCCAGGTGAGGCTTAAGTAGACATTCAGTGTCAGGCTTGCAAGTGACCCCAGCAATTAAATAAAGACCAGGTGATAATTCAGCCAGTACTTCGTGATGTGGCTTCACTTTACAGAGTTCTGGGGGTTCCTACCCAAAATACAGTCTTGGGCTCCTGATCAGGTCAGGTGTCAGGAGAGTCTGAGCCTCTTGGGAGCTGCCTTGAGGCTGTGGTCTCCACCAGTTTTTCTCTTTGATTTCTCCCCTGCTCCTGGCTGTTGCCGCTGGCTGTGCTGGGATGACCCAGTTAAAAATAACCCAGCTGAGCTATTTTTGTGAAGGCACATATGCTCCCTCGTCCATCTCCCTGCTGTGCCAGCGTGACAGGAGAGGACAGCCATGGAGTAATACCAGGTGGTGGGGATGTGGCAATACCGTGAGCAGGTGTCACCATCAGGGAGTTTCTGTGCTGGACCCCGTTGGGCATTGCTCCCTGCCTTGGGGACTGCGTTGTGGTGTCAACTGTGACTGAATACAAATGCAGTCAGAAAGCTCATCCGGAGTGGCTACTGTATTTTTGCTGTCTCAGCCTTATCTTGTGGAGAGTGGTCTTGTTTCACTCCTTGCAGCCCTAGCTTGCCCCTGGACATATGCGCTTAAAATTATTTTGAGGTTCACACTACTTGGTGTATCTTCTAACCTGAACAAAATTTGCACAATGTGCATTTTGCCAACTTTGGGGGTATGTCCTTGACCCTTGGTGTGCTGTTTTGCGGTCCCTCACTAGAAGAAGGGTCCAAGCTTGCCGTCCAAGCAGATGATGCCTGTGTCAGCGTAGGAGCCCCTGTCTCACATCTCCTGGGACTGTGTCCACCTGGTGCCCTATGTGTAAGTTGTGACCTACTGCCAGCAGGGGGGAAGGTCTGATGTGTCTCCTCCCGGGGACACATGTGAGAGCTCGTGTCCTGCCCTGGCCAGCGTGCAACCAGAAACAAGGGGCAAGAGGCGCTGCTGTGCCCTCTCAGAGAAGCGTCTGGGACTTGCTGATGGCAGATGAGGAAATTGACTCATTTCCATCTCGGATGACTCCTTCAGTCCCTGCTTCACGTCCTATGTATTTGTGCAATGTTTATACTACGGGCAGAGGTGTTCCTTCACAACCAGCTTTCCAGGGCACTATATTTAAGTATCTTTGCCACACTGGAGAACTGCAAATATTTTGGAGTGTTATTTAGAGCTGGATTTTCTGATGAAAGATAACAGGTCTCTAGAATAGGTCTCCTTTGAGGTCTTGCTCGCTGCAAGATGCCCCGCAGATGCTAATCCATCCATACCAGCAGCACATCCTCCCTTAGGTAGCCAGTGGCCTGCAAGTTGTGCTGCTGAAAGGAGGTGACAGAAACAGCTCCCACAGCTCCCGGTGGGCTGCCAAGGAGAAGGGGACCTTCCTGCTTCTGCAGAGGACGAATCGTCAGACTGGGGCTGGTGATGGACATGGACAAAACACCACTTTCCACTGCCAGCTTTGCCTCTGGAAATGCAGAGGTTTGAGCGTATGGCTGAGGCTTGGATTGGTGAAGGCAAACTTTGCCTGTACCCCCACACTGGGGAAGGGTTTCGCTGTGGGGATGCTTTACAGCGCAGGAGAGGGATGTGGGGTGCGTGCCGTGTGGCTGGTGGGGCTACCTTGTCCCTCTGGGGGCCTGGGCAGGCTGCAGGCTGCGAGCTGCCGCCTTTGGGGGATGGCACGTGTCTGTTAATGAACGTGGACTGAAACCTTAGTCTGAGCTCCCTTAATCTGAATCCCGTAAGGGTGGGTGTGGATCCTCTAGGAACAAAAGACAAAGAAAGGCAATTGATAAAATCAAGGCCCATCGCAGGATGACTGATTTAAAAGGCTGGTTCCCAGCTGTCTGGTTTAAAAGGCGTCCAGCTCTGGTAGCAGATAGGGTTGTTTTTCCAAGGATATGCCTCTGAGCAGCTGTAAAAAGGTCCTGCTGCCTGATAAAAAGGCGTGCTGAAAGGTTTTTATTTGCTACTGCGGATTGACCGGAGTACAGATGCTCTGGAAGACGTGCTGCATTATTCATGTGGTAGATACCTTTGCTAAAAGCTAATGCACAGCCTGCAGGCTGTGAAAAGTGGTACAGTCCTTTGTGTGGGTTTTGTTGATTCACTGGAGAGCCTGGACTGCTCTTAAGCTTTTTTTCTGAATACTGAGATTGATACAGCGAATGGAGGAATGCGAGATCACTCAGCTAATGGCTCTCCACCTCCCTCCTTTGTTGTTTACAAACTATTCCCAGCTTCTTTTTTTTTTTTCTTTTTTAAAAGAAACTGCTTGCTAGGCTGGTCCTGTTTGTGAGACTTCACTGGTAACTCAGTTTTCTTGTGGCACCAGCTTAAACTGCTTCCCCTGATGGGGCTCAGGTGTCTGAGGGGCGGTGTGCGTGCCAACGTGCGGTTTGAAAGCCCAGCGTCTGCAGTAACAGTGCCCCACGTTGGATTCTCCATTAATGCTTATTTAGTAGTCTTACCCACGAAGATTCCTGCTGTCGAACCTAGGTGCTGGGGCACCACCAGGAGCAGGGCTGCGGGAGACAGCTCCTGCCTTTCTGCGTCCTGGCCACGGTGGGAGGACCTCACAGAGGGTTCAGGGTGTCATGCTCTGAGAGACGGGGCCCTCTTTTTGTGCCTGGGGTGCCTGAGCCCCACAGCCATCCCCTGCTGAGCTGCTGGCAGCCATCAGTGTCCGCTTCTTGCTGAAACAGCTTTAAATTATACTGCAGACCCCGGAGTCAAAGATGGGAAACACATTTCCTGCTTGCACCACGTCTGGTGGGGAGAAGACCTTGCTGGACTCGGCAAGGCAGACTTTGTTGCCCAGTTGTGGCCACTGACTGTAGTGGCACTAGTCTGTGGGCTGAATGCATAAAAAGCCAGCCTGGGAACATGTCTCTTTCTGTAGCTCCCTTCGCTGTCCTTTAGCAACTGGCTGTCAAGTGACATGGTCAAGGCCATGGAACAGTGTTCAGGTTGTCCGTCTGGGGACTGTGAATTGACCAACCTCACCTCCAAGGCAACATCCTTGTAGGCAGGATTTTGCTTCTCAGCCTGCAGTTGTGGAAGAGGCAACTGCCTCTGTTTGCCCTGTGCTAGGTGGAACCAAGCTGTGAACTGAGAGGTGAAACCCACCATATCTGTACCATTTATTACTCTTGTAATAATAAATCATGTAGTATTGTTTGAGGTGACATGTACAGATGGTATTTAAAGCTCAGGGTTGCTGTATAATTATGTTGTCTGGTTGACTTTGGATCCAAAGGAATTTATTGCTGGTAATTTCTCCTTGATAGTGTTATTACACAGAATTGGAATTTGGACGGTGAGGTGCATCCAGGGGTGTGTGACCTGCTGTCTTGCAGATGTGCCTGTGAGAGCATCAATGGGTTGGAGAGGAGCCCAACCTAAGTGCTGAGGCTCACAAACCATTTGGTGTAGTAGGTTTGAGAGAAGCTGGACCAGAAAGTGTTAGGCAGCCGGCCCAGGAGGGTAGTGGCTGGTGATGAAGTTCTGAGTGCTCTGGTTTTGTCTTGAAGCAGTAGTGTTGTCCCAAAGCAGGTTCGTTTACCCAGTGTGCAGATGCCAATGTACAAGAGTAGACGTATTATCTATTTATTTCATTTCTGCAGAGGTGATGATCCACAAAGCTAGCACACCAGCCTAAAAACTCCTAGGAATATTTATACAGTTGAAAACACAGAAACACACATCCTTAAATATAATTATTGGTTAGTACAGCCTTTTGCTTTCATTTAAAGTTACAAGGTTCTTTAATTGACACGTGCATGCTCCAGCATCATGGCAGGGGGTAGTCCAGTTGGGTCTCCAGTTGAGTTGATGGTTGTGATCTCGCACTGCCACCTTTACCTTTCCCCCAGTTCTGAAAATTTTTGTTGACTTCCCGTCTTACCCAGCAGCTATCTGGTTTTCAGCTGGTTTTGGCGCCTCCTGTTGTGAGATGTTCCTTATTATCAGCTTTCTGTTCTTCTCCAAGGGTATATTCATTAGCAAGGCTGTTATTGTTTATACTGAGTGGGCTTTGTGACCTTTTTACAGCTCCTTATTCTTACCTAGTGAGAGATTCTCCCTTCTGAAATGTATTTTACCCTTTTAAAAGTATGTTGTACATTCTTGCAATACATCAGTAGCTCAACACAAACTGTGATATAACATCTGTAAAAGACAGGAGACTGTTCCTTATGTGTATGTCTTACAAATTGTAGATAACAGTGAAATTCCTGTTTGCCTTCAGAGTTGCCTTTTTGAGGATGTACTTTTGAAACCTTAAGGAGAGAAGTGTGTGGGTGGATTTAAAAAAAAAAAAAAAAGAAGCAAACTCAAAAATGTAAACTTGAGAGCCTGGAATTAGTGAAAAATGTTGTGTGTGGATGAGGGTGGGAGCCAGCGTGCCAGCCTGTGGCATGGCTGCGTCAAACCCATGCAGCGGGGCGAGTGACACGCCTAGCGCAGGCCAGCAGGGCCGTGTACACACAGCTGGTGCGTGCACGTGTCCGTGCTCTGACTGTGCCGCTGGGTGCAGGGAAACAACTGGCAAAGGGCAACAGTCAGACGCGCTGGACCAAAGAGGTGGACGACAGATTACTTGCGAAAGCAATCGAATTGGCAGAAATGCATAAATGTTCCAAAGAAAGTGTTCTCCGGGAACTATCCACCACCCCTTTCCTGTGCAGGAAAAGACAATTTCTGTTTTGAAATTAAAGAGCTATGGCTGGAATAAGAGGAAGAATAGGAGAAAATGGGATTGATAGTGTTATCTGCTGAGCTGTAAAGTGTGAGCTGGGATTGCTCCCTGGATTTCTAGAGCTGTTGCAAAGCACAGACGCCTTTACTTATCCTGTTACTACCACTGGGCTTTCCTGGCCTATTTATGTGGGAATACTTTTCCAGTAGAAGCTAAAGCCTGTAATTATATTAATACAATCAAACAGTGTTGCTAGTCCACCTTGACACGTGGAAACTAATCCAAAAGGCTGCTTCTTACAGGGGAAAAGGTGAAGATGCTCTTCATCCCCTGCTGCCCTCTATTCCGCTCTGGTGAGTTCCCACCCGGAGTACTGTCCCCAGCTCTGGAGCCCTCAGCACAGGAAGGACATGGACCTGTTGGAGTGGGTCCAGAGGAGGGCCACAAAGATGATGAGGGGGTTGGAGCACCTCTCCTATGAAGACAGGCTGAGAGAGTTGGGGTTGTTCAGCCTGGGGGAGAGAAGGCCTTATAATGGGCCTTATAAGAAGGGAGAGAGACCTTATAATGGCCTTCCAGTACCTGAAGGGGGCTACAGGAGAGATGGGGAGGGACTCTTTATCAGGGAGTGTAGTGGCAGGACAAGGGGTAATGGTTTTCAACTGAAAGAGGGTAGATTTAGATTAGATACCAGAAAGAAATTCTTTACTGTGAGGGTGGTGAGACCCTGGCCCAGGTTACCCAGGGAAGTTGTGGATCCCCATCCCTGGAGGTGTTGAACGCCAGGCTGGATGGGGCTTTGAGCAACCTGGTCTAGTGGGAGGTGTCCCTTGCCATGGCAGGGGGGTGGAACTTGATGATCTATAAGGTCCTTTCCAACCCAAAGCATTCTATGATTCTATAAGCATGTTGCACAGGGGCGTTTGTTGGTGTGCTGAGCACAACCCAGTGCAGGCAGAGGTGTGAGACAGCCTGTGCTGCAGAGAGTCACCAGGATGCACAGTGCTGTGGGCCTGACTTTCCACAATGGGAGCGGCAAGACTTTGTGGTGCAGCCTGAGAAGGTGTACTGGGACAGGAGGCATCATGGCTCACTGATTCTGAATTTGGGCTCCTGGGTATTGCTCCAGATCTTCAGTCACGGGTGAGACAGGAGCTCTCCTCCAGCTGCTCATAAGACTTTCTGTGAGTGACCTGCTAATGATACAGATTTGGCGTGCTGGACCTGGAGCTCAGTCCTCATGTATTGGAAAAACCTGTTTCTGAAGCCCCAGGAGAACAAAAGTGGGAGATCCTGAAGAACTTGCATCCCTGGTAGGCTGTTCTGAACAGCAAGCAGTTTCTTGTCCCACATGCAGTCCAGTCCCTGGACCCCAGTGGGTATCGGGGTACTGGTGCTTAGCCAGTGAGTTGCCACCTGGCAGGCTCAGCATGCCTGGTGATGAGCCCAGCAGCACGGTCCTGGCTGGCAGGGCTCAGAGCTTCCAACTGTATTGACCTCTTGGAGGAACAAATGCAAAGCCATTCCCCAACCTGGTTAAATTCCTCTGCAGCAGCAAGAAGGGATGAGTGGTAATTTGGGCTGCAGTGGGGCAGGTGAGGTTAGGCAGTGCTCATGGCAGAAGCGTGGGGACCCCAGTCAGTGTGGGCTGCAGGACACATGAAAAACTGTCTGAAATTAACTCAGAGCAATTAGCAGGTTGTGGTGGAGATGATTCCTGACCTCTAGACAGAGGGAAGCCTGAGCCTCGCCCTAAGAATACTAGAACAAAAAGAAAAAAAAGCAGAACATGTGGGAGAAATAATGAGATAAAAGAGGCAGAATGAACATGGCAAAACCGATCATGCCAACACGCTCTGGTTCCATCAGGCAAAGGATGGTGGGCCCGGTGGATGTGAAAAAGCAGGAGATGTCATCTTCGCTTTAGGAAAAGATTCAGTGCTGTCCCACACACTTAAGGGAATATGCACTGGGTACAGCTGTTTAGGGTATATAGACTATACAGGATAGCTTAGTTATCAAAATATGAGGATTTATTGAGAAGTTTTGCAGGGCTCTTTCTGCCATCTGATGCTGTTTGATACTTTTGTTAGTAATTAGGACAAAGGAATAAATAATAAACAGGAGACTAGGAGGAGCAGGAAGGGCAGGGCTCTGGTTTGAAATTGTCTTGATGAGCTGAAGAAATGGCATGGGAAGATGAGGATGCAATTCAGTAGCAAGAGATCCAGGTCTTCAGATGGTGCAGCACCATCAGACACGGTTCAGTTCTGCAGAAGAGCATCAAGGGGATGCAGTTCTGAGCCTGTGCACTGAGCACAACCCAGTGACACGCGATAGGAAGAAAATTATTCATATTAACAGGAGAGTATCTGGTAAAAGTTATAAAGGAAGCATGTGTTCATCCTTGTTAGTAAAATAGATGTATTCCAGTTTTAGGTGCAACTGCTTTGGAAAAATACAGATCAGCCAAAGGGAGCGGAAGCGAGGAGAACAGATTCATCAGCTGCTGAGGAAGTGTGGCTGACAGAAGGAGAATGAGGTAAAAACTGGAGAAGACTGGGAAGCTATGTGTCAACTGTGGAGGAGAGCTTGCTGCAGGAAGAGGGGAAAAATCTTCTTCCTGTTGATCTGGCTAAATAGAATAAGAAGCAAGGGACATTGATTGCACAAACGGAGATTTAATTTTGAAAGCTTTGTAATTACCCAGGCAGCTGAGTGCTGGGATAAGTTTTGCAGGAAGATGATGGTCTGTCCATTACTGGAGAATTTTAGAAAAAGATCCTTAGGGAAGGATGTAGAAAAATGAATGGGCAGAATAGGAAAAAAAATTGACTCCCAAGACTTGTTACCGTCTGCCTCCATTCCATGAATTTATCCTTCCTGGGAGACTTGTAGGTGTATAAATAGGGTGGTGAGAGTCTATTTCTAACTTAAGGCTGCAGCACTCAAAAGGTAGATATTTCTCATTTTTCACAAACCACTTATGCATATGAAGACCTTCTTGCTACCCTCATGCTGCCTTATCGCTGTGGTGAGGAACCATGCTAGTATGGGAAAAGGAGTACACTGTGTCACGGAAATTTTGGCTTTTGTTAGTGCAGTTTAGCTTGTGAGGCCTGGCAAGGGTTTACAAAAGCTGTGCTGACTTTCCATCTATCTCACTTTTATCTGTGTATCTGCTAACTTTGTACCATTTTTTACTACTTTGATGTCATTTTCCTTTCCCAGCCCCCCCCGAGAACCTTCTAACGTTGCTTTCTTGCTTTCCTCATATGGTTGGATTTAAATGAGAGTGCATACTGTAGTCTGGCTGTTTCTGCTGCTCTAAGTCAGGTGGTTGAGTTGCTGCTCATTTTCCTTCCCCTGAGCATGGCGTGTCCGATGAGTCCCTGGCAGGCACTGTTGTGGGACGTTCTGTCATCTCCTTCACGCTGCATGCACAGGGAAAGTTCTGGTCTGCTTTCGCCGTTATCTACTTGGGATGCTTTCCCTCGAGATCACTGTGTAAATTTCACAGGGTCATAGCAGGGCTGAGGACAGAGGCACCTCTGGAGATCATCTTGTCCAACTGCCAGCTCAAAGCAGATTCACCCACAGCAGGTTGCTCAGGGCATCGTCTGACTGGGTATCTCTATCTGTTTGGGTATCTCTAAGGATGGAGGCTCCGCAGCCTCTCTCTGCAACCTGTGCCAGTGTTTGACTGCCCCCACTGTAAAAAAGTTTCTTTTTATGTTTAACTGCCTGATCAAGCTCAGGCTGAAGGGCCTGTGGTTCCCCGCATCACTTGTCTTGCCCTTTTGAAAATAAGGGTGACATTTGCTTTCTTCCAGTCCTCGGGGACATCCCCCAATTGCCATGATCTTTCAGAGAAAACCAAGAATGACCTTGCAACAACGTGGGCCATCTTCCTCATCTTCTGTGGGTAC
>JAOXJK010000019.1:69466687-69477053 GCA_025774025.1 Xenus cinereus
GCCAGCAGATTGATTTACTATGGCAATAGGAAGGAATCAGATACCAATAGGCCTAACTGAAGGCTCATGCTTCACCCAGCAGGCTTTGGAAGACTACACTGTTATTTCATTTTTTGGTTTGGAATAATATGACAAATGACCTCTTGTCTTGCTTTGTAGTCTCTCTTTGCTCCATTTATTTGTTGCCATCGTGCTCCCATGAATATTTCATCATTATTTCTACAAAACATCACCCAGCAGGTTACAGGCACATTAGTGTTTGAGAAAGCAGAATCTGTCAGTACCAAGCTTTTGAAGGGGTTTTCCATTTATTCATAGCGGAGGGGTGAGAAGGGTCAGAAGAAGCTCACTGACTTCATGAAGAGATGGAGGAGGAGGTAGTGAAAGAAAATGGAGACAACTGATCAATCTGCAAGCTGTTGTAGGAAATATGACACATGCATGCACACCATTTTTTTCTTGGTTACTGTAATTTTGACACTGTGTTATGTCTTTATAAAACCCTCAGGAAAGACACTGCAGATTTGCTGACTTCATTGCCCATGACCAAAAGGAAAAAGACTATTGAAAGAAATCAGCAGCAGGCATTGTGCATACAGCTCATTCAAGCCAGTTAGAAGCATTGTGCATTGTGTGGCAGACCAGCTCTGGTGAGAATGAAATATGGCTACAATAAGGAACCTGATGAGATCTGGGTTGTGTCAGTCAAGGAGAGGTCATCTGCACATAGTTTCCACATTGTAGTGACTAACTACAGGGTTTGTCTCTGAACAATTCTAGGTATACCATTTCCCAGCTTTCATACTCCCAAAGGGGTTTAAAGGCTAAATATTAAGGTACATTACTGAGAAAAAAATATTTTTTGAGCTCAGTTCTATGCTTTGCAAAATACTAATTTTCTCTTTATGTTGTGGAGGCTATGAATATTCTTAAATTCTGTGGCTGTAAACCGGCTGACTGATGGAGAAGCAATTCTGACATACATTCTGACAGTGGGACAAAAAGGTACAATATTTGATGAGGGGTAGGAAAAAGGAAGAATTTGAATTTCATTTGGACAGAAGAGTTGACAGGTAGCTGCAGGGCAGTGTGGTTCTTTCAAATTGATGCTGGTTTTGAAATGGGTGTATTATTTTTGGTATTGCAATGGTCAGAGAAGTGTTCCTCAACAACAGGAGCTCCAGTTCTGCTTAAGTGCAGGAGGGTTTTTGTGTGCTTAGTTGGGATGAGTCCTATTTATTCCCAGGCCTGGTGCCAGCATCCTGTTTCTTATTCCTGACTGAAGAGGTGGATTCTCTTCATACATTTCTGCTCAATTAGAGCCAGCCTTGGACCCTGGACCTCAGCCTGCCATTGCCTCTGTCAAATACATGGAGCATGTATGTTCTCAGCTTGCATAGTATCTGCAGGAGGACCTCTATTTGCCTTAACATAAAAAGGTACACACAACCTGCCAACCCCATGTGTATAATAAAATAGTCAAACCACATACACAGTTGTGTCTGCAGAACAACCCTCTCCCGCAGCCAAGGCAAGCAAGATCAAGACAACACAAGATTGTTAGGCCAACTCAAACAGAAGATGAGTTCATAGGGAAGCTAGTGCCACTTTTAGAAATGCTTCAACTTCCTAATGCAGTGCCAGTTCACTTCTTGCAAATATCAGTCACAGCTTAATATCTGGCACCTGTTATTTCAGATGGGTTAGTTAGGTTTCAGTGACTTTGTAAGGCAAAGCTTTCTAATGTAATCTAAGACCTACCTGTGGCCAGAAGACATGGGCTCTTCCTCCCAGGTTTGCTCTACGCATTGACAAGAAATGTTTGTCCCTACTTCACACTGTGAAGTATCTGTATGCAGCTCTTTATCTTTCTGGGGCATCTTGCAAATTGAGACCAGATATATAGGGAAGAACAGAACTCCACAAAGCACAGTGGAAAGATGGTCTTTGCCCCTGAAAGAACCAACTTTCTCCTTGTTGCCCCTCCTCTCTGGGGCAACACAGTGCTGGGCCTGTCACCATCAGACAGTCCAGGCTTAGCAAAACAGAAACTGAACGCTTGCCTTGCCTGAATTGAAGACTGCAGATGTGCTACAATAACTGGAGGGGGTTAGAACAGGTAACAGCTGTGTAGACAGAAGATACTGAATAACCCTTTTTCTGAAAAAAAAAACCAGTATAAAAAGGGTGGGATAAATCCTACACTGGTGCAAAATGATATAACATCATTTGAAGGCAACAGACTTTCATCAAATGCCTGCTTTTATGAAAGAGATGACAAATTCAAAAAAATACCTCTATTCTGTGGTATCTTTCATGATTAATGAGTAATTCCTCACAGTGGGTCCAAAATAACAGAAGAAAGCTGCTTTCTCTCCCAGTTTTCATGGAGCATTGTCTTACACCAATGAGACAGTAGCAAAGGACACTCCTGATGCACTTACTACACTTTCCAATTTTACCCAGTTTTGAGACATTGTCAGTGTTTTGCCCTTCAGCTGTGATGAGCAGTGTTTTACTTATGCTGTAGAACCCCACTATTTATATTCCCATCTTATGTCCAGCACCTTATTTGCTGCCTCTTAGAAATACAAGCAGAAAATTACTATAAAAACTTAGCTGACTTCTCTATCTCTTGTGCTTTCCATCCAAGTAATATTAACTCACTTGCAACATATCAGCAGGAAGCATATTCTGAAGCTTCACAGAAATGCAGCAAAGCACCTGGCACCTATAACCTCTGCTGAGGAAAGAGCTGAAATTAGACCCATTAGTGGATTAGGTATAGATAATAAGAAAAGAGCACACTCTTCAAGATCAAAACTTATGGTTTATTGAACAACAGTGGAAACCAGTGTCTGCAACCAGGAAACCAGAACCTCAAATGCGTTAAGCCAGTACATCCCCCTAAGATGCATAATTGTGTATTTTAAACAATCTTTTACACAGTATTCATAACTAGTAGTGTTAAATGGAGCATGACAGAACATATGTATACCACAGCTTTGAAATCAGGGTGTTTTTTAACAACATGCACAAGATTCACGTTTAATTAGGTGGCTTAGTGTTAAAACATTTTATTGTCATGGTTTTATATGAATTATTCTGAAATTCACTGGGGGGTGAAGCCATAGCACTTTGTCTCACTAGCAACTTCAGAAGCTTTCAAGAAGGTATAAAAGACCCAATAAGATTACTCCTTACCTGCACCTCCTAGGGCAGTGTAGCTTAAAGTGCTGCAGAAATCCTCTTTATCCTATGTTTTTGGAGACCAGCATCCCCAGCAGGGATGCTGCAATGTGTTAAAAAGGGGGGTGGTGCTGCTCTCCTTGATCTCCAACCTCCTGGTTGGTTTCTGGGAAGCAGGGAATAAGTTGAGCCAACTTAGGCTCTCCTTCTCAGGGAGCCTAAGAAAGAGATACTGTAAAAGACTGCATCTGTGTAGCTGAAAGAGGAGACAAAGAAGACTTAATAGAAATAACACAGGAAAAGGTGCAAACATTCTCACTGTTCATTTTTCCCTTTCTTCCCCCAAAGGGAATCTGGACATCTGGGATGTTCCATGAAATTGGACAAAATTTCTGAAGTGAGCAGAAAGGTACAGTTTCTTTTTGAATGATAACTAATAAATCAAAGCTTGTGAATTCATAAATATAGAGTTCTCAGAAAGGTTAGACTTTTTTTGGTTGTTACATGGACAGATGCTTGGCAGCTGCTCTTTAGAAATTCCTGAAGTGTAGGAATTGTGTGAAATTTGACCAGATGGGGTTAAAAAACCTTCCCTTAGTGGAAAATTATTTTATCACAGGGTATGTTAGAAGTTTGTTTATTAACGTTCATCTGAAGCCTCCAGTATTAAACAGGATATTGTTCTAAACATGCCTGAGGTCAGAGTCAGGGTAACATCTTCTATAAAATTGTTCTTTTGATAGATTTGCTTGTCCTGAGACTGCAAGATGAGCGTTTTCTCTTTTTAACTGTTTTTAATTTCTGGATAAAAGAATCACTTTAGAAACTCACTTGCACAGCAAAATGAAATGCATTTTTCTTGTTGCTCTTCTTTCCGCTTCTCCTACGAAGGAAAAGGACAGAGCAATTTTGCAGTGGAGCAAAACCACTGATAATTCAGTTCTCAGAGAGAAGTATCATAGCATTTCTCAAGTCATCATAAAAATACGTCACAATAACATGGTGCCAACAACACCTTCATATTTGATATTTTGTAAGGCTAATGTCGGTTCTGTTTCTACAGTGCTATTATCTAGCTTTACTAGGAAAAAAAGGCAGACACACAGGTTACAGATGTTGAAGCATGAAGATTCAAAATGAAAACATAATAGATGTATGTTGAGACTAACAAGGCTTTTCTTGTTCCTCAGATTCCCAGCAGAATTAAACATCCCACATGGCAGATGTTGGTTTGAGTGCTGGCTGTAAATTAGCTACTATTCAAGCACATCTGAAAAGCATCCTGCACCTCTGAACTAAAATGTGTTTTAGAGTTGTAAGCTCTTTTTATTACTCCACTTTCTACACACCCTTTCATTTTGGGACCTCCCTTTGGTAAATAGGTTTTCTTGAGCTGTCTGAACTGACAGGAGGGAGAAGGTTTTGCAAACTAGGGGAGATGACTGTGGATCCATCTCAAGGCCATTTTGTCCATCTTTGGGATGACTTTGTTCCCTCTAAACTTAGTGGTAAATCTCCTTCATGGTCAGTCCTGCAGGTTGCCTATGAATCCCAACCCACAACCCAGTAAATCCTTTTCACAGCTTTGTTAATGGACTCATTTATAGAAAAACAAACAAACAAACTCAAGTCCCAGAGCCCCATAATACAAAGGCCAGGCTGTTCTGTCTGAAAAAACATATGAGCACAGTAGAAAGGAAAGGAGAGACTTTATGCAGCTTGATTGACCTCTTCTTCTCTGAATTGCAACATTATTGAATGTCTTTCATTACAGAAGAGTTTTGCAGAACACTAACAGGTTCAGACAATACTTCAAAATGGCTTCTCTGCATGCCTTTCTGTACCATTTGTCTATTTATATTTTGGGGAGATAATTACACAGGCACTAAAGTGAACAGTTGGAGAAGGATTGGAAGGATGAGGTCAGTGGAAGACTTGAACTTGTTTATATGACTGTAAATCTTGAGGAAAGGCTATTAAAATGGAGGGAAGTGTGAAAAAAGAAATCATATTCTACAGGCAATTCATGTCAACATGTTCACAAAGTGCTGGATCCTCATGGATTTCAGCGGAGTCTCTTCCATTTGTGAAACTTGTCCCTGAACCACCTCTTCAGCAGGAATGCATAGGACACTTTGGGAAATACTTGGGGTGTTTGCCATTTGCCTTTCACGCATCCTAGTAGTACATGTTCAGTAATAATTTCTGTCTTGTTGCAAAGCCCACTCAAGATGATGGAAAGATACCTGTCCACAATGTAAGGGAGTGTTAACCAAGATTTCACTTCAAAAATGACCAATTTCACCTCAGGACTATGCAAAGACACTCTGTATACTTCATGTATATAGCACACACACAGTTTATTACTTCTAAATTGTTTTGGGTTTTAGATGGGGAAGTGAAAGGGATAAAGAAGAAGGAAATGAAAAAAACCAAAATCAGAATTCCTGCAATGCAGTACAGACAGTACTTTTCCAAAGCAGTAGGTTACCTCAAAAGACTTCTGTTCCCACTGATCCTAAAGAAATAGAACAATGCAAGATCCAAAAAATAAAATTATTATAGCTCCATAACTGCACCATTCATAACTTTGGTTTCTCACTGAGTCCTGTGGACTGGGCAGCAAGCCCAGCAACAGATGTCTTGCACATCACTGACATATAGTGTGGTGAGACCCAGGACAGAAGTATAATTTTGCATCAGGAATGCAAAATAATTTTTTGTGCACTCATTTTCTGGAATCCAGAGGACATTTTGGAAACAGGAATAGGGCTGCTTTGACACCTGTGAGCACAAATGACTTTAGACGAAGTTCAGGGCTGGGTTGCAGCATTTTGTGTCCAGGACTGTTTTATATCAGACTTCCTTCCCTCTGTGGTGCAAAAATGCTTGTTCTGTGATGAGCATATGAAAGGCTGAAACACTACCAAGCCAAGGAGTCAGGGAAAGGGTAGATGCAAGGTTTTTAAAGACAGTGATAAATGGCAATGCCCACTTCAAATGATGGTGAAATTCTGCCTGAGTTTCATTCTTCAGTGCTGCCAGAAGTTGTGTTACCTGGGACTGATAGCTTCTGTGAAATAGCGTTGTTGATATTTTCCCCTTTTCCTGTATGTTTTCAGTGTAAGTTTGAGATTCTGGGGGTAGAGTCTGTCTCTTGTTAGTTATTTGTACACTGTCCTGCAAAACACCGTCCGGATCTAGGCTGGAATTTTGCAGACTCCTATAATGCAAAGAATAGCAGCCAATAAAAAAATGAAGGAAGGGAAGCAGAGAAGGAGATTTGTGTTACTACAGAGCACAGCTGTCTGCACTGCGGTAGAGGAAAGATCATTTGTGAAGGCACATTTTTGCTTTGAGGACCTGTGCTTTTTTTGCTACCCAAGTAGGGGTAGAGGTGTGTCATATGCCCCATGTATGCAAATGAAATGTCAAGAAGTCTTCCTAAGAAGTACCCAAAGAGAAATGATATGACAAAACACTTCACACACTGGGTGCATGCCAGTGGTTCACAAACAGCCTTCAAGCAGACCTGTATTGCATAAACAGACCATAATGGCTGTTTCCAGTATAGGGCAGCAGCTCCCAAATGCTCGTGTTTGCCACGTACGAGATCCAGACTGCCTGCTTCTGTAGGGATAGGCTCGCCATGTGCTTTAGTACACTCTATAAGCAAGCTTCTCCCTGACTTGAACTGCTTTCTTTTCCAATGTGGAAATACATCTAGCTTCACATCAGGTCTCACAAGTTCCTGTAATCTGTTGTCTATAAATGTCTATGCTCATAAACTAATGAAAACAACAAGAAGGGTCAGGAAGAAAGGAGCCCTTGATAAGCCTTTATTTATGTATTTTTTAATGTGATAATTCAGACTCCAAGTAGGAGAAAGCTAGGCTTAACTTATCTGTACTGCTATTGGTGCATAAGTAATAAAGTTAATGACATAACTCCTGAGAATAATTGAGATCTAAAGGGAAAGAATGACAGAAAGATGTGGTAGGCAAAGAGACAGTGAAAAAATCTTAAATAAGATTGACAAGCAATAACATTTCACTATTTTTAAGGGAAAAGTGAGAAATTACTTTAATACCATTTTAAAAGAAAAAAAGAAAGTAATCTTGTTTACACAGATCAGTCTCTTCAGGCAGGAATTTTACCTGCTAAAAGATAAGGATTTGAACTGGTGATTGTTGTGGCTTCCAGCAAAAGCCTTATTTTCAAAAAGCTAAATTAATGTTCCTTCTCGGTTGTTAATTTGATTTCACTGCTCGTGAGCTGGCAAAATGTACGTGTTATTCTGCTGTGGCATTCTGCAAAACAGCTGTACATCTTCCAGACAGAGAATTGTAAAAGCTACTAATAGACAGAGGACGTAGAATTACGGAATCATGGAATTGTCAGAATTGGAACTCTAGAGATCACTTAGTACAACTCCCCTGCTAGAGCAGGATTGCCTAGAGCACATTACTCAGGACTGCATCCAGGCGGGATGGAGTAGGTAGGTCTCCTTGCACATGCGAGTCAAGCCCTGCACTCTGTTCCTTGTGTGTCACAAGATGAGTAAATTAATCCACTTGCAGCTTCCACTTCTCATAAGGTTGTCAGTTGAAGCACCGTTATGCGTCAGAAACCTGGGAAGGACATGTAGGTGCGGAGTCCTGCCTGAGTGGGCTCTGTGCTAACCTGCCTGGGGGTGCTGCTGTCAGAGGCGTTAATTTGTAAGCTGATTGATAAGGGATGTGATGGGGTAGCATGGTCACCAAGTGAGTGATTGTGGTGCCCATAAATGTATTCCCACTGTATTTCCAGGGAATGAGGCACTGAGAAACACCAGCCAAAATGTCAGAGGAGTGGGAAATCGAACACAGAAGCCAACATGGTCCCTTCTAACCAGCCATGAAAGCATCTCCTGTTATGGGGGAGGCCAAAAGTCAGGTGGTAGATTTGCTGCAGACCTTGGACTATCACCTATTCCTGCCTGCCCAGGGTGCTGTGAAGGCAAATGCAACAAAGCTTGCTGGTTCCTGGAGCAGCTGGTTTCCATCAGGATGAATGAGATGAAACCACCAGTGGTAAATATGGAAGAGGGCAGACAGTGTGGTAGAGCTGCTTGAGCTCTGCCTCCAGGCAGGAGAAGAGACTTCCACTCTCCTCCAGGCTCACATAGCAGAGAGCAGAGGCCAGTGCAGGCTTTTGGCTTGAGGTTTCTTTGCTTTGGGCTTCACAAGTATATTTTAACCTTTAACATGAAGGCAGTATGCCTCCAGTGGGCCAGTGACACAGAAGAGCTTTTACTTATGTCAGCCCTAAATTGAAATGAATATGGAATAAATGCAATGGCTTGGTAATTACGATGCTCATCTCGAAGTATTCGCCCCATGTAACTCAGTCTACCCCTGGCAGGAAAGCCACATGCTGTCTATGGCAGCCCTCAGCAGGGTGCACAGAGGAGAAGGCAACCAACTCTGTCTCAGTCTCCTTCCTCCTGCACTGCCCTGCAAGCTGGTGACACCGACACAAAGGATAGGCATTCTCCGGGCCATCAGAAAAGTGTAAAAGGCAAAAAGAAATTACATCCAGAGATATGTGTGACTCAACAGACATGGGTTTCTGCTAGCTCTGTTGCTCCGTGCATTTTGTGCAGACAGATGTCAATAGGACTGCAGGGAGCTGCTCCCGAGGGTCAAGGTAGGAGAAAACACTTGAGGGACTTGTTAAGTTGCACAATGACTTCTGCATGGTAAGAGACAGTGAAGACAACACTGGAGAGCCTAACAAACCTGAAAGCAGAGTCTCTCCAGCCTGAGCTGAGGAAGCAAACCCTGCAGTCAGTGTTGGGTTTGAGTTTTATGCAGACTGGAAGGAAGGGACTATGGGCCAGTAAAGTTACATGAACAATTGTTGGGGTCTTGCTGTGGTACCAACCTCTACTGTCCAAGGGAAGCGGGCTTCAACAGACTGTCTTCCCACGCAGGTGCATGCAGCGTGTAGACATACGAGCCTGGAAAGATATTTTACCTTCTGCTGAGCAGGGCTAAAAGACACAGCCCCTAGTAACAGGCCACATGCCACCACAAAACTTCTCAACAAAAGGAATTACATCTCAGGAAGCCAAAATCCCGCCCACTTAATCTCAGAAACTGGTATTTTCTAATCAGCAAGTAGCTGTGAGGAGCAATCACCTGCTGTAAGCTGGCCTTTGGGTTTTGGTGTGCATCCAGGGCTCCCTCCCTCCTGGTCCTCGCACGCTCCTGCTCCTGGCAGGGGGGTAGAAGCATATGGCCCCACTTATTTCCCGGTGAGGGGTGGATTGCAGCCCTAGGCAGTGCACCCAGGGACAGATGGAGGAACTGTCGGAAGGGCCTGTATCACCTGTGCTTGCCCAGTGAAAACCTGGCCAGGGGTAGTGTCAGCCATGGCTGCACTCTCTTGCATCGGTAAGTAAGTGTTTTTCAAAGTGCCACAGAGACCAAGAGAGAGGGGAAGCTCTCCACCTACTAAGGGGCTGATTATAAGGGGCCTCAGGCCATGTAGGAACTTCAGAAGACCCAAAAGTCCAGGCAAAAACCTCTGCAGAACAAGCTCCTCTTTTTTTTCACTTCTGAATTTCCATTTGTCCTGTAAGACCAAGTGAGTCCTCAAGGAGATTGGAGGCTTTTTTTTGACCTTGAGGTCTTTCAATATGACAACAGTGGTGAGGAATAGGTGAAGAACATAATTGGCTGACAGGGATGGAGATGTGGACTTCAGTTCTGAAAAATGACTGGAAACCAGCAAGGATCGATTACCAGACAAACCCATTTTGTTTGCTTGTTTGCTTTGAAGCAGTTAGAAGACAGTTTAGAACACTGTACAACTATCCTCAGTATCTTTTTCCTTTTTTTTTTTTAAACCCAAATTTTTGTTTTGATCTAGATTTCCCTTGAAGCTTTCCTAAATAGGTAGCCTTTTGCAGTCTGGCTGTTGGCTTTCTTCACTCCTTGCATTACTGCTACATACCCTGAGACCACTTGTGATGGTTGCTTTTCAATTTCAAGTGATAGTTGCAGGGCAGAGAGGGCAACGTTGATAAGCCATGCTCTCCTAGAGTCACTCTGCAAGTACGACTATGGTAATCCTGGACAAACAGAACCATGCTATAACTAAAAAAGGACTACCATCTTAGGAAGCTCCAATG
>JAOXJK010000019.1:69511667-69521838 GCA_025774025.1 Xenus cinereus
ACGTGCTGAGGGTATTCCCCGACGGAACCTGGGGGCACCTTCACCTGCCTCTAAATATTCCCTCAGCCCTTCGGCACCGGCTTCGTGGCGGCCCGCATGCCAACCAGCAGCATTAGGATAAATGACTTCTCTAACACTGAAGAAAGGGGAGTAGCATTGTTCTCAAATATTTAATAGCTACTGATGTTCTCCAATGTTCATATCATTGATTTATGGGACAGGTTGTCAAGAAGGAAGAAACATTTAAAAAGAGACATTAGCCTCAATGTAGTGAACAGCTGAGAACTGCAGAAGTCTTAGACTATAACTTGTCACCTATTATCTGCTGCAACAGAGATATGAAATGATAAAAAGGTAGGGCAATATTGCAGTACAGTTTGACTGAGACATTGAAGTGCTCCTCTTCATACAGAATTTGAATGAAATTTTAAGGATTAATGTAGCTTCAGCTGTACTAAACTAAACCTCTGCTGCTGTTTTATAAACCATTCTCAGATTACCTTCTCTGGGAGCCATTCATGTCTGGTGAGCAGTTTTGACTGCTGCTCAGGTAAAAATATGAGAATATGAAAATTTTCTACCTTATCTTTATGCCAAGATGTTTTTAAACATACAAGCATTGCACTGTGTCCTGGTACATGAGCTGTAAGAGCTAGGCCAGGCTGGGAAGTTTCAAGAAAGAATTCGAGTAGTATAAACGACAAAATGGGATAATTGCAATCCAGTGAAATAAGTTCCCGGTAAAATGAGAGCTGCTTTCATTCAGACAAAGCAAACAATGATATCTTCATACACAACACCGGTATCTGGTTTGAATTGGTGATAGAAAGCTGAATATCTGTATCCTGATTCCTGAGCCAGGCTGCTGCAATGCAGCAGCAATGCAGAAGCATGTCCTTGTTGCAGCAAGCACATGTGCACATCTGTCCTTGTGCAAGACAACTCCCACGACATTTTTTTCCTGTCATGTCTTTTCACTTTATTGAAATGCTAAGGTGAACATGTAGGAGTGGAGCGTTAGGAAAAAACTGTGTTATTCATACTCGCCTCTCCACAGATGAGGTTTGTGGTAATCAACAGAAACTTTTTAAACATACTTTCTGATGTCATCTTTTCATACAAGAAATGACAGACAGGCTTAGTAACTGAAAGGGAAAACACAGAAGTGCGAGAAAGCGTGTGCATGCAGACAAGTCAGGCTTATAATGCTGTGGCTGGGGTGTAGGACCAGTACCTCAGGAGAGGAAATTCAGAGGTCTGTAGTAGGAGGGGAAACAGGCCATCACGCACAGCCACTTATTGACCCCAAAGTCATTGGAAGCAGGAGCTATGTGAGAGATGAGCTAAGCTGGCCCTTACTTTCCCTGCTGATGTCAAAGCACCCTCATGCCAGCTCTGCTTGTCACCACAACTGATAGCAGAATGAGGCCTCTGGCAACATTGAGGATAAGAAAGAAAAAGGTATCGCCACCTGAGAGCCTTACTTGAGTACTCAGGAAGAGTCTTTTTCACAACACTAGGAAAGAAAAAATTTTGCACTAAACGAAAATAAAAGCTCTGTAAATAGTTTGCATGTGTTAGTAAAAAATCATGTATGTCAGTCTGGAATCACTGCCTGGGTGGCACAACCTTCTATTCAGTGAGTCTACTGGCTCTTTCTCTCTGCTCCTGATGCAGAGCATCATCCACACCGTGTTTAGTCATAGCGCTCATATCGGCACCAGGCAGAGGAGACCAGATCCTGCTGCTGCTGCCCTGAGCGAGTGAAGTGGTGGCTGGTTCATTAACACAGTGGCATTTCCCTTGAGAATTTCCAAGCTTAGATTCTGCTGTAATTTTTGCAAGGTACCGTTTGCTAATGTGTTGAACTCCGCAAGGAAATATCAGACTCTTCCTCCACACAGCCTGCAGGGCTCTTTTGGCCTTGATGCTTTTTATGGAGGGTGTGAAAATCTGGCTCTGTCCCCTCTGTCATCAGTACAGAAAGAAGACTTCTGTCACATGCTTGGTTGTTACACAGACCACTCTTCAATACTGCCCTGATTCAGATGTTCTGGGTTAGGCAGCATGGGAAACCATTCTTCCTGAAGCTGTGCACTTCTGCCTTCTCTGAACCTGAAGAGCTGCAACAATGGACACCCCTTATTTCATTCTTGCTGGCCTGAGGATGAAGAGTTAAACTGGTCTAAATGCAGACTGAGTTTCGCAATGTAAAGACAGCTTCACGTGTTCTGGGTGAACGTGTATGGATGTAAGCTCTTTGCTCAGGGAAAGCACTCACAGGTTTCAGCCTATGGACTCCCCTTCAGATAGAGTGGGATGGGAATTCACATGAGTAGAAACAGCTGGATCAAGCTCTCTGTAAGTAATTAACACACAGGAGAGACAGTTGTGCTTGCACTTTATCAATCCTCTTGGTAAGATTATGTACTCCAGATAATTAATCATTACATTTCCCTATACGCATAATTACATCCACTTTCTTGCTCTCCCACCTCCACACATATAAACAATTCATATGCATGTATTTACAGAGTAATTACAGAGTGCGTATGCTGTGATTGAAGGCAATATAAACTGTGTTACCCTAATTACAAGAACAAACAAAACCCAAATACCCCAAACAAATGAAAGCACAAGCAGGAGATGGCACAACTTCTTTAACTGGGTCCAAATCCTTTCTTTTGGAATACTAAAAAGAAGAAAAGAAACTGAAATAATCTATACTATGTACATGGCACAAAAACTGAGTGCCAGCCAGCCCAGCAGGTCCCTTGATTCTAAATTATTTAATATACGGGACATAAATCAGAAAGCAATATTACTTGAGACAAGATGAAAGAAATGCTGCCTCTCAAAGTTAGAGTGCATACTGCACTGTTTGGGCTCAGTTGTCTCCCACCAGATAAGAGAAGCTCCTGTAGATGTAGCTTCAGTGGAAAATACCTGGATCCCACATGAGGTGAACCAGGGCATGTTTGCCTTTGAAACTCCGTGCTGGCTTTGTTTACAGGAGGTGATCTGATGCGGCTCTTACACAAGCAGCAGCACTGTTCCCTCCTCCTTAAGCCTCACATCACCCTGTGATGTTTTGACATATGAGCTGCATGTTTTCTACGGCAGACTGCTCTGATACTTTCCTTTGGAGATTTTTGGCTCAATGCACTCCAGACTACTGGCAAACGACGTAATTCTGTGGGAAAGGGGAAAGTAGGATCAAACAGCGTAATTCTGTATTTTCTTCTGTTTTCTCCTAGTGATTTATCTTTTTGCCCGGGCTTCATGAGACAGGATAGTAAGAGTAGTCAACAAGGAGAAAGAAGGTGATACTGGAAGGACACATTTCCTAGAATTATTTTATCTGGCACCAAATTGCTTAGCAAGTCACCACTTCAGTTTTTCCGGCTAAATCAGTGAGTGGTGCCACCACACTTGCAGATTTTGGCTGACAACCACTGCTAATAGTGATATTCGTCTTTAGATCTAAGAATGGCCATAGACCGATGGTTGGTTGTAGTTTTTATTCGTTAGTGAGGCAACAGAAAGGGCCTGTACATGTACCACAACATTGGTCGTGGAGTTCAAAAGAAAGTACTGTTACTTTCATATCTACAATACCAGGCACTCACTGCAAGGTCCGCCCAAAGAGGCTCTTGACACCAGTTTCAGGAGCAGATCTGGCCTGCTTTTTGCAACAAGTGGATCTCTAGGTTCCATTATCTCTGTGGATGTCAACGGTATTTTCCTCTGCTATTCATCCTGGGACGTCATGCATATTGTACTGGGCAGTCTCTAGACATGTCTTTGTAGAAGTGGAAGTGCCGTCTTGTGCTTTGAAATGCTTCCTAAGCAAATGTTTGGGAGGAATTTAGTGAGCTTATTGGAAATCTTAATGCTGAAAAAAGAAATCAAGTAGATGTGGGAGATGGCAGGGGAGGGACAGAAGTATAAAATTCTAGGGACACTGAAGAAAAGTATGGCATGCTAGAGGAGACAGAGGATAACAGACAGAGAAAAGGCAGGAGTTAAGATAAACAGAGATATGCTGGTGGCACAGGAGTAGGAGTGGTCTTAAGCTGTTATGATGTGCCTATGGCTAGAGACTAGAAAGAAACTCAGAGTCCCAGCATCCCTGTAGTGCCAAATGAGGGAACTAAATACCCTGGTGTCTTTTAGCAGTTGGCTGATGTGGGTGGCAGAGCCTGCTACAGATATCCTCTTGCATTATATCGATGTGAGTCTGCGCAATAGCTCTCCAGACCCTCACCTTGCCTTTAACACCGCTGGGGGCCTTTGTAGGAGCCTTATTCTGGGATATAATTTTTCTCTGCAGCCTTCCAAGTTAGTTTAATTTAGGTGTTACAAGACAATTTCCTGGCTGTTTAAGACCACAAAATGATCTTCTCCCTGGTCACCTGAAATTTAGAGCCTGGCTCGACCTTCCTGCAGACCGTGCAGCTTTGGATCACCTCAGTGCCAGCCCTAACCCTGCAGTGTCTGGCTTGAGTAAAAGTGTCTTATTAATTAATACACAAGCTGTGAAATGGGATCGGAGCCAGGTGGCTTGAAATTCTGCAACCTGTGAGGTGAAATGCTGCATTGTATAAGGCTGAACGTGTTGATGCTATTCGGCCCAGTGGTACAGAAAAAAAAGGTGGCTGTATCCAATTGAAACTATGCCTGGATGGAAACTCTGTCCTATTTGAGCCAGAGAGGTGATTTAAGCTGGTACTGTGTCATTACCTGACGTGCAATTTAGCCAGGAAACAAACCTGCACTTACAAAAAACTACTTGACAATCTTTAATTATCCCAGCAGGTCGGGACCTCAGTTTTAAACCTCATCAGGAAAGCGTTTGCCCTCTGACACCACACCGAGTCACCGGCTCAGTAAAGAGCTCGCAGGAAAGAGAAAGCGTGTGGTATGTCAAATGACTGGACCTCTTCTTACAGAGATCCATGGTCTGGAGGGAGACTGGGACCATTCATAATTAGTAGTCTGCATTACTTGAAAGCAAATCCGCTGGTCAGGTAGGGTCGCTCATAGCACTTGTACTGCTTTCAAAGTGTTCGATAGTTGTTTATTTGTTCCTCATGATAATACAGATGGGCCACTGTGAATGCTGTTCTGTATAGCTTTCCTTCACCAAGTACAGATTTATTTACAGTGCAGATTTTTATTTGAAAAATGTTACAAAGCTCTTTGCATTCCTCAGTGCACTGGGACAGTTGCCTGTGCTTGCATACCAATGCCTTGTATAATATGTTTGTAAATGAGCAAAATTAAAAAGGAAGCAAGGTCACCTTCAGGTTAGCCACAGTATCAGGAGTGAACATCGTGCAGAATTGTATGTTGCAGGGTCTTTGCTAAGGTGGTGTGGTCTTTTGCCAAATGGGCTAAAGTGTGGCAAAGGCCTCAGTTTAGGTAAAATTCAGCATGAGACTTGTTGAGGGAGTAGAGCAGGCTCAAGTTTAACAGAATTGATATGCAAAGAGAGCAAGGGCCCCAGGTGTCAGCCTGGACAGATAGACAACTTGTGCTTCCAGTTATCCTTGTGGTCTAAATTACACACACATTTCACACAACCGCATATACTAACCAGGAATTATGTCAGCTGCAGACAAAGCAATTAGGCTAATTTTCTCACTGCGTATGGCGTGTCAGCAGCTGGCATACTATTTGCAGGAGGGTTCCTAAAAGTGCTAACATTAACCAAATTATTGTCATGGATAATCAGAGATCAGTTTCCTCACATTGCCAGTGAAATGTGCAGTTCAGTTAGGCTTTGGGAGGGGGAATTTCATTGCAACAAGAAACCTCTTCCTTCTTATAAGGATACAGCGATAAAATAGTTTTTCTCTGATTGGTGAAGGACTTCCTTACAGTATTAACTCTGTTATCTGGAAATAATAGCTAGATTTTATTTCACCATTAGTTGGCTAATCCCCTCATTTCTTCTGCAAAATAAAATTTGCTCACTGCGTTGTCACCTAAACTGTATGGGTAATGCCTTGAATAAAAAATGCTGCCCTGCTGTTCTACCAGCCAAAAAGTTCATGACATTTATAAGTCTGATGCCAGAGATTACATGTGAAAATATCTCTTTCCCCCTCTTCCTAGATCCCATATGACAAATGGTGCTTGGTTCACCCCAATTAAGGCAAAGAGGAGAGAAAGGGACGGACCAGGGTGAGAAATGTGGGCGTGAGGCACAGCTGCTCTGTGTGTGTTTTGTGCTGTGTTGTTATGTTTGAAAGGCAGTGCTGTGGAAAAGAGAAAGTTTGTGGGTTTAGTAGCATACACAAGTCTTGACCAATTAACTCTGAATTTGCTTGGGGTGAGCGGACGCCTTAACTAGTAGCAACTGAGGTGCAAACATTAGACTCTGGGGAAAAAGCAGTTGGTGTCTTTTGTGAGCTTTTTAAGAGACATCAGAAAAGAGCCTCCTGTGAGGGAATGGCTGTGTTTTGTTTCAGCCTTGCACACACTCTTCCAGGGGCAGCTGCAGCTGCCAGGAGAGCGATGGACGTCAAGGGTTGGGGCTGGTAGGCAGGAGGAGAGATGGGGAGCGTGGCAGGGAGGGTGGTGGGCAGCCAGGAGTTGCAGGGGCAAGGAGCAGAGAGAGGGCTTCACCCTGCTTTGAAAATCCATCCAGAAATGCTTTGTCTTCATTTTAGGCCTTTCTTATTAGGCTTTCAGATGTAGTGTCCAGCACTATGACCACGACTTAGTCCAAGCAGCAAACAGTTCTCACCTGGTCTTTATTGGTAATGAAAATTGCAGACCTGGGCACTCAAAATGCTGAATAAGCAGGCCGAGCTCCTCGGTGGCTGTTTGATAGCATAACATTTAATATGTTGCAGGTGCAATATGTTGCATTGCCACATCCCGTCCAGTCTTGTCTGACATTCACGTGTCGGGGATCTCGTTAGACGATGGGGCAATGCACGACGAGGTTTGCTGCGAGCACCAGCCAGGGAAAGCGTGTGATACACAAAGCGCCCAAAGGAGAAGGCTGCATAAATTATTGCTTTAAAGCTAGGCAAGGAGAGATCATAAAACACAAGCTCAGAAAACTTAAGGTTTAAGGTTGTGCCTGCAAGGGCAAGATAACATTAATAGAATAGGATTTTCACATTGTTTCAAAGGACTTACCCAGGAATATACACACTGGCCAAGCTCATCTCTGCTGTAGTGCCATTGATCTCAGTGCCGCTGTTATATGATAATGGTTGCTTGGGCTCCTTGAGACGGATTTGGGGAGGAAAATAAAAGTGCCACCAGGTCCAGCAAGTATACCTTCAGCTGTAATGCTGTTATTTGAAAAGGCCTGTTTGTCATACTAGCCCTTATTTTCCTCGTGGCTCTTTTGATCTTCAAAGGACTTTAGGGGTATTGATTAATCTCAGAGCAGACCTGTAAGGTAGATGTGGTGAATAAGTATCACCTCTGCTTCAGAGGCTGGAAAATTGAAACAAAAGCGTTTTGGCCACACAAGAAGTTGAATTGGCCAATGTGAGAGCCTGGCTATCCACCCTGGCCATGGACCTCTCAATCACACCTCTGCCAAATAAATTGTTGTCTTATATTCTGCTCCTTGCTCCCCTGGCGAGTATTTCTTTTGACTTAATGGCTGATCCTGTAGGAAGCTGATCTTGATATCAATCTATTCTTAATAGAAGAAACCCAGGCTGGAGTTAGCCCAGAGTAACTGGCTAAATTTATCTGAACCAGATTGTATTGTTTCTTCTCTGTTTTCAAGGAGAAGGGGTGTGGAAGAGCACATACACAATGGGGCGTATTTGGATTTCCATTTAAAATCATCATCTGCCAGCACTTTCTTTACTGGATATAGAATAAAACTGGCTGTACAAAAGTGTGAAACATGCACGGAATGATCTATCTCTACTGAACTGTGGAAGCAGTTATGTTGTGATAGATAATGAGAAACACACTGAAGTACACGTGGGATCTGGTAAAGAACCAGAGAAAAATTTGCAGGCAGCTGGCTTTTGCTGAGAAGCAGTTTTGCAATGACCTAAACTGAGTCATATTCTTTTATGTGGATGAAATTAGGAGGAAGGAAAAAAAAAAGAGTGAAAAGGAGTACAAAAGTCAGCATTCAGTCTTACCATTTCAGAAGAGTGGCTGGCTTTGAAACATAGCTGGATTTTATTCAAAAGAGGAAAAATGAGTCAAAATGCATCATCTATGGCATTTTGACTGTTTTCCATAGCTGCTACATAGTTGTTAGCCTGCCTGGTAAAAGTAGAGGAGCAGACATGAGGTCACTTCACACTGAAAGTTTTGATGTTACAAAATGGACAACTTGAGGACGCCAAGCAGATCTTCTCAGCAGAACTTTTAGCTGGTAACACATCTGTAACTTTTGCCAGACAAAGGATGTTACTTCTCCTGCTCCAGGAAATGGCAGTTCTGGAGTCGATGGTGCTTAAAAAGGATGTTTCTTAAAATGAGGCACTCTAACAATATTTATAATTTCATCCTGCACCTAAAATTAACCCTCAGAGAAGCAAGTGCAGATCTTTCCTTTGACTTCCCTTTTCGAGGCTCAGATGAGTACTTGGTGGGAGTGAGTGATTTGCCACAGCCTGCGTACGACATTGAGTATGTCATGTGCTCTTTGAGGATCCAGGCTATGGCACTGCAGAATTACTTGAAACTAATTTTAAGGAAACATTTACATTTTAAAATAATTTAGGTAAATCCTGACTAGTTTGATAATGGTGGAGAGATCTCTCTTAAAAAGGGTGATTAAAAGCAATGCTTCTCTATAATCCATGCAAAACTTTGAAGTCAGAAGTAGTAGGAACCTAGATTTAAGCTACAAGTAATCCTATAAACGTCTCCAGGTTTTATAACCCACTGTAGTCTGTGAGGTTTTCACCATATTTACACAAAATGAATAAATTTATTGGCAGGATATTGTACAGCTAAACGTATTTAAAAGCTGGCAATGTAATACATTTATTCATTCAGATATGGTGATGAGATATGTGGATTTAATAATCACATTCCTGGCAATCACAATTATAAAAGTTATGCTCAGACATAATCATGTGAGGCAGAAATAATTCCCTGTTGTTAACTGAATTTCAACTGGCGCTGTATCATTAAAGTGGAAAAATATTAATTAAATGCCTTTCCCTAACATTCATTTCTCTGAGAACTTTTTCTTTTTTCTCCCCCTTTTTCCTTCTCTTTTTAGGAAGTATTAAATGAAATGTATTAATAAATGCAGAAATAGGAGTTTTATTAAGGGTATTAGGAGTGGAGAGTATAGCTAAGCAATGCCAATGACAAAGCATAATATCAATATAGAGAGGTCTATTCGTTTTAGAAAGAATGATGTGAAAAAAAAAACCCAACTCCAGAACCCCACAGACTTTCCCTTCAGGGAAGAAGCTTTTAATAATGTTAAAGGGGCCCTGAATTAAAATGACCTTTCAGATTATGAAAGGGAGGGAATTACTTAAAGAGCTGCTTAAAAAAAGATAATGAGGATATCTTAGTAAAACTGAATTAAAGATAGCTTTTCTTTTAGTGCCCATCCTGCTGTTTCACAAGACAGGGTAAGAGATATGTGGATCTTCAAAAATGGTGATGAGTATTTGAATCAGGGCACACACATCAGCTTTCTTGCAAGGATCTGGTGATTCAAAGGGTCGCTATGAAGGAAATATCATCTCTCATTTTTTCTTGCAGAGCTGATGTTTGATTTGTTCAGGGTTTCACAAAGAGCTAGTGCCAGAGTCAACTTGCCGTAACCATTTCAAGGCAATTCAGAAAGTGTAAATGTGCAGCATTTTTAAATAACCTTTCAGTGATTGAGAGAGTTCTGATATTCAATCCTTCTTGAGGGCAGTGCCACTTACAGACTTCACTTGATATTGTGTGAGTTACTAATGCAGGCATTTCAGTGGGGAGAGGCTTTAGTGAGCACCAGGAGTGCAGAGGGGCAGGGGTGGATGAAGAAGCACGGTATCTCCTGGAACTCACAGGAGCTCCTCTGAGGGACCTCTTGCCTTCTGAATGTGCCCCCTCCTCACAATGTTTCTCATTTCTTATTCTCTACTATCCATCTTACTAACCAAATCTGTTTCCATACATTACTTTTTTCTTTTCTCTAAGCAGAGCCCAAAATGCCAAG
>JAOXJK010000019.1:69686268-69696760 GCA_025774025.1 Xenus cinereus
TGTGAGGGTGGCAGAGCCCTGGAAGAGGCTGCCCAGAGAGGTGGTGGAGTCTCCTTCTCTGGAGACATTCAAACCCTCCTGGACACGCTCCTGTGCAACCTGCTCTGGGTGGCCCTGCTTTGGGAGGGGGTTGGAGTAGATGATCTCCAGAGGTCCCTTCCAACCCCATATTATTCTGTGATTCTTATGGTGCAGATTTATCACTTGGGCACTGATTCTGTGATCATGAATGCTGGAATGTTGCATGATGGCCCACCCAGCAGTACTGGGACTGAAAGATGCTTTGTTGAAGTAGCAAGATCATGCAGCGTGGGGTTTGATAGCTCTTTGCTTCTCTTGAGGCTTTATGGTAGGTAATATGATGGGTACAACCTGATGTAGCATAAACCTAGAGCGATGCCAGCAGGGGGCACTTGATCAAAGATGGATCTTTCCAGAACAATGTTAAGACATTAACGATGTTTTAATATATTTTAATCAACAGTACAGATTTAAATGAAAGCAGGTTCTATTTGATCTGATTTTGATCTAATATTTGGAGCAGTAGATGCCGACAGTCCTACCACAGCCTCACAGAATCATTGCATGATTTCACCAGACTTCCAAAATTAAGAAATCAGCATCACACTGATTGAGCTACTTATTTGTTATTTAACTTAGATAACCTTTTCCCCCATTCTGCTAGCAGATACGAAAGAATCTGCAGCAGAAACTTGGAGGCCTTTGCACCTAAGTATAAGTCCGATATAGGTGCAGTGAAATCCAGTTTTGGAATTTTATGAGTTTGGCCAAAGGTGTGATTGGAACTGAGTAAAGCCTTGTGAGCGGTGGCTTCACTGTGTAACATTTCTGCACATGTGGCCAGGTGAAGTGTAAAACATAGTTTGACCACACTGAAAAACTGTGATTTTACAGCTGCAGTTTTTTTAATATCTGGTGATGATTGAAGTGTGAAAGCCCAAGACAACTTCAGCTTATTCAGGAATGGGTTATTGTGTGAAAAAACTGTCTAGATTTTTTTTTTAATATATTATTCTTCTAGAAATGTATTTTAATTGCAACTTCTGCATCTAGAAGTCTATCAGTCTTGTCAATCTTGTATATTAGTGCTCATGAGAGTCCTCAAATGTTTTCAGTCTGTGCTGTGCTAATAAATTTGTAGGCAATATGTGAGAGATGAAGAAAACCCCTGACTCTTTAAGAAGTGTTTGCATTTGATTTATCCAGAAGTTCTTTTAAATTTCTAATGTCTTTGGGCTGAAATTTGCCATTAGTAAAGTAAGAGACATCTTGCAAAACTGTTTAAGCCATCAGAGGGAATTCGTGATGAGCCTATTAACTAGTAACTGAATGTTGTGGAATGCATGAAATGCATTGGGAAGGACTTTTTTTTTTTATTCCTTGTTTCCAATGCAGAGAGGTAGTGAATCTCAGAATCACAGAATCACAGAATCACCTAGGTTGGAAGGGACCTTTTAAGATCACCTAGTCCAACCAATTAAACAAAACAAACAAACAAAAAAAAAAAATCTGAGGGAGAAATCGAGGAAGCCAATTTGCTGAAGGCCCTCTCCAACGTTGAAGGAGTTCAGAAAAAAGGATTTGAATCAGACCTTAGAACAGCAGCACGTATTTATGTCCACCCCTTTTTACTGTCAGGGAAGAAACCCACCACGTTGTGCCATGCCAGAATAAGGTACCACGTTGGATCCGGCAGCCTGCAGTCACTGCTGAATCCCAGGGCTCCCTCAGAGTACGTGTAGGCACGTCCCAAACTTTGGCAGCAGTGGAGCTCTGTGCTTGACACTACTGACTCTGCGATATTTTGTATTGTCACTGAGGAGTACTGTAGTAAATTTAAGAAAGTGGAATTCCCCATGAGCTTATCCACTTCTTCATATGAGTAGTGTTGTATGGGACAGTAGAGATACGTAGAGGAAGTTTTTGAATGGGCAGCAGGATAATACAGAGGGAGAGTGGCGAGTGCATTAAGAGTGTAATTGTTTCACTAGAGTATTTGAAATGAAAACCCCACTGATGAAATACTCAGCTGAAAGACTAAATCTGTCTTGATCCATCAAATGTAATTTACAGCCTTTTAAGATTTACTTCTGCTCGTATCATCCCTGTGGCATGATGGATATTGCAAATAAATTTTCTTCTTAATTATATTGCTTATTCAACTCCAAATCAAGAGCCTAATTCTTCCTGTCACCAATGTATTAATTTACCTGCCTTTCACCGGTTATTATACTGACTATTTTTAAAGAACTCGACTTGCACTTAACTTGTCTAATTGGTGCTAATGGACATACTCTGTTAATTTCAACAACTTCCTTGATAGCGTTATTGAGAGCTGATCACGGTGATCTATCCATATTCAGGAATGGAAATAATATTGGTAAAAATAAAACATAGGAATTAATCATCATTAATTGCCTTTCTATTCTCAAGCTCTGGAAATGTTTCTGTTATCTTATAAATGGATACAGATGTATTCTGCCAGATCAGTATTAGCATGTGCCTTCATTCTTTACCATTTGTAAGTCATGCATTAAACCCCCACAAGATCTGTTCACATTAAGAAAATGGATCATCTGTGTCTCTGAAACCATTGCTGGGTCTGGAAGCAAATAGACAGCAACCTACTTTTCAGTGCCGGAAACTTCTCCAGTGGTGTTTACTGCCGTGTGTTCAGATCTTTCTTGAAGATGGCAGCAATAATGTAAAATCAGATTTATATTTAGGTCATTGAGACGGTGTGAGAGCGTGAGTGTGTCAGCTGATCCTAGATGGCTTTGATTCTGATCTGTGTCTCTGTGAGAGTGAATCTGCAGGAGGTGGCAGTACAAAATCTCTGGAAAGGAGAGGAGAATCCTAATGCCTTACTACTGACCAGATCCAGAACTGATGATACACTGCTTAGCCCAATAAGACTTAATACGTTGATGTGGTTCTCTCCATCATGTCACTTTTGCTCTTCCCTCTCCTTCCCTTCTTAATTATTTCCTATGGAAATAATTAATTCTGTCTTGTTCATTTTTGGAGCCTGACTAAACATCAACTAAAGCTTTTCCTTTGGCTGGGGCATTTTAAGGCTGTGCCTGGTACAGATTCTCTGGTGTCTAATAGGATGTGCTGTAATGCTGCAGCTTCACTCTTAGTGAAGAATTAACAAGGGCTGTCTCTCCTATCCTACTGCATCTTTTCATTAAACATGGAGGAATAAAGCAACCATTGGATCTCCTGCCACTCTAAAAAGTGGGATAGGCGTTGACAAATAGCTACACAAGTGGGGAAAGTAGAGAGATGCAAGTAGAGCAAGTCTGTTTCTTCCTAGCCATCGTAATTCCAGAGGGATGCAAGAACACCCTAAAAAGGAAATAATTGAAGAAGACACTGAGAAAATAATACAAATGCTTACTTGTTCTATAGATCATAGTTCTTAATGATTCAGTGGGTCCATCTACAGTAGTATTTTAGTTCTGGTCAAGAGAGCAGTTTCAAAGCAAATCTCCCGATCGCCCCACTGAAGACACCACTCAGCAGTCTTAAAGGGCATGAACTGACTTACTGTCAGCAGAAAGCAAGCCAAGAGATGTGCTTCAGGAGTGCAGCTAACACTTTTCTGGGTGATAATGGGAGTTCAGTCCAGGGCACCAGCCTGGAGTTACTTCATGGTAAAACCCTTGCAACGTGTCTGGATGTGGTAGTCACGTGCACAGCCACAGCACCAGGTGATTTGCTCTCCAGATCTGCTCCTATTGTATCACGCGTCTTCCTAATGCAGACATGGCCAACGTATTCCAGGGATCAGGGCGCATCAGACTCCACAGTCTCCTTACTGCTGCTCGTGACACGTGCTATTTTTTCCCAATATACCATTATAAGGTCTCTCCGGAGCCTTCTCTTCTCCAGGCTGAACAACCCCAACTCTCTCAGCCCGTATTCATAGGAGAGGTGCTCCAGCCCTCTGATCATTTTTGTGGCCCTCCGCTGGACCCGTTCCAACAGGTCCATGTCCTTCCTGTGTTGAGGACTCCAGGTCTGGACACAGAACTCCAAGTGTGGTCTCAGAAGAGCAGAGTAGAGGGGCAGAATCACCTTCCTTGACCTGCTGGCCACACTTCCTTTGATGCAACTCAGGATGTGGTTGTCTTTCTGTGTTGCCAGTGCACATTGCTGGCTCATGTCAAGCTTTTAATTCACAAACACTTTCAAGTCCTTCTCAGTGTTGCTCTCCACCCAACATGTATTTGTGCCTGGGATTGTCATGTGCCAGGTGCAGGACCTTGCACTTGGCTTGGTTGAACTTCATGAGGTTTGCACAGTCACACTTCTCAAGCCTGTCCAGGTCCCTCTGGATGGCATCGCTTCCCTCCAGCATGTCGACCGCGCCACACAGCTTGGTGTCGTCAGCAAACTTGATGAGGGTGCACTTAATGTCCATGTCTCCAACAAAGAAGTTAAACAACACTTGTCCCCATACTAACCCCTGAGGAACACCACTCATCACTGGTTTCCAATTGGACATTGAGCCATTGACTGCAACCCTTTGAGTGCGACCACCTAGCCAGTTCCTTATCCACCAAGTGGTCCATCCATCAAATCCATGACTTTCCAATTTTGAGACGAGGGTTTCATGTTGGACAGTGTCAAACACTTTGCATAAGTCCAGGTAGATGAGGTCTGTTGTTCTACCCTTATCTACCAATGCTGTAGCCATATCATAAAAGGTCACCAAATTTGTCAGATACAACTTGCCCTTGGTGAAACCATGTTGGCTGTCACCAGTCACCTCTATCGTGTCCATTGTCCATAGTCCATTGTCTCCAGCTGTGTGAAGTTAGTAATGATCACCATTAGTCCGGTTAGTCCTCCTGAGCTCTTGTGTGAAATGACATGTTTGTACTTCCATCTACTGAGATAAAATATCAGAATCCTTTCAATAATTCTTGCATAACAGAATTGGTCTGCTCTGGTTAAACAAACATGAAATTTTTGCTTATTACAAGAGGAATTGCTCGTCATCATTTCTCTTGTCTTTTCTTTCTGGAAACCAGACCGCGTAGACAGCAACCATTGCTAGTGCTGGCTAGCTAGAAAAATTTTATAGTTGTGCTGCTTCCACTCCTTAGGGAGATCTTGATACTGCCTGTTTCTTTGTCAGCAGCTCCTCATATCAGATTAGTTTACAATGATTACTTTGATGGTTGAACCGATTGCTCATCCAGTTATGAAACAACCATCCCAGACTGTTTCCAAAAAGGACAAAAAAACCTTTAAAGAATAAAAAGAAAGTCCTTTATTTGAACCAGCAGGAAATAACAGGGATAACAGGAAAGAAAAGGACTGGAAAGAGATAGGCAGGAAAGGGAGAACTGAACGAGGGATTGAATGTTTGGCTTTGTGATGCTTCCTGACTTCTTAGTTCTGTTTATGTTAGTGCTGTTGTCCTGACTATTCACTTTTGTTTTGGAAGGGTTTATTTTCTCTAATGGCTTATCTTGTGCAAGTAACTCACCTGTGGGCCAAACTGAGAAAAAAGGCAGGCATTAGAATGTGCAAGCAGCAGAGATGAAAGCAAAGGGTGTCACTGCTGGCACCAGCCTGGGTCTTTATAAACTCTGATGGCACTTCATGCAGCAAAACAACAGGAGGAGAACATGGTCCTGCACATGTTCTGTTACTGAGTGGTTTGCTAAGGTTTGATTTCCCACAAACATAATTGATCTAACTCTGAACTTCTGAACTCCAGAAAAATACTCCCTTTTGCACTGAAGATATGTTTTATAGGAATAAAGAAACAACAAAAGTCAAACATTCACCTCCTCTCAGTACTTGTCACACAACCACGGACTGCAGCTGAGCTGCAACTGGTCACCATTTGAGACAGGTTCAGGCAAGATTAGCTCAGTCTCAGTAGCCCTGGCAGACTATGAGTACAGAAACACTGTGGCTGATGGTAATTTTTTTTTGAAGTCTTAGTTACACATTATGCTCCTCTAGGAGGAATGTCTCAGTCTGGAAAAGGTCATCGTCAGGGGAAGGAGAACCATGCCTCCCTGAGGAAACAAACTGAGCCTGTCCACACAACGGGAATTTCTGGGGGTCACAGGCTGTGGTGAATAAGAGGAGGGTTAGAGACAGACCGTGGAAGTCTTGACCAGGAAAAACAGGGTCTCCCCGGGTCCCAGAGTGAAGGGAACATAGTGATCCATCTCAAACCTGCAATAAATCTATTGAGGAAGCAAGGATAAGCTCACAAGGACAATGCTGGTGGAAGAGTTGTGTGTGAACCCTTTCTATTTGTACTATCTGATCTAATCATTCTGGCTTTCCTTACAAGGTGAATTTTTGTAAATTATATTTTAAGAAAACCTGGACTACTGACTACTGAACTGAAAAGCTTTTTGCACTCTGGGGGAAGCGGTCTGTGGGAGGAAGTCTAGTTAGATCAGTCTGACTGTCTGACCTGTCATCCTGACATGATCCCAATTGATAGACAAAGACCAGAAACTCAGAGTTTGTACCACCTTTTTACTGTGTGTTGTAATGCACCTTCAGGTTTAGTTTTGCCAGTGATTCAGACCAAAGACTTGCTAAAGCGTGTACAGGCTCCCATGCAGCCTGTGTGTCCTTTCCATAGGAGCCAACAGCATACAGTACCAGTGTTTCCACCTCACGTGTGGGGCACAGGTGGGGCATGCTTCTGGATTTGGGCTCTGGGAAACACTCCTGCATCCCCTTGTTTAGATACAGCCAGTGCCATCAGAAACATCTCCAGCTTGAAAAAAAATGCACACTGGGATGCTCTTACTGTGCACTTTGCAGTAGGAGTGCAAAGGCTCTTCTCTGACACAGCAAGAAAAACCACTTCTGTGTTATTTGGGATTTTGAGGAGGAGGGGAAGTAACTTATGTCTGCAAGACAGAACCTGCAGTATATCCTACTTCTATAGCAAAGTTAACAAACATCCAACCCAGAGTTTTGCCAGAGGTTACATGGGTGAGGTAACTGCCTAGGAGAAAAGAAGAAGAAATCTGGTGTGTAAACATGTAATAAAAGATGCATGTTTCCAAGCTGAATGTTTTCCGCTAGCACTATACAAAGAAGTTGCACAAGAAAGGGGATCATTTTAATTATATTGTTTTGCTCTGTCCACCAAGAAGTTATCTTTAATTTAAAGAAAAACTGTGCCAGATGGTGTTTATTTCTAAAAAAACCACCAAAAAAACAGCAAACAAAAAAAGTAAAAGAAATAAAAAAAATAATCTTTTTCTTCTATGCAGTTATCAAATAACTTTAATACCCTTTTAAAGTGCAATTCAGGGATCATATAGGCAGTTTCCCACTGCAAAACTCAATCTGAGCAAACCATACCATGAAATAATACAATGTTATTTACTGATGCCTTAGGAAATTGAGCACTTTAAAATCTTATTTTAAAAAATGTAGCCTGCATGCTTAAGAAAGATAAATTCAGAAGAAAAAAACAACACTAAACAAACAAAGCAAAGCTTGATTATCCTTTTTTCAGAGTAAAGGAAGCCTATAAATAATAAAAGATCATTGGTGAGCTGAAATATGAGATAGCTAGTGAAGAAAGACTATTTTGGTGACATCTTTTGAGAGAAAGGATTAAAATCCTTTCACATGGACAGGGTGAAAAGTGCAAAATATCTTCAGTCTCTGAAGATTGTCTTCATGGCCTAGAGACACCCTGAACTTGGTTTGGAGAAGATGGCATTGCAATGGAGGTCTGAGTAGGCGCAGGGTTGTGCCTACGCTGATTTGCAGTCACATTTGAACTGAAAAAAAGAAGTTTTTTCTTGGTTATAGTGACAGAAATATGTTGAGAAGACTGTTGCTTCTTTTACAGGCTTAGGGGTTATTGCTACTACAGCTGACCAAGCCCAAACTCTTTTGTGTAAGTGTGTGTAGCAGAGGTGCCATGGGGCACGCAGACCCACAGACGCCAAGGGCATGCAACAGCCCACAGCAGAAGCACGGAAATGAAATTACTCTGTTTCCCTGGCACATAAACAGCTGGTGAGTACGGCAAGAACCAGCTCGTGCTTAACAGAGGCTATGCAGGGGAACCAAAGCTAAAATTGAACATAATTGTTCTATAACTGAACAAGATAAACAGAATTTGGTCAGTCTGGGATGAACAATTTTGGGGGAACTTTGGGCGCAAAGCCACTCATACTGAAGTCATCCTGTCAATAAAGCCAATGTTGGCTAGGAAATGATGCTGGAAATAACAAATTTGGGTAGTGTAGCAAAACTGGGAGAAATAAGGAAAATGCAAATAGGGATACGCTGCTGAGAGGAGCTTGGAGGAAGAGTGAGTGTGCAAGAATGGCAAAAATCTGCGTCTGAAATCAGAAAGAGTGGGGAATAAGTTTTAAAAATAGGTAGAAAAAAAAAAAAACCAAGAGTGCATCCTCGACTGGATGAAGTGTAGATGCCAGCAGCGACGCTGAGTTGTATGCCCCAACTCATCAGGATGCCAGAGGGACTTCCTTCTCTAAATACCTGCTGTCCAGACTTGGTGTAGAGGGAAATAGATTTGCACCTCCATACATACAGACATACGTAATTCAGTAGCACTCAGGTACGTGACTCATTAGACTTAAGAGCTGTAATTAACAGTTTTATCATCAAGCATAATAGTCTGCATTATTATATAATTTTTAGGATTGCTGAGTGCATTTGTTCTTTTGCTGCTCTACCAATTTCCTCATGGCTTGTTCATTAATCAATACACTTCTTAATCAGTTGGCATCAGGTACTCTGCAGCCCCTGATTTAGCTGTGAGAGCACATTGCCATGGTGTCAAAGGGGTGTTGGAAAGGATGTTGTCTTTCAGCAGCCCCTGAGGTTAAATGTGTATCAGATGTGTCTCACAGAGAAGTTGTCTTCTGATGAGGACCACCTTCACTATGGTACCTCCTACTTGGCTTCCACAGTCAGGGGCAAGCATAACTTAATGCTTGGCAGAGTAAGATCAAGCCTTCGCCGCGTTGTAAAAAAGGCTTGTGCTGCTCTTAGAATGAAGATGTCCCTTTGTTTTGAGCAATCTTCAGCTAATGATGCATTTGGGAATGAACGTTAGCCATAATGCAAGGCAACACACAACAAAAACCCCAGTCCATTCTTATTCCTCGGGCAACATTTTGCAGTGTTTCATTCAGGATCAGGTGCTACATTATTCTAGGGACTCTTGTATCAACTGCTGTAATAATGATTACCTTATGGACTCTCATAACAGTGGTTAAAGAGGGAAACTCAGCAGGTGAGACTTGAAGTGGCTCTGCTGACTTCACCTGGCTTTTGCTCATCTGTGTTAGCCAGGAGATGATGTATTCTATCTTTACAAAGTTCCTTACACTCATTACAGTCTCTGTTATGCTCCTTTTGAGCTAGAATTTACAAGACTTACAAGACCTGTGTTACTTGTGTTAAAAGCTTCAGTCAGATTTTTTTTTCTGCTTTTAAGGAATTCTTTTTTTAGTTTTTAACAAATGAAAATGAATTTAAAATACTTTTAAAAATTTTTAAAGACTTTAACATACTTCTAGACACTTACCATTTGTGATTTATAAAGAGAACAAAGGACCATGGCATGGAAGAGAGGTTTCAAAGTACTTGAATGAGTACAGCTGCATTTTTGCTATTGGCTGTCTGCCAGTAATTTCCTTTCTACTACATGTTCTTGGCGTTATAGTATTAGGACCCCTAACTTGCTGCATTGAGATTCTTCTTTTAATATTTCTTACACTGAAATTAATAGGTAAATTTATACACAGTGCTGATTTGAATGTATGCTTTCACCTTGCTTGTGGGTGCTTTTAATGTTTTGTATGCAGTTAGAAAAAAAACACCTCTGGCCAAAAATAGCGCACCCTTAGCAGCAGCAGTCTCAGGTAAGAACATGTGAACACATTATGTTCTGCTTTAGCCTCTGCTGTTTGGGTTTTGTACATCCCTTTTAAATACACAAAGGCCAAGAAAACAGAGAAGCTGTGAGCTGTGGCCCATTGGCTAAGAATACAGAGCAATTTTGGGTCAGATGGCAAACTGATAACCACGGCTTACCAGCGTGTTCATGTAGAGACCAAAATGAAAGACAGAACATGTAAACATGGCTCAGGTCTGAATGATGGATCTTTTGATGGGGTGTATCAACATGAGGTTTTATCTTGTCTCTTTCATCCAAAGGTTTTTTCACGTGCAGTCTTTAACTTTTGGTCTCAACACACTGTTCAGCGTGGGTTTACATGTAACTATCTGTCTGGTACCAATTTGTACCTGGACCCCCAAATATGGACAAACAATCCTTGGTAGGCAACTGCATTTCAAATTTTATATGCAGTTCATTTTACATGGAGTCAGTTCAGGTCTACAATTATGTAGTTGAATTTAGTCTTATAGGCCAGCTCATCACAGAACAAAAGGAGTTTTTAGACACCTTGGTTTCTCATAG
>JAOXJK010000019.1:70085197-70095381 GCA_025774025.1 Xenus cinereus
GGACACATTCCTGTGTAACCTGCTCTAGGTGGATCTGCTTTGGCAGGGGGGTTGGACTAGATGATCTCCAGAGGCCCCATCCAACCCCATTCCTGTGATTCTGTAATTCTGTGATCTGGAACTGGCTGTGTCCACCATGGGCAGGCCCTGGTCTCTTGTCACAAAGGGCCCCTCTGCAACCTCCTTCTGCCAACACATTCGCATCTACACACAATGCCGATTAACCGGCCACATTAAATACAAAAAGTTGAAAATTGACCGTTCTACCTTTCTACCCTGATAGGGTCATCACAATAACCTTTGTTTTTTATCTAAGGATGTTATGGCACGCTTTTAGGAACATGACAGTGTAATTTTCAGCATTGCTAGTGACTGGGATAGCTAAACCACTAAAATACCAGACGGCAGATAAGTAGCAATGTTCACTCTGCAATGTTTAGAGTTTTGGAAAAGCCAGAAGAAGAATTAAGACAGCACTCCACCCATCTACTGCCAAAATGGTTCATTAATTGCCAGAAGGTTCTTAAATGGTTTGGCAGTATTTTCCCCTTTACACGGATGTACCTGTGCACACTTAAACACACAAAAGAATTGACAGTCATATGTGCCTCCAAAAAAAAGAAAAAAATAACTTTACATAACATTAGTTACATAGAAGTCTTCAATACCAAAGATTCATAGGAAATAGTCCTGTGACATCTGAGACAAAAGTGAAGTTCTTATGTCTCAGGACTGTCTCAAATGGGACATGCTTTAGCTTCTTTTATTTATTCTGTTATATAGAAATGATCTACATTAAAGTATTAAAGGAACTTTTTCTTAATTTGGAGAAAAATTTTGTAATGAGTACAATTTTCATACTGCTATACATGGATAGTGAATTCACTGTGAATTACAGAAAAGTAGGAAAAAATTTTTTTGTTTGATTTCATAAGTCTTTGAAAGGGGAAGAGTCCTAAATTTATTTTCTGATATTTCCACATGAGCCAGTTCAAGATGTCTATAGATAGTGTAAGGATCATGGACTCTGTGAGTACATTCCAGAAAAAGTTATGTGCCCAAGCTATGCCATATGAGAAAGGAAGGCATTTTCACATTTTATTTACTTCAAGATATTTCTAAATTATTTATTTTTGTTCTTAAACAGTGGAAAAAGACTGACTGTAAAGTTTTTATGTTCCAATTGTCTTTAAATGGAAATTATTATATTTTATCTTGTTTGATGAATGACGTTGTGCCCTTATATAAGAAGAGCAAGAGAAATTTTTTAAAGTTTAAAGATGTGCCACAAGTTTACATTTTCAACCAAAGACTATATTAATAATTGTATATCAAGAAGCAGGTGGCTGCATGGTCTTTTGGGTTCAGTCAGGGCATAAGGAGAGAAGTACTCCCATCATATACAGTTAGTAAAAGAGAAAGCCAGGGGAGCCAAATACATAGTGCATAAAACAGCATTTGTTTATCCATCTGCATTATTTTTCTTCTCCGTCCAGAGATTAAGGCATATACACATGCTACATTAAGCATCCTAGAGGAACAATTGCAAGTAGCTGTCTTTTTTTAAGCATTGTCGATTTCCTTTTCTAATTACTAAAATAATTAAGAATATGTGAGAGTTATGTTCTGAATTAATGGCAAAGAAATGAGCTGTAACGCACAGAATGCTCTGTTCCATCGCCTAAAACATGCTTTGGGAGAATTATTTGTATTGTGCTTATGCTCATTTCTGCAAATAGCACAAGTTTGACTGGGTGCAGTGATAATTAAAAAGTGAACAAACTTACCTATTTGGCTTATCCGAGAAGCAAAGGAACTCTAAATTGCCCATCTTGAAAGTTGGTATACCTCATTTACTACCACAGGATGTTTGCTATGCACTGCATACCCATATACTGATAGTAAGAGTACTCTTAAAGTAAACCATGTTTCTTCAGAAAGGTTAAATACATTGTGGAAGATAAGCAAGTGATAAGGGAAACTGATTATTTCTTATACATTTTTTTAGAATTATTTTTAATAGTTAAAAATCAGATTTTGCTTTAAGGAGTAGCTGTCACTTTGCGATCTACACCTAGGTCTTTGCCCTTCCTTTGATGGCAAAAAATTAGAAGTAAAGCCAGTTCCTATGGCAATCTCTTTGTCACAACCGTGACAACTGAATGAGATACACTTCCCTATCAGATGCTGAAAATTCATGTACTTTTTTGGTGGTGTTGGAACTGGAAGGGAAGCAGAGTCCTCTGTTGGAGGATACATATATTTCTGTTGTGAGTCCTCCTCAGTTGCCCATGAACATTCTCCTTCTATTTGCCTTGCTAAAGTGAAAGAGGAGATTTACCAAGTCAGCATCTATTTATCCTTCTGAATGTCAAATCTGTCAAAAAGGAGGCTTGTAAAATGATTTTATTTTTTTTAATTAGAATTTTTAGCCACTAATCACATGAGATAACATAAGTAGATAGCTTAAAATGAGGATGAGCTGCCAACTGCTGAAAAGAAAGTCATATTTTAGTGGAGAAATGTTACAAACTAAGACAGACATATTTTTGACATTTGCTGCTGCATAGTTGGAAAAGTTAAGTATAAATAAAGTAGATAATCTGATTTCATGGCCATTGAAATTCAGGAATGACAGTGAGTCTGTTGTCTTCTGACAGAATGAAATCTTAAGTTTCACCGGAGACATTAATGCCTTGTGATTTCAGTAGTGGCACCACATTCATAGAGAACAAAATGTTCTTTACACAGTTAAGTACAGATTGGGTGTAGAAGCAGAAGTATTGGAAATCACCTGCAACACAAAACATAAGACATAAAGTCCAGCCAACTGGCTTTATTGGAAGAAAATATCAATGGTTCTGTGGAAAAGTGAAGGAAAAACATTGTCCATATACTTACCTTCAGGCAAGTAACAATTGCCTGAAGTAACAAGGAACAATAGCAATTTCTTATCTTAAAAAGTCCTATCACAGTCGCAGAGTCAAACAATCTCAGAACATAAAGTCAAGGATTTTGGTGAATAAAATATTTCATTAATGTATAAATTTTTATACTGACCTTAGCAGTCATTTGCAGTGAAGGCCCCTTAACATGTATGTGTGTCTTTACCTACACCGAACTTCCAAGTTAGTAAAGACAGAATTACATCCAGGATGTTTGTCTACGCAACTCCTAGGATTTCAGCCATGCAGTTGTTTGTGTATTTGGCTGTTATACTTAATACTGAACTCAAGGATAAGCACAAGAATATCTTTGTACCATACTTTTTCTTCCACTGAGAAACAAAGGGTGTACTTTATGCCCCAAGAAGCAGACTGTGGAGGAATTAATCATTTCAATCCAACTCAATCCAACATATTATATATAAGAATTGATATTGCTGTTAGAGCTTTCAGGGGCCTTCTTATTATTACACATTAATTTTAGCTGGAATATATTAGCCTAAATTTTCCTAGCATAAATACACTTCCACAGTTTCTGGCAAAATTAAATTGTTTCACACTAAATCTTTGAGCATTATTTTTCTCTGTAGAAGAAAAATGAAGGCTGGGTGTATTCTGGATAACAAGTTTGGTGGTGGAGGGAGGGTGTTTTGGGTTTTTGTTGTTTTGTTTGAAATCTGTAATTTTATTAGGAAACATTTTCATTTGTAAATTCATTGAGTTTGGCTTTTCAGCAACTCAATATCCATTTACATTCTGATAGACTGTCATCATTACATTGTAAAAAACACACTTGGCCTTTTTGCATTCCAGAGAATAAATTGCAGACCTAATCTTTAATGAAATATTAAAGAAGTGCAAAAGTCTGATCTACCTCCTAAGCTGTCAACACCTAAATTATAGGAAAAGAAGACAGAAAATAGGTATTTATCCACTCTTATTTCATAATGATTGTCCTGTTTTGTACATGTGTATGCACTACTGAGGATTAGCATATACAGGGTAATTAGTAATCATTCATAAATGATACTTCTATGGAAAAAATTGCAAAACAAACGAAAAACCAGAATAAAACAAACTTCTCAATTCTTCAGGGAAGTAGGAAGGGAAAAGGGGATCTCAGCTCACTACCGTTCACTGAGCCAGTTAGTTACCAGAGCAAAAACAAAGCCACAAAGGTCTATGCACCCAAACAATCAATGACTTCTGGGACCATGTACGTATCCCCATTATTAAAGCCATAGCTGCCCTTTCTGATTTATATATATGAATTGCATGCTTTAGGGGAAAGTTCCTCACATAAAAGAGGAACTTGTCCTCTATTCATGCATTGACTGAAATAAGTCTATCGAGGAGTGATAAGAGGTTCTATATGAGGAAATTGCGCAGAGAATGTGGTGTGGGTTTTTTTGTTTGTTTGTTTGGTTGGTTTTTTTTGTTGTTGTGGTGGTTTTTGGTTTGTCTTTTTTTTTTTTTTTATTTTTCCCAGATTCATGTCTTTTCAGATCACCAGATCATACTTAAAATTAGTTTATATATCTAAATTCCCCCATGGAGTGAATTTTAGCAAGCTGCTCAAGCTAACTTTTTGATCAAACCCAGTGAAACTGATACCTGCAACAGCTGGTAAAACTTGGTCTTCTTTTTTGTCATTAGTTGCTGTTATTATCTTACTTCTGTCAAGGATTTGATCTGAAAATATGCTCTAGCATTCTGCAGGATTGACTCTACACATCCATCTCACAAGTTTACTAGGAGAGAATTCAAATATTGTGAAGAAAAATGCCAACGCAATTTCTTGTTTGGAAAACATAATAATCAATTCACAAAATAGTTGGAGTATTGTAGATTACAGCTTTTTAGAAAGAGCTTAATGCCGATGGTTAAGTGGTGTCCATCCGGCATGTATCTTGGCAGACTATTCTCAAGTGAAAACAGACATATTCTTTAACTAATTAGTAAGGCTTGCAATGCAATTTCTGAGACAAAACAAAAGAGAAAAAAACCATCACTATACAAAAAAAAACCCCAACCCCACTCCCCAAGTCCCCAAATCAAAACCAAACTACATGAAAAAAATAGTCACAAAACCTCCAAAAACAAAGCTGTAAGCAGTAGGTGGCTTCTTTCTTTCCCGCAACTAGATAAATTTATAAATTTAAATTTAAATTAAACACTAAAGTTTGATTGATGGGTTCCAGTAGAAAAAAAAATATCAGGAGCAGCTGTCACTGTTAGCAGAAGAATTTAAAAACTAATGAACAACAGTTAGGAAATATATCTAGAGCATATTCCCTTAGCTAACAGTTTGATCATTTATCCTAGAGACAAAATAATGTCACAGGTTCTCCTTTTACTATAACGGTGAGCAGTACTGAGATATAAGGAAGAAAAAATTAAAAGGGAAATGCATGTTAAAGCTTTCCAATTGTGTTTATAACACCTTAGAAAATATTTTAGAAGGCCTGCAAACTGCTACCACCACTGTTTTGACTGCCACCACAACCTTTTTCTGGACGTTCCATTAACATTAATGAGATCATTCCCAGATCATTAGATCTGTCATTCTCTCAGTCATATTTCCACTTTTTGATCTTAGGTTAGAATATTTAAGAAACTGTAGTTAATACAGAAATCATATATCCTCAGAGGACATACAACTCCAGTAACTATTCAAAATATATTTTAGGATCATCAGCATTACAAGTTGAAAGTAATTTGTATCTAAATAGATCATTCAGACCTTTTCTGTTCTGCTCAGAATATTGCATAGTGTTATTTAATGCCACTTGCATTAAATATTAACTATTTTCTGCAACCAAACTAAACTATGAGTAGGACTAACAAAAACAATTTCTAAATTATTTAAGTGTAAATTCACATATTACCCCAAAAACAGGTATATGACAGCAGCTTTAAAAAGACAGATTTAAAACTTTAAAAGAAAGGTGGGTTTGGTTTTGGTTTTGGTTTTGGTTTCCTTTCCTTTTTGATCTTCCTTTTTTGGCAGATAACTCTTGAAAACAAAGATATTGTATACCTGATTTAAGTGTTTGCTTATATTTCAATATCTTTCTTAATAATTTTCACTAACTCATTTAATTAGAACTTTTTATTTTGATGTTTGCATTTTTCACTGATCTGTATCTATATTAATTTCTTCAACTCAGTATCTACTGCATTTAGTTTCACCCTAGTTCCTAATGAAAGTCAATGATCTTTATTTATCAATGGGCTGGTATTAGGGATTTCAACAATATTTAGGTGCATAACACCTGCAATATTATGGAATTAAAAGAAAAAAAAGTCTCATTATCTACCTATCTTGTCTTACCTTTTTTGAATGGTCTATAAATCTGACCCTTACTTCAAGGTTCCATTTCATCGAAGAGACAATCCCTTCTGTAGTGATTCTGAAAGAATTGTACATGAAGCCTAGAAATTGAACAATACATTCTGTTTTGGTTGCTCAAAATTTACCAAGTTTTTTTTTTTTAAATAATTTTTAATGCTCTCTTTATTTCATTCTAGACAAAACATAAATATCAGAAAACAGCAATGCAGAAGGGGTACAAAAATGCATGTATAAGCTACAGTGTTACAAAAGCAAATTGTTGACACATTGTTTACCGCTAACTTCTGTAGTTTATTTTTGCCAATGGAACAAAGATGCTAGCACTATATGAACTGCACCCAGGCTTAAAAAGCATTTATATCAAGCTCTGTACATGATTTAAATGTATCCACAAGTAATTTATTCTGAAAATTAGAGCACTAAAAAACACCCTAGAGATAATAATAAAAATAGCTAGCAAAATATGCTGTAAAACCAGCAATTGGAGGTGATATGTAGAATGTGAAAATATCTTCTGGAGCCAGTGACTTTAGATAGCACAGCACTGGTTTGCAGTAAGTAGTGGCAATGGGCATCTGCTATGCACGAGGGGACCTACTATCAAAACATGCACAAGAAAGCACAATGAATTTTCATTTTCAAGGTTGAGTACTTTTTATTCAGGAGTGCTCTTGCAACTCCCCACAAATGAAGAGATACTACAAACAGTGAGTCACAAACAGAAGTGTAGAAACCCCTGTCAGGCATAAAGAGATTCTAGCAAGAGGCGATTTCACTTAGAACATGGAATTTTGCTGCAGTCCACAGTCACCTATCTTCAGCCAACCTACTGCACCATTGTCTGAGTGTGAAATACTGGTTCTGCTGTGGAAAATACAAGCTTGGCACTCATCCTGGTTAGGCCAGAGTTTCAAGCCGTGAGCAGTGGGCTACAGTAATTATCCTTCATGTCTTATGTTTGTCATTCTCTTATTTGTGATGAACACGTCTCAGTGAAACAAACTTTCAGAGAGGGATGGGCTAATGCATGTGACTTTATAAACTTAATTTAAAACTAGAGTGTGCCAAAAAAGTGTACACTGAAATAGGTCCTGAGAAAAGCTATTGGCAAATGCATAATTGTTTTCCAAGATGATGAACTAAATCAGGTCTTACACAGCACTGAAAAAGGGTTTTAAGTGAGGGGAGAAGAAAAAAATGGATTTTTAGTAGTTATTTGAAAAAAGGAAAAGATTTCAGGAAAAATCCAAAGCACTTTTCTATAGTAACTCAGATGACTTATTCTCTTTTACTGGCTTTGTTCCTATATTGCATTAGAGCTCTTCAAGAGAAGAGAGTTATTAAGAATACTCTTATTAATGTCATGCTGAGGCAATTTCGTTCAGCCAGACACATTTGCTTCATGATAAACATTGAAAGTTGGAAGGACTAAACTAAAAGTACAACATGATATCACAACACAGTTTGAAACAGGGTCTTTAGAAGTTTAATGCTTTAGTGGGGAAACGTGAGAGGTGACCTCTTTGCTGTCTACAACTTCCTCATAAGGGGGAGCAGAGAGGGATCTCTTCTTTCTGATGTCCAGTTATAGGATATGAGTGAATGGTTTAGAGCTCCATCAGGGGTAGTTCAGATTGGATATCAGGGAAAAGTTCTTCACTGAGAGGGTGAGCAATGTTGTATTTGGGGAGTCTGAGTCTACTGAGTGGAATAATTTTTGTTTGGTTGGTTGTTTTTTGTTTGTATGTTTGTTTTTTATTTTTATTTGTTTTGGTTTGTTTTCTTTTTGTTTTCCCCTTTTTATGTGCTGAGAGTAACAGGATCGAATCCTTAAATTATTGTGTTAGAAAGTATTTGTTTCTGAACAAAAAAAAACATATTCCGCATTAGTTTGAATCAGTGTGATTCAAAATAAGAACTAGTATAATAATATGTCTAGGAATCAAAAATCTAGTAGAAGCAGACAAGTTTAATAGCCCAGAATGTAAGTACTCCAATTCATGCAAAATGCTTTGTTATCCCTGCTTGCAATGGGAGAATTATTTTTGTGAGCTCACATCATATTTGAGATTGTTTGATAATTCCCAAGTGTGTCGATAATTCCCTACAGTGTGCTCCTATGACTGCTGCACTACCACATTGTTGTGTGCTCCTAAATCAGCCTTCAAACAACAAATTCAAAAGCATAAAAATAATTTTAAAGTTTATACACCAGACATCTCCATTACAAAAACTGACAGTGAGCTTGCATAAAAAAATGATATTTTTGATAGGTTTTTTTATAGTAAGATTTGTTCATCAGGTGAATTTTGTATAATATGACTTACTTAAATCTGTGTGTTTGTAACTAGTTGGTGTAACTACCTCAGAAATGTTCTAATTACCAAACTGACTAAAGTAAACACATTCAGATGTCTAAGCCTTCACTGTAGCAAGAGGTTATTCTCAAAAATAATATGATGAAATAGACAAACTAGACTTCATCCTGAAGAATTGCAGTATCTCCTTCAGAGCTGCTGCTCACAACTGTGTCTCCTTTTTGCCTCAGTCAGATAACCAGCACTCGCCATCCTGGAGACTCATGAAAAACTGGAGATGAAAAATAGGAATATTCTTCTAAATACTGTTCATTCATCAAGAAAAAAAACCAAAAACAACAAAAAAACCCAACCCAAACCATTAATTCCATTAATTTCCATTTATTCAACCTCAAATATACCATCTCAGTGAGTTTCTGACCAGTACTTTCTCTCTCTCTCTTTGCTTTCTCTCAGGTCTGTACAACTTGTTCTGTAACATTTTTGCCTTCAAAATACAGAATTTGCTTTCAGGCACCATTGCCTCCCAGCCCTTGATTTTCACTTTTCCAAGGAGAACTGAGTTTGCTAATTTCTCATTCCCATTTTGGGTTGTGAAGGTTAAATAATCTGCTTTAAAATTAGCTCTTTAGTTAACTTTTAGTTATTAGTACAGTTTTTTAATGTAATCCAGATGTGAGAAGAAAGCTTTCTTTTGGCTGAATGGACTTTTTGGGAACAGAAAGAAACAAAACTTCCATGAAGAGAAGAAAAATAATGAGATTAATACTGATATGTATTAAATGAATTTACACCTTCTTAAACAAAAATAAGATACCATAGAATAAATGTTGAAATAGAAATTCCTATGTTTCCATTATATCTAATGGTGGGACTTCCAAAAATATGCAGCATGATTATGTAGTTAGATAGTCAGAAAACTCATGAATCAAAATGTGTGTTTCAATTTTACTCATATATTTTGACTTTTTAAGTCATTTTCTGTGACACCAGTTCTCCATACGTTCAGTGTATGGGTAAGTGTAATTGCCCAGAAAAAAATAACTTAGAGCTGCTTTGAATCCCTAGGGACTAAAATTTGCCAGAAAATACTGGATAATATAACTTTCAATGTCTAAATGAGGAAGAGTATCACTTTCATTTTGAAATAATATGTAGATTTCTGCACATCATGAATACATACTCTGAAAGAACTGTCATATTGAAATGATTTGGCCTAAAATATAAAGATAAAGGTGTGTAAGAACAGGAGAAAGCAACATAAATGCAAGTAACTTATTTCCAAAATCTAAAATCCAAAATCTAAAATAACATCAAGAAGGAGAACTGCAGTGCCAGTGAGAGTGCATTACTGAAATAGGTAACAGAAATTCTGATTTTATATTCCACAGAGATTAAACTGATGAACGCTGGACAATCACATAATTTTGGAGGTAGATGATACATTTTGGTCATGTGCTGAAAAATGAGCCATTCGGGAAAAAGACTGGTTGAACAGAGAGATATGGTCACAACTCAGGGAAAAAAAGAGAATTTATGTCCTTTGGAAGAAGGGGTAGGCCACTC
>JAOXJK010000019.1:70255710-70274654 GCA_025774025.1 Xenus cinereus
GAAGCTGCTGTGCAGATTTGGTTATATGTTAGAATGGAAAGGCGGACCAGTCAATACACTGAGACATACCATTAGGCAAAACTGAATTAAAGATAAATATATTTTTTCTCTTTGATACAGAGTGAATCTTTGTACTGGGGAGCTCAGCTGTTAAATGACTTGCATTTTACTTCCAGGATAATGTCTGCTTTTGACCGTGCTGGTTTCAGAACAATCTCTTTAATATACTGTAACACACAGTAGCTGCAAAGGCAGTGCTAAGGTAAGGGTAATCCTCTCTGAATTGCAGCCCCACTGTGTTAGTGGTTAGCACAGTGCTCTTGCTTTACATTTTTTCCTTTGTAATATATGCTTCACTGGATTTTGAAAAATGCAGCAAAAGCTTTGAAGATGGACAACACAATTCCTTTTTCACAACACCAAAAGCCTGCATTGTGGATGCAAGAGGCAATGAAGTATTCAAGCAGGAAACATGTTTAGTGGATTGATGGGCAAGAGATGTGTTCAAATGTATTTCTAAGAGTTGTCCAGAAGAAGGTGGATGATAGTGCCATAGTGCTGAGACTTTTATTGCTGTCAGACCCTATCCTACAGGGTTACTTCTGGTTGTTCACAGTGGCTGTTTGACTCATCAGCCTCATGGCAGCCAGATTAGTTCTGAGTAAGGCTATGAGAAATTGCCTGTACTGCCACATAGATTTTCTGGACTCAGCCTTGTGAGTTCAGCACAGTTTGTGTGGGCTAGTCCAGAACATCACAGAGAGGTTGCTGAAGGTTGGGTTAGCAGTTTCAAACACCAAAACCAAAACTGTCAGATATGTTTTTTATATTACAATACTACAGTAATTTTATTCACGGTTTATTTAAAACATGACTTAAAGACTGCAGTTTGATTTCCAAAGTCACAGACTAAAATGAGAATGCTTGATCATTTTGTCAATTTACATGAACACGTCAATTATTAATATACGTGGAATGGAGATGTAGACATAGAAAAATGTACTTGTACACTAACTGAATTATTCCCTTCTGAGTTCTTTTTGGTGGGAAATTATACAAGATGCAATGAAGTCTTGGAGTGGAAATCAAAGAAATGTCACCCTGTATGATTGGGTGTAATGGCACCAAGGGAGCCTGAAAGTATTGTCTCAATTTATCATTTCCAAGACAAGTGCCTTGCATTTTAAATGAAGCAATAAAGCCTTCAGAAATGTTCTTTCAAAGAGCTCCACTTCTGCATTTGTTATTTTCATACTGTATTTGATTTCTTGGCTTTTAAAATATCTTTTTGGTTGCATCAACTCACTGCTGGTCAATCATATTTTTCCAGCTACAAAAGGAAACTAAAAATTCCCTTCCCAGTTCCCTTCACCTCTCCACCAAATAAAACCGCTGACCAAAACTGTTGATTTTTCCTTAAGAGTTTTGTCTGATTGAGACCCATAAAATAAGGGTCAGCATTAATGTCTCTGTTTTTTTTGCCAGCTCAGTATTTTCTTATGCTAATACACCTCCTATCTCATTGTGTCCTCCTTTTCACTTTTCCAACCTGTGGTCACAGAATGATATGGGGTTGGAAGGGACCTCTGGAGATCATCTAGTCCAACCTCCCTGCCAGAGCAGGTCTGTCTAGAACATGTTGCCCAGGACCATGTCCAGGCAGGTTTTGAATGTCTCCAGAGATGGATGTGTAATGGTTCATTATAATAGGAATATTTAAAATTATTCATTCATTTGCTTTGTACTTCATCATTTCCTATCGGCTGCTAAAGTGAGCTTTCATGATTGTTTTTTCCCCTGCTTCTCTCCTGCCTTCACTTGCACTGTTCTTCATAAAAACCTACTAAATCGAATTATTTTTCTGAAAACTTTCCACTGCGCTTGTGCATATTCTCCTCTTAGATCGCTCCTGGGGAGAGCTGGGATACTTGTTTCATTGGTTAAAATTTGTAGAATTTTAACAATCTGTAGAATTTGGTAGAGGGCTATCTCCTATTCATAGACTTCTTAAAGTAGCTCATGGGATTTAAAAGGGTAATGCCTCTCTGCCATAGAATTCAGTTAGTTACACAAATATTTTTTTGAACTCTCCTATGACCCATATGTTGTTTAGAGTAATTTCTATAGAGTTTGTTTAATTTCTTTCCAACTTTTATTCGTTTCATCCTCATTATATTTGATGGGAATTTCCCATGAGAAGAGGGTAAAAAACTCAATGAAGTATGACTTGAAAAAAATACCCTCTAGTTGTATACATTCTTTGTAGAAGAAATGTAGAACTATGTCCTTAATTGGTAACATAATAAATTGATGTATCTGCCTGAATTCTCTTAGGCTTATACTGTATTTGGGAGAAAATGCAAAATTAAAAATGTTTTTCAAATTATACAAAGCTTACTAAAAGATGGAGTAAAAATTTATTCTTAAAAAAAATTAATATCCATAATGTAACACTGAAGTGCCTGCACTGTTTTCCTCTACTTCCTGAACTTCAAATTTATGTCATGATATTAAAAATGCCACAGTACAAACAATATGTACTCTGCAAGATAAAACATTATATCAGAGTAAGTGAACATCAGGATAACAATACAGACTGTAGCACTGTATCTGTAGTATCACCTATTGTTTCGTATGCATTTCTGTGTAAATGTAAATATAGAAAGTACCTTTTCTAAAAGTGGTGAATTTTGTTGTCTTTTGCACTTCCCTCTCAAATTCTGAAAGCACAGCATGCAGTCTCCTGTCCCATTTGAAGCTACTACTGACTTAAATTTAGCGAGAGCTGTGGATTGTGAATGGGAGCACAAAGAAAAGCTCTATCATACGGCCCCCATGTCCCTTGATATAAATACACTGTGTCCTGTACTGGTAGCTTATATTGCGCCTTTGTTGTACATTCAAGTAATATATGACCAAGCTACATCTCTGGAGCTGAAAGTGCAGGGTTTTCTGTTAAAATACTTCACCTATATTCATGCGTTCCAACCAGTGATACCTGTGACACAACAATTAGCGCTTTTCATTGATCTAGGATATGGTAGTCGCATTTTAAAATACTGTTAATGTAAAAGCATAAGTTTTTTGGCTTTGCTTTCTTTTAAAGAGAAGTAATCTAGGGTTGATGTGACTTTCTTTGCATCTTGAATATTGTGCAAAGCCAGCCCCTTGACCACGCATGAGGGCTGAGGTAGAGCTCAGTATGCACATTTACACAACATTTAACACGATAAAACTTTACAAAATCTACACCTGTAGGAGAATGTTAAGATTTCTAAACAGGTAAGATACAGATTTAGTAAAAATGTAGAAGACAGTTTTGTATAGGTCCTATATGGAAGAAGCAAGAACAGAAAAATCAGCAGTTCAATTTACCCAACTTCTCTGATAGAAAACAAGGCCTTTGAACAAAGAGGAATGCAGTGATTGCAAGCCATGGGTCAAACAGGAGACTAAAACGAAAACATGCTGGTATCTCTGCTGGTTGAAGTTCCTTTGTCTCAGGCTTTCTCCTTTGACAGGATTTTGTTTCTGCCACCTGCGGTTTACCTACAGTACTGCAGTACAGCTGAAGTGTGCCACATTGCACTACTTGCATTTTCAATCAAATTATTCTTGCGTGATCGGAGAAGCTAGAAATTGAATTGAAAACCTCAAGGGCCTCTAAAGTGAAAAGTCAGGAAGAGATGCTAAGGTTATCACTATCAGCTCTGTATGCTTAATTAGAAGTTGAGTAGCAGATTGTCATTTGCTTTACCAGTGTCATAACCTTCATTAGAAATGAAACTGTGACAAAGAGGAGCATGTGGCAAACAGTTTGTGAACCCTAACTAAAGCTTGTTTATCTGGGGCAACCATTGGAGAGAATGAGAGGAAAGAAATGCTGGGGCTGGCATTATGCATATAAATGAAATAATGAATTTAAGTTGGTACTTCCAGGGATCTGTTGAAACCAGTCTTACAGGGGGTAAAGGGTTTTCAAGACATTGTGCTTTTCAGTTGCTGGTATTTCCTTTTTCCTTGAAACGAAGAACTGAAAGATGGGGCAGAAATAATAGGAGTCCAATGGAAAGCCAGTGCCCTGATACAAACAGTGGGATCAAGGGGAATAATGTTCTGTATCTGTGGACCATGGATGGGATTGGGTTATTTTCCTCCCTAGAGGGATGCTATGTTACTTTGGAGCCTCTCTTTTATAACCCAGCTCCCCAGACCCCCCAGTACCATATTTGTACCTGACAGCTACTGAGCTCCATCCTACCTGTTCATATCACCTTAAAAAAAAAACCAAAAACATCTTGAGCTTTAATTGTGAAAACAAGGAGCACAATCTGCTGGGGCCTGATGTTACAGAGCTTTCCCAAGCCTCGATGAGCAAGTGATCCCAATGTGCATGCCAAGCCTTGCAGACAGGCTGGCTCTGTTAGCTCTGATAACCACAGCATTTGCATTTTCACCCTCAACTGCTGATTTACTGCAGTGCTTTTACATCAGATAACTTATTTAAATAATGCTAACTGACAGGTGAGGAGCAGTCACTAAGAAAGCTGTAATGGCTTAGGTGGGCAGAGGGAGATTTGTGGGCAAAGATATTAAAGGAAAACAGATTTTAGTTAAAATCTTTAACCACTGGATGCAAAAGAGGCATACTGCCAGGCAGTTTTCAATGTGTTTTTTAGTGTCTCTTCTATCAATGGCAGATCTCTGGTGTATGTGAGCAACAGCAGGAGATTCCCATTTTCCCTTAGCACAGGCTGTTATATAGCGAAGCAATTCTGCACAACAGGAAATGCCTTTTCAGAATAATGAGTTGCAAGAGTTGGGTGTGTGATTTGGATTTCAATTCTTCTCCTGATGCTAGCATTGCTACTAGCTTTAACAGGAACATTTTAATATGGACCAAAATAGAGGAGATGTTTCTTCTGAATGGAGCAGTGGAAGTGGACAAAAGTCTTGTGGCAGTGTTCTGTGAGTGGATGTTGAGTATTGGCATTAGGCAAATGGCCTTACTCATTCTTATTTCTGCTTGTTCTCAAAAATTAGCCTTTCACCTGAGTACTACTGAGATTACGATTAAGAAATGTTGCCCCAAATAAGCAAGTATGTGTTATCCAGCCCTGTTTGGCAATTGCCTTTAGTCATTCCCAAGTAAAGTGAATTATCCTTCGAGCTGTGGAGATCTAAGCTTACTATTTTTTTTCCCTCTTTTTAGTAAAGCAAGTAAACTTACTAGATTCATGAAGTCCTTCTCTATATGCTTTTGTTCCCAGAGAAGGCTTTGCCTACAAATGTATTGAGAATATTAGCTGAAGCCTGTTGACTTACAGAGATTTGCTTGTTCCCTTTGCCTGTACCAGAGTGAGGAAGTCTGAGAAGAGTAGACAAAAGCCTGTATGCAAAAACTGTCTCGTGTCTTGCTTGTGCCTGGATAGCAGCGATACCCATCCTTTTTTGCAGGTACCTGTGGCCTGATGGAGTGTCTCCCCTCACGTGACTGAATGTGTTTTCATCCCAAGATTAGCCTGTAGCTTGCACCCACCATTTCACAAGGCTGACCTGTGTCCTATTCATGTAATGGATGTGTGTCAGGCCACATGATAGGGAGGCAACAGAGCCCTTGGGGAAGAGAGTGTCCAGGAATTGGCTGATGATGCCAGAACAATTCATCTTCCTACAGCCCACTTCCTGCCCCTGGCTGAAGGCCCTGCAGGAAAACAAGGGTGGCAGGAAATCATCTGTAGGTGGATGAATTGTCTTGACAGCTTGGCCCTTGCCTGCGGTCTGTAGGTGTGGTGTACACTGATACCCTGGGATCATTCCTTTCTTAGGCTTTTTGAACTTTCCGGATTGGTGGCAGTGGTGTGATGATGATAATGCTGATGATGCCAGTGAGGGGAAGAGTATTTTTTGCTGAACTCCAAATAGTATCAATGATAAGTTCAACAGAAGTAATGTGCACAGCATCTGGTCTACTACCTGTTAACAAATTGAATGCCTTGAGCATGTTGGCAGTCCTTTTGGTATTATTACCAGCAGCTTGTCAATACTGACTTGATTTTCTTTCAGAACCCTCAGAAAAATCTCCAGGAGTGCCTTGTGGCTTATATTGTCCTCAAGCTCCATCACAGCAGAGACGGGCTCCTGCCCGCTCTGGGATAATGCTGAATTAGAAAAGCTAAGTTGTTACATTCTCAAGCATCTGTGAGGTCATGAAGGTGCCTAAAGATGATCTAGCCACAAGCCATACAGTAGGTAATTGCTTCATGCTTTGTAACCATGTCAAGTAGATACCAAGGATGTCAGCTTAGCTGGCATGCCCATTCCTTTATTTATTTGTTTGTTTATTAATTTTTCTGTTGTTGTTGTGACCGCATGCTGCATACCGTATACACAGCTGGGACTACTAGCCATTTTCCTTAGTCTTAGCTGTGAAAGCAAGCTCTTTAATGAAACTTTAAATTAAATTCTTGCTTTCCATTGGCAAGTTTTTCAATTTTTCCACTTAATGAAAAAAAGATCCCATATGTGGAGAGGAAAACATTCTCCATGCAAATGTATTCAGTATGTTTTGTTGTGGACCATATATAGATGGCTCAAAAAATTTTTCGGACATACTTTGTGGTTAAAACGATGAAATTTTTGTCATATAAAATGTCTTAGGCAAATATTTGAGCATGCTTAAATGCACGTATAGTGCATTTTATGATTTATGCCCAGTAAAATTGGGTTTTACAGTCATCTGCTGTATTGCAGTAGATACTACTTGTGCTTGTTGGCGGTGTCATATTCTGACTCACTTGTTTTTTATGCATATTAATTAGGTACCTAGTGACATATGTATCCCATCAATACTCTGAGCAGCTTTCCAGGGTTTAAAAAATGACACTTGGAGCTGTTAGCCTTAGAAGACTGGAAGAGGCTTCTGCAGTGAATGAATTTTTTTTCTCTAATGTATTTAAACAATACATGGTATCTCAACAGAAGGTGTGGGCTCATAGCAGTACTTGCTGAGTGGGTTTCTGTGGCCTGTGTTATTCAGGAAGTCAGGCAGGATTGCAGGATGATGCTTTTCCCTTTATTACCAAAAAACCCTCTTCTATAATATAGCTTCTTCAGAAATTTACTCAACTCTTTCCTTCTCTTTTGCAGAATTTCACAAATTAGGCTTATATTATTGCATCCCACTGTTTTCATACGAGCTCTAAAAAGGCAGATTCAATCACAGACTGTGCTTTGAAAGGAGTGTTTGTAGGCTTTTTGTACATTTGGCAGTTGCCATCGTTAGTTATTGTCAGTATAACTCAGTTTACAATATAGTGAACTATTTTTGAGAAGATTCATTTGCTGCAGAACATGAGTAGGTGCATATGAGCTTGCGCACGTGTGCATGCCAGCACATAGCCATTTACACCCACACACGCTCCTTTCCCAAACATCCAGTTTTAATGATAAGTTCAGTGAACTGGCCTGTTACTGTACACATATGTGTTTTGAAAGGTGTAACATTGCTGGCTGTATTTGGACACTGTCCCTATAATACAGCAAGAGGTATTACGTGGCTCTTGAATGCTTCTGTGAGTGTTTAACATAATTCTATGTTATAGCTGATTCTCAATTGCACAAGAAAGAAAAACACCTGGAAAAACCCAGATAATGCATAACTAAGGGGAGACAGCTGAGTGACCGTTATGCACAGCCAACCCATCCACCATTTGGATAGCTTTGTACAGGAGCTCCTAATCCAATGCTGACTTCTGTGAAGGAGATAGGAGGCCAGGGTTATTTGCTTAGCCAGAGCATCCATCTGTGCTGCTCTTTATTGCAGCTAGGATGATTTCCAAGAACTTACAGATATAGGAAACATTGCCTGAACAGCTCATGTGGAGGCATGTCAACTTGGGTCTGGCTTGTCTTTTTAGCTCTAGGTGTCCTACACGAGGGTCCAGCAGGAGCTAAGATCTTGTACTTGAGGAGTCTCTGCACACGTGCTACTGTTGATCCAAGATAGCTAAATTGTCCTGAAATACTGAAAGATTGAACTTACGTAGTGGTGATTAAGCAGTAGCAACTTTGGACTCAGAAAGCCCAATTTGTTGTGTGAGCTAAAGCAATTAGTCTGTTAGCTGTGTATAAGTAGTAGGTTTTAATACTGTTTGAATTCAGCCACTGTAAGGAAAGATAGGATCTTGAGCATTAAAGAAGTACAGTACATAAAGATTGCTCTTTGGACAATTTGTAGCATGCCTTTATTTCTAGAGCAGCTGTGAACAGGTCTTATCTGAAAAACATTGTGTGTAGATGTTTTTGATGAAAATTTCAAACATGTTATTGCTGTCTAAATTTTATATTACATTTTAGATTTTATAAGTTATATATTTTAGATTTATGTTTTTGTGAAGAGGAAGTAACCCTTCCTCTCTTTTCCTTAAAAAAAAAAAAAGAATTGCACGCAAAAATTGTTGCTGGAAACTAATTGGAACTTCTGTTGCCTCAACAGAATTGTGATTTCTTTCTTAATCTTTTATGTGAGCTAAGTTCTCTACCTGAACTAGGTATTACTGGTGGTACAATGCTATGTGTGCCTTCTGTGAAGGAAAGATGTCCTGTATAAGACCCCAGCCATTTACATTTCCTTAAAATAAAATTTTGTTTTAGATCTCTTGCACAAGAATTGTTTTTCACAAGCCATACTTAAACAAAAGACATGGAAAAAAATTTAGATCTTCCCAGGAAGAATTTCTTAGGCATTCCCTGACCGCAAGGAAAGCTGAAGGCATTGTACCAAATAGTGCACAATTGCAGGAAAGGGGTAAGAGCCCTATTTTTAGGATCTCTTGAACACTTCAGAGGGTTGTAGATGTTATGTCCTTGACAGTCCTTGATATTCTCAGCACACACAGCCTGTTCTGGAGAGCATCCACTCAGTGATAACTGCTGAAGATCCTAGCAGTATTGTTCAGTGGAGCATGGCTTCAATTTGATCTGAAATGAAATTTCAGATCATTTCTCCATATGCATATTATGGATCATTCCACTGTATTGGTTAATTGTGGTCTAGCGATATAATTGGAATTCTGGAAACATAAATTAGTGTCATCCTCAAAAAGAACCAGAGCAAAGTGACATGTTTTATTGGTTATTCCATTTAGATGTAATGTAATTTTAGGTACTTGTAGGATTATAACATTGAGGCCTAATATGACAGATTCTGTAAGTGGCTAGATTTGGTGCTTGATGAAAATTAATATTGAGGCAGGCCTTTCTTATTATTATTTTGGTCTGAGACAGGAAAGGTCCTCTCAGAATTATGTCTGAAGATTCCCCAAAATACTAGTATTACTACTTCACCGATCATTTAAAAATAAATCAAACAGTATTTTAAAATTAGAATAATTAAGAGTAATACAAACAGCTTAAATAAACTTGTGTTTTTTTCCACTCTTCGTTTTCTTATCATGGCATGTAGTCTGTGAGCTCTCAGTGTCCACTGGAATAGAACCCTGTGTAGTTAACATAAGAAATAGAAGTTGTCAATCCTGCTTCAAATTCCAACTCAAGTTAACGAAACGGATGCCTATTTAAAGAAAAATATAAAAGAGAGGTGAACAAGTAGATAATGGTGTGCTTTCCTCCGATTAGTTTCCCTGGTTCCCTTTCTACAGTACATTTGATTGCACTGTCCATCAAGCATGATATGAGAAGAGGAATAATTGGAAGCAAGAGAAGAGGGGGCCTGGGAGCATTGCATGGAAGGTGACTGGGAGAGCCAAGGGCAGGGAAGTGAGTTCAGTACTTTCTTTGTGTGCTTTCTGTCAAGTGGAGTTCTGCTTAGCACGCTGCCGCGCTCCTGACAGCTCTGAGGATTCTGCTCATTCTCATCCTAAATTGGTTTCTGCAGTTACAAATCCAAGAGGAAAAGTAAAGCTACTAATTGAATGTAAAGGCTTTCTGACTTGGCTTACAGCTTACTCCAGGGCGGCTGAGCGTCTACTTGCAGGCCATAAGGAGGAATGAGTTTTCTGTTTACAAACAGTGCATTTGGCCTGGCTGAGACTGCCCATTTGAAAAAAAAACACCCACAAAAAAATCCCTGGAGGCAACACTGAGATTTTACCACAGTAGGTTATGCTGCAGCCTAAACTGACAGTGCTTGCTTCATAGGCACGTTACCAAGGGAAAAGATGCAGAGTTTATTTTAATCTTAGGAGCAGCAACTGTTTTCTGCTTTTAAGATTTACTGTCTTGAAGCCCTGAACAGAGCAGGTAGTATTTCCAGAGTTAAAACAGCTGGCTTGAAAGAATAAGATAACACTCCAGAAGTGGGAGTAAGAAGAAAAACAAAGAAAAAAAATAGCAATGAAAAATAAGACATAATTAAGAAGTATAAGGTCTAATTATTTGTTTTAAGGCTCCCTCTTGCCTCCATTGAAACTCCCTTGGCACTTAGTGTGTACTGCTGAACCCTGTGTCCTACCGTGGAGACACGGGACTCGGGAGTGCTGGTGGGGCAGCTGCCTCTGCCCCCTTCCTCACTATCCTTTCCTGACCCTTCTAGCAGGAGCCACTTTCTTCCTACTTTTTGGACAAAAAGAGGCAGCATTTAGTGCTGATGCAGGTGTTCCCTTTCTGCCAGGTTGAATTCTCTCTCTAGGCTGGGGTCATGCTGAATTGATTTGAATGGAAAGAAAGCGATATTTTCACATGCTAATAGACTTTGTCCTTCTTTCTATTTTCAGGAATACATTTGCAAATCTTTAAAATCTCCTCTCAGCCCCATCTCTCACAGCCTTCTGTTTCCTTATGGACCTCCTGACTGTACTGTGGATAGGCATGGGCTGGATCAGTGCCTGGGAGTTACCTGTGCCATTCAAGAATTAGTGTGGGTGTTTGGCACTGTCTCAGAGAAGACCTAGGCATAGCTCACATTAGCATAGACCTGAGATCATCCCCAGTGGCTGCGTTTAGATACAAGCACCTTGTTTTTAGGGCTGAAAGTGTTTAGCTGAATGCTTTACCAGCTGGTCTTGAGGCCAAAATATGATTCCTTGCCCATTTTATGTACAAGCATAGGCACAGCCATGGACTTCAGTGATCTAAGTGCCAGATGACACTGTAAGACTTGTCCTGATGCACCATCTACATGTGCTGCAGGAGAGGACTTTTGCTGTGGTCCTGGTCTGACTTGGCTGTGGCCGAAGTCTCTGGTAAAATTACCTTTGCCTTTGCTGTGGAAGCAAAGCTTTACCACAAAGAAAAGCTTAAAACAAAATATCACCTTCATCTGCCATGTTTGTTACTAGATTTTTTAATTTCTTTTAAATTCCAAAGGATTGTCAGGGTGTTCTTCAAGCATGGGATAAGTACACTGAAGTTAATGCTAATGTTCAGCAAAAAGTCTGAAACTGACTTTTGGCTGAAAGAATGCCTCACTTAAAAGATAAGGAGTGGTTTCTAAAGATTTGGTTTTAGGTATTTAAAGCAGCAAATCAAAGGTGTATACGAGTGTGTCTTTAGCATTTTCAAAAAAACCACACCACTTCCATATTTAGTGCCAGTCACTTTTTACCTCTTGTGAATTTGAAGATGATGGTTGTGTTTTCTTTCTGTGTGTTTACAGTGCGGTGGGGGAACAATAGGGCTATAGAAAAAAATTAGTAACTATAACCAAACCTTTGGCTATGGTAAGAGTGGTCTTGTGTCCGGGCTCTTTGCTTCCAGCAAGAGGTGATCAAACTGGAGAGAGGACAGGAGCATGGTGAGAAGGTTCATAGCTAGAAAACATAATCTCTAAGGATACACTGAAAGAAATAGGGCTGTTTAAAGAGGAGACTGAGGAGGGATTCGGTGGCAGTCTAAAAAAGTGGAAAAGAATGTTTCCACCATGTTTATGATGAACGTGACAAATTATAACAGGGGTGTTTCAGACTGGACATTTGAAAAACTTCCAGTAAGGATAACAGAGCACTAGGGTAGACAGCGTAGGAAGGTTGTGGAGTTGCAATCATTGGATGTATTTAAGAGTAGAGCGGGCAAGCATCTGTCAGAAATGGCATAGGTACAGTCAGCTATGTTTGGAAAACTTGGATCTGTCAGTACAGAGAAGATTAAAAGTTTTTGAACCAGGTTTTCACAATAAAAAATAAATAAATAGGTTCTATCCACAGGAACGGTTATTCATGTACAGAAGTGACTGGAATATAAAGATATAACTGAGGAAACGTTGTGCTTAAGAATAACATTATTGCAGTTTTATTTGACTTTGAGTGGTTTTACATTGTGGCTGTCTACAAAGAATGATTTAGATGATGCAGATAATTGCAAATGGAATTTTCTGCAAACTTTTGGCAAATCTGTTCATTCACTGTGGATTTTGCTGCTGAAAGGTTTTTCCATGTGCAAAGGGACTTTGTGATGAAAGATTTCTGTGTGAACGAGTTTCTGCAGAGGGGCTGCTCTGTTTTTCTGTTTTGGGAAAGCTCTGCACAGAAAGTATCCTCTGACAGGGAATTGACTGTGGATGCAATATGCATTAGAATTTCAGCACATAAATCATTCTGGATCAGGCAGGTAATGTCAGCTCCAGTGGACAGCAGGATGCTCAACGATGAATTGCATTTTGACACACTTTCAGTGCTCCTTCATGATTTCTTTTTCAGTCAGTTTCCTCTACTGTGATCTATAATTCACATCACTACACTTCTTACCCTTATTGTTTTCATGTGTTGTTGTTGTTTCTTTGCCTTTTTTCCTTTTCCATGTCCCCAGTATAGTAGGCTTTGTGTCACTGGTGTACCAGATGCCACGATGTCCCCCTCTCCCTACGTTTCCTCTGAATACTGCTTTATTCCAGCACTCACAGTCCAAACCTCAATGGGACTGGACCAGGCCACAGAAAAGCGTGTACTGGGTGAAGAAGACCTTTGTAGTTATTTCTGATACTCTGAAGTTATCAACTTTCAAATGAGTCCTTGATTGGTTAGTTGTCACTGGCTCAGGAATGAAAGTACTAACTTAACTAAGATCAGTGATTATGTATGTTCCTGTTCCTGGTGGGTGTGCTTATGAATAAATATTTGGTTGCCTAATCATGAAAAACCAAGTATTTTACTTCTTGTGATGTGGGCATACTTTTGATTAAGGAGCTGATATGAAAGAAAAATTCATTTTCAGTGAGGAAACAACCCTCAGGTTTCTTGGAAGATGGATTTTTGGAAAAACAATTATAAAGAGCAGCAGATACTTAGAGGTGCTTCTGAAGTTGAAGATGTGGAGAAAACCTACGTGTCCAACTAAGAACAGAAGTGATAGCCTTGTGATTTTCTGCAAGTATCTTGAGGAGACCATACCCGGCGTATGATGTAGTATTACACTGATGTCTGTATAATGAAGGATGTTCTTACTAAACCAGCTGCTAAAATTCTCAAGCTACAGAGAAGCTGAACTCCTACAGATGTCACCTTAGATAGAAACCTAATAAGATGCTCTTAATGTCTTTTAGAAGAGTTTATCTCTCTCCACAGACTGTATAGAAGCTATACAGTCAGCTGTATAGCTTTTTGTTGGCCAGCTCATTGGACAGCTCAGGTTCATGTGGTTCAGCATTATGTATACACCCAATTGTTTTCTATGCACTTTTCCTCACTGGAGGTGACATAAATGGAAATTTATGTGGAGATCTGGGAGGTGAAACGAAAGTTACTGATTCAGAATTTGCCACTCTAATTATTTGTTACTGCTGTCAGAACTACCCTTCTAAAAGGAGCCTGACTGTGACTTTTGCTCTTGTACTTCTTTCTGGGTTAGAGCATGTCTATGCAGCCTGAGGGATGCCCCAGGGCCCTCCCCTAGTTATATATAAAGCCCTTGCTCAAACAGCACTTTTCCCTTTATAACTCAAACAGTACAGTGAATTGTGTGCATTTGGTGAATTTACTAATAGGCCAACCCAGTCTAGTCATACAGCGTAGCTGTTGTTTTAAACCTAAGGCATTCCCAAATGAAAATGTTATCAGTTTTAATGAAAACTGTTAAATAATGTTCTCCACAAATTGTAGTTAGAATAGTCACCTCTAAACAGTCTCCGTTGATTGTTGCTACATTACTCATTGTAAGACTGTTTTCTTTTCCTATATTCTTTTCAGAATGTAAATTAATTTAGATTATAATAATTTGCCTCAGATCATGTCAATTAAAAAAAAAGATGGAATAGAAATATTGTTTTGTAAGTGACAATTAGATACCTTGCACTGCCTTAGGTTGTATTTCTGGTGGTTTTTTTTTTTCCTAATTTCCTTTGAATACAGTTTCCCATTTCTTTTCACTTCTTTTATCTTTCAGGGAAATTGTCAGCAGAAAATTCTAATCTAATTATTTGTGGATCATGTTCTTGCCATGGAATGCCTTTCTTACCACAAATCCCTTTGATAGGCTCCCTGTGGTGTTTTTTGGCTGACTTCTTCCTAGCCCTGGAGTTTTTCTAGCCACATCCTGATCGTGTTATTGAGGAGAAAATGTAAAACAACTCTTTTCACTAAAGGACCTTCAGGGTCCATACATGTTAGCTTTAATGTGGCCTAGTCAAGCCATTCCATGTTCATGTTAACATGAAATGCTGCCCCCATGCAATACAAAATGTCATATGTTCCACTATGGACTGTGGCTTAGAACAGCATGTCTGAATAGCCAGGTGGTGGTCACACTGTCGTAGCATTTTCATGGCGTGCTAGATATTGCTGTGGTCATGCCTGCCAAACCAGAGCTACACTCTTATGAAGCAAAAATTGCATCAGGTAATGAAGCATTGTTACAGGAAGCAGAGCCAAAGCAGTATCAAGAGGTAAGAGCTCCTGCAGAACACAACATATGCTGGCATGCCACCAAATGGTGGTGAGTCGGTGTGTGAAGCAGTAGTTTTTGCAGAGCAGAAATAACTTCTGGATCAAGTTTATGCTTGTTTAGTTCACTGTCCTCTTTATAATGAGCACCTTGCAGCTTCTGAGGAAATGCAAGAAATTCTGTGGGGGCTAAGCCTGAGTACTTCGTCTGATTACTAGTACAGCACTGTGTGCTTCATTTGATCTAGGACTCTTGAGTAACTAGCAATCTGTGCATTGTCAGCTTGGCCAGTCAAGTGGTGCACAGTGTCTTCCTGGCTGAGACAAGTGGCTGCATGCTGTGACTGTTCCTTAACAGACCAGGGCAAGGGAACAAATACCCTGCAGAAATGAAGGAAATACTGAGCGTGCAGTCCCCAGTTAGGTTGGAATGGCATTTCTTCAACAATCTGAATTTAGTACCAAGATTTGCCATTTTAGTAACTCAAGTGTAGAGAACATGTTAAGCTGTGAACAGCACTTAGCTGCCTTTCTTCTTGTTGTTTCTTATCATTTAACATTCATTATTCAATATTCTAGTTCACAATAGATTTTCAGCAAATAAAGTATCCAAAGTTCGTAGAATCATAGAATGGTTTGGGTTGGAAGGGACCTTAGAGATCATAGAGTTCCAAACCCCCTGCCATGGGCAGGGACACCTCCCACTAGAGCAGGTTGCTCAAAGCCCCATGCAGCCTGGCCTTGAACACTTCCAGGGATGGGGCATCCACAGCCTCCCTGGGCAACCTGTTCTTCCTGCATTCAGGCAAATTACGTAATGTATTTTTTTTTATATAAAAAGGAATCCATTGTTACAGATGAAAACATTTTTTTAAACTATTTTTCCCAAGAAACAGATGATATTTTTGACAGGATAATTTTTTAGATCAGGTCTGCTAGGACGTGATATCATTTGGAAAACAAAAACCAATGCTTTCTATGTCAATACATACAGGTCTGAGACTAAAACTGGTAATCATAATAGTAATAAAAACAAGACAAAAAAAATTGCCAACATGGAGAAATACCTTGGTAGGTGTCAGATCATAAGGAGTAGCAAAGAGGCTAAAAAATAAACACAAATAGAACATAAAACCAAAACTTACAACAGTTACATTATTCAAAACAGTAGTGGGAACACAGTAACTAAATATTTCTGATGTTTATATTTATTCGCTACCAAGGCAAGATATGCAGATGTATCATCATCAAAGACATGTTTACCACATCATTCACCTTGTAAGTCCATGCTAAATGATGAGAAAAGCGGTGTCCATTCTACAAGAAAAGGTGAAATTTCCACTTGACAAAGTGTAAGCATCTTACTACCATCAGCAGCAATTTATCAATGAAATACGTACATTGGTTTAAATGGGCAAAAAAGCATGCTCACTGGGAATTAATACTGATGAAGCTTAATAAGCCAAAATAAGTAAGAATCACAGAATCACATAGTTGTAGGGGCTGGAAGGGACCTCTGGAGATCATCTAGCCCACCCCTCCTGCCAAAGCAGGTTCACCTGGATCAAGGTAGACAGGAAAGCATGCAGGCAGGTTTTGAAGATCTCCACAGAAGGAGAAGTCACAGCCTCTCTGGGCAGCCTGTTCGTGCTCTCTCACCCTCGAGGTAAAGAAGTTTTTCCGTCATGTTCAGATGGAATTTCCCGTGTTCAGCTTGTGTCCATTGCCCCTGCCCTGTCACATGGTCCTGTCACTGAAATGAGTCTGGCTCCATCCTTTTGGCACCAACCCTTTAGATATTTACAAGCATTGATAAGATCTTCTCTTAGCTTTCTCTTCTCCTAGCTTTCTCTTCTCCGGGCTAAACAGACCCAGGTCTCTCAGCCTTTCCTCATAAGAGAGGTGCTCCATTCCCTTAATCATGTGTGTAGCCCTCCGCCGAACCATCTCTAGTACTTCCCTGTCCTTCTTGAACTGTGGGGGCCAGAACTGGACACAGTGGCCCCACCAGGGCAGAGTAGAGGGGGCGGATGGCTTCCCTTGCTCCGGTGGCGATGCTCTTTTTAATATACACCAGGAGACCACTGGCCTTCTTGGCCACCAGGGCACATTGCTGCCTTATGGTCAATTTCCTACCCACCGGGACTCCAAGGCCTCGCTCTACAGAACTGGTTTCCAGCAGGTCAGCCCATAACCGGCATTGGTATATGGAGTCATTCCTTCCTACACTTGCTCTTGCTGAATTTCACTAGGTTCCTCTCCACCCAGCTCTCCAGCCTGTCCGGCTCTCACTGAATGGTGGCACAGGCTTCTGGTGAGTCAGCCACTCCCCCCAGTTATGTATCATCAGCAAACTTGCTGAGGATACACTTTGTCCCCTCATCCAGGTCATTGATGAGGGGACATTGATGAATACGTTGAACAAGACTGGACCCAGTCCTGATCCCTGGGGAACACCGCTGGTTATGGGCCTCCAGCTGGGCTCCTCACCATTGATCACAACCCTCTGAGCTCTGCCATTAAACCACTTCTCAATCCACCTCACTGTCCACTCATCTAACCCACATTTTCTAAGTTTATCTGTGAAGATGTTATGGGAGACAGTGTCAAAAGCCTTGCTGAACTCAAGGTCGACAACGTCTGCTGCTGTCTCTTAAAAAAATAGGAGTAAAATTAATGTACAACTATTTTGTAGTAGGAAAGTTTAAACTAGAGCAGGAGCTGCCTGCGCAGGGAATGTGTGACTGCTTGCCCCTGTACAACACACATCGTCCTCCTGAAGCACTGCTGCAGGTCCCAACATGACTTTCCTCAAGGGGCCACTCCCATAAGCCTATGCCTTTGCCAAATTTGGTAGCTATGCTCAAAACCAATGGCATCACCCTCAGGCTGTTTTGGAGTCCCAGCTCTAAACCCCATGAGAGGCTGAGCAGGTGGTGTTGAATAAATAAAGATTTTTCCAGAGAGAAGCAGAGACAGTCTGGACATGTTTGAAGGAGATATTGCTAAATACACCACTGCCCTGTGCCAATCAACAAAATGCTGAATTAGAGCAATGAGAATGTTGAGGGACAGAAGCCGAAGTGACAAGCACAAATTGCAAGGCTCATTTAAAAGCAGACACTGTCATAGTGTCACTCTAAATGCCTTTGTGAAATGCAAAATTTATTTTACAGTCACAGGAGGAAGGTGTATCCTAGAATCTGCTCAGTCTCTTGTGAGACAGATGTTTAGTTTTCCAAGCAGGTCTGTAATTCTTTTTACTCGCCTAAATGTCCCGCCCACTGAAATGTACCTCTCTAAGGATCAATAGCAGGAGAACAGTTGTGTTTTACACACAAAATGTAAAAATGCATGCAATCTTATATATTCACATGGGCGTTCCCAGGTTTAGATGTTTTGACAACTAGTGTTTCTAAGCACCTGTTTTTTCATAACTGATCATTTTTGTCATCACCATATAGTAAGAACTATGAATATTAAACAAAATCCTTTTTATTTGGACGGAGAATTTCCTGGAAAATGTCACTGAAGAAAAAAGTCATTGAAAAAAAATTCCCCAAGCTATAACTTTGAAACTGTTGAAGAAAGGGCTGTGGGAACTAAGGGGAACACATAAGCAGCCAGTATTAGGATAATAAAACCTCATCGTAAGTACTTGATTATTCTGTCCTACTGACGAAATAACTCTTCTAAACCCAAGTTTTATAGTAACAGAAGAATATTCTTTGTTTAGAATAAGGAAAAACTGGATCTGTTTTAACACTTCGTACCAGAAAATTTAAACCAAGATGCATTTTTGCGTATTTCTGTTGGATTGGACAGAGAAAGCAGGGGAGGATAATGCTATTGATTCTACATTCTGTACATTCTCTTGCACAATATGTTGTCATTGTGAAGGGTATTGTAAAATTTATTTTATATTCTTATTTATCTTTTAAGAAACAGGTGTTTTGCCTAGGAATGTGCTTATTGGATGTTGATATATAGAGTAATGCACAGTCTCTGCTAACTCCCTGTGTTCCATCACAAAGAGTAATCCTTTGCTGCTAAAGGGAGTTTTGCCATTTAATAGAATGAAGAAAGACACAAAACAGTACAACCGTAAGC
>JAOXJK010000019.1:70573153-70583788 GCA_025774025.1 Xenus cinereus
GGAGAAAAGTTTGAAAATGAATATAATTTTTCATTGACTTTTGTCTATTTAAACTGGACATTTTTGAAATGCAAATTGGATTGTGTCCTCACAGTTTCTACAGGATCCCTGTTTCATTTGAAGTTTCCAGAACAGGACTTCTGCTGAATAGAAACAATAATAACAACAATGTAAAAATGCTATTGTCTGAGCATACCCCCAGGAATTATATCAGTGACAACAATTATTTTGCTATTTCTTAACAGAAGATATTTTCCTAAACATTCTTTTCTCAGCTTCTGAAAGAACTTTCAACACTAGAAAATATATTCATCTGGATTTTTCATCAATAAAACAAATACAAACATTATTGGTAAACTACTGTCATATAAATTCATGCTAATAGAAGGATATCCTCAGTTGATAATACATTAGCTCTGTAACCAGAAGCATCAGGTAAATATTTGTTGATAATAATGATACAAGCTCAGAGAAACCATATTATGCCCTTAACTTTGCCTGATTCTGCAGTGTTGAAAGAAAGATTTTTGCAGCACATTCAGGCTAAGATCAAGGAAGCGAGACGTTAGTTTCAGAAAATTATAGTTGTCCTAGTCAACCATGACCTTCTCATTCATAAAGCATAAGGCAGCCTTAACTTGTCTTCTGTTTACATATGTAGGGAAAGTAAGTTGTATCTCAACTAGGTATGTCCCAGCCTAAGGCTTTTAAGATCCAAAAGCTGTCTTATTCCTACCTTCAGCCAGGTTCAAAGGTTTCAAGACCCTAGCATAGCTATACTGAAGGCTGTTCATGCGCAGCTGTTGTACATCTTGCGTGATGACACAAGCATGTGTTTCATCTTGCAGCAGTAGACAGGTATGCATTCATCTGAGTAGAAATGGTCGCAGTGAATCCAAAAACACTGCGCTGAAATTCAGGCCTTTAATTTAAGATCTTAAACCCATTTAACTGAATTTTTCAGAAAAAAACATATTTGCTATTTACATTCCTGACTCAGTGATTTGGTCCAGCTTTAGTTTCACAAAATATATTTTAAGGTTGTTCCCAAAATAATTGAAAAAACCCCAACCAAACATTACTGTGCATTTTGATGAATCCTCACATATGTGGCAAACAATGATAGACTGTCACAATTTAGTCACCAGGTTTTTCATAGTCGTAGTCTGGAAGGTACAGTGACTACAGCTGTAATTCATCTTCCATGATAATGAGGTAACTTAGGCTTCCAAATGCTATATTTATTTGGCATAAAGCATCAAATCTTTAAAAAAGAACCTTGAGTTTTCCCCTGTGACAATTCTGTCCTGGAGTTTCTTTTTAAGTGAAGCTAGGTTTGTCTTGAATTACTTCTTACATGAAAGTTTCTATGATTTCCCCTCTAATTTGTAAGACAGTAACAAGGGTGGTTAATTCATGCTTTCTAGCATGAGTATGAAAACTTGAAAAGTGGCTTGTTTTGTATGCAAAACAATATACATTAGGATTGCCACATTCAATAGTCTTAGCATTCTTAGAAAAACAATAGAATTAAGAGCTTTTCTTAGTATAGAGTTGGAAAATATGAAGCTGCTAAACAGTGCCTCAGTTTTCTGAGTCCAAAGGAATTTAGAGACATAGTTGAAAGTCCCTTTTTCAGTAATACAGAAATAGCATTTACTGAGAAAATTATACCTGTTCAATCTGCTAATACTGTACCTATCTCTGTGTTAATAATTAGCTCTATTAACAGAGTTGACAGACATTTTCCGCATTTGTGAAACATTTATTCTCACTTGAATTTTACTTAAGATATATATCACCATTCCTTTTTCTGCTAACCACAGAAATTGTATATTCTTCCGGTAGCTGAAAAAATTGATAGTGTATGGGCCTTAGAACAGGAAGTAAAGTCCTCTCCTGGCCAAGTGCTTGCTGGGAAAACAAGCTCCATGCTTGCCCTGGGCCAGCCTTGAGAGGCAGTCAGGACAGACTTTAAGAAATGAAGTTTCAGGTTGGTTTACCTTGATGCCAGTGAACAAGCATGCAACCTCATCTCTGCCAACCTCGTTTCATTGCATAAATTATTCATTTTGCAGGATTTGACATGTGAATGTGTATTTCAAAAAGAAAAAGTGTTTGGGTAGAGATCACAGGGGTGACTTTTCCCACTGACAGGGCAAAGTTTTCCAACATGGGACTTCCTTGTAGCAGCAAACATTAAGAAACATCTGTAAAGCCATTCAGAAAGCAGAGGAAAATCACCATGAGAACATGTCATATTATCATCCATTTCTGTGCAATTGGATTTGATATCTTTCACGACCCCTCTTTCTCACCAGTGCACAGAATTTCTTTTGCTTTGTTAGGGAAAAATATGACTCCATAGCTAATTTTTTCATGCAAGTCTTTTGGTCCTAGGGATACCACTTTATCTTACCTCAGGAAAGAGCCTGAACCTGCCAAAGACTTTGGTGCTACTGTTTCTCTGATCACAACCATAGAAGTAGACCTATTCGTTGTTTTGGAGGGATTAGAAATTGGGTATATATAGGATTTTATTCTTCATTGCTGTTGATCCCTCTTTAAAAGCTGTATCTTAAGTTTGCAATCAACTCATTTTCAGAATAAATACTTAAAAACTAAACCAATATAAAAAGCAATAGTAAATAAATAAAAAAAATTATTTATTTTGAAGTGTATCATTAGTTATGCCAAGCAATTACTGTTGTACTTTGCTTCTTGCCAAGGAAAAGAATGTATACCACCTTGCCTGTGATGTTGGGAAGGTGACAGGAAGCTGTTGAGAAGTTTCCAAGGCATAATTAGGCCTCCTGACCTGCAATACCTACCTTAGGGTGAGGCAAGTAGCTTTCTGTAATATGCTGAATAACACTGGTTATATAGTCAAATCAATCTTCATTAGTTAGGATACACAAATAAACTTTAGGTGCTTCTGGAGAAGAACAAGGAATGGAGTACCACACAGCAGTCTAGTTTGGGTTTGTTCTTCTTCCAGGAAGTTGACGTTTCTGAAAATGCCAGGTAATCCACCCTCAGATTGCTCCTGAGTACCTTTCATCCAGTTAGGAGTCTGTGGGAGCTTCCTACTAGGACAGCTGGACCAGATGATTGTCATAGGTCCCTTCCAAATAAACTATTCTATTCTACTCTAGGAGAAAGGCAGTGCCAGGGATAAAGTGGGGAATGTCACCTGGAAATGTATGAGTTGCATTGGTAAAATCTTGCAAAGTATACGGTTTAGGACTTGCACCTGAATTTAAAAAAAAAAAAAATGTTGCTGAGCAAAGATACTAATTTTGAAAAGTTTTTTTTTTTTTTAATTTGACATCTTCTTTAGCTTTCAAGTAATTTATTTTTTTTCTTTTAGTTCTACCTTCCTATTCTACATTTCATTCTTTAAGTTATTTCTTAAAAAAGGAAACTCTGCTCTCTGACATGTATTGGTTGATAGATCTGACCTTGCTATGAAGTTCCAAACCTTGCATATGTGACATAATGGATGGCTCTTTGGTCTCTTTGTCACTCTCTCCATTGTTTATCTCAATCATCTGGAGATGAGCCAGCCCACTTATTCCTACAGCTAGGATAAGGAGACACATGGAATTCTTAACCAAAACCCAACATTTCTGTACTGCACCTTTCTTCCCTTTTACTCAGTTGTCACCTGTAGTAGACAATGCATTAGTCATTGCTAGAGGTGACGCTGCCACAGCTTTAATGCTACAAGAGGAGAAATCCATGTTCTCTGAGAAAACAATTTGTATGCTTTTGCCTTAACAAGGTCTGACATTTAATCCCATCTTTCATTACAAAGCAGAGTGAAGTATTGACAACTTTTTGACAGAAGGGACTTACGTCCCTTGCACAGTAGATGCCTTCACAAAACCTGGAAGTATCCAAGGTGCAGAGACTGAAGGCAGTCAGGTACAGACAACAGAATAATCAGTAAACTGGACTAATACCCTTTCTCAAAGCCTCTGTACTCTTTACCTGTTTGGCAAAAAAAATCTTAAGTTTCATCTTGCATATTTCTATAATGCTCTTTTGAAAGACCACTTTGAAGTTATACTTCAGGTTCCAAAGAATTGCATGCAGTCTGTAATCCTCTACTGTCCAATACAGCCCCTCTGAAATTACCCCAACACCTTATGCATTTACGCTGACTTCAGAGCCATCAGACTGAAGTTCAGCCATCAACAAAATATATGCAAATGCTAGAATATTAATGCCAAGCCTAAAGTACATGTTGCTTTGATCTTCACTGCTGCTGTGATTTCAAAAGTCTTCTAGAAATTGTTCAAGTGCAGTAGTGTGTCTTTCTGGGCAGTCTTATTTCCTGCCTGCAAATCCCTTGATACTTCATCAACCTCTGATTTTTCATTTTGTAGTGTACTTATCCAGAGACACCTAGCCCCATCAATGTATAAGTGAATTACTTCCACTAAATGAATATGCTTTCCCATGGTCTGTATTATCTCCTGAAAATACCTTACTTTATTTGTTTTGGGGAATTTCTGTAACTCTAAATTGCCAATTTGGTGAAAGCAAAGTATTGGTTCTTATTTTCAAAGAATCACAGATTTTTCAAGGAGCTTTGCATAAATCACAATGTAAACATTTGTTTTAAAAATCAAAAAGCTGTTCCAAACATGCAAAATAATGTTAACAGTCACACAAGTAAATCTACTTCTTTAATCTCAGTTTGAAATCAGATGTGTTGCCCATGCATCTTTCATACTTCACTGTTTTTCACCATTGTTATACCATACCAAAAGAAACTAGAACATGTAAAAAGCCCAGCTTCCACCACGGCCCCTTGTCAAGTTGCAGCTAGAACAGCAGTCCTGAATAAGTAATTCTGACTCAAGAATAGGTACATGAAATGCTTGTAGGCAGACCAGTCTTCAGAATGCCAAATCACTGTCTCAGATTGAAAGGTCAGAAATGCTGTGACAGAGCAGATTGAATTAGAAGTAGCTAAACTGTGGTATAGAAATTCCACAAGATGAAATCAAGTAGGTGATGCTGGGATCTGACTGCCAAATTTTTCAAAAGAAATATTTCAGAAAAACTTTTTGGTGACAGTGGATGTATTTTATGGTTAAGGGAATGTTACTTCCAAAAAGAAGGGGAAGGAGTTGTAGCTCCCTATAGTCTCTTAAGGATCACCCATTAATTTGCATTACACATGTAGAAATACAAGAAATCACGAATATGTGACATGATTTTGGAATGTTGAGCTCTTTTAGAATTTCTTTCAAGATTTAACATTTCTTTATGCCTTTAAAATGCTCTTACAATGAATGTACTTCAGCTTCCTTATGCAAAGGACGTAACAGCTGTTTATATCATACTTTTTGAGAAGGTTTAGTTATTATATACTTAATGTTGATGACATTATTGCATATGGGATAGGAGAAAGTGCTTAGCATACAGAGGGGCCTCCAAAATTTCCAGGTTATTAGTATGATGTTGGATAATATCTATAAAACTGTAACTACACAGAAAGGGAGTCCTCCATCTGGACTTGGATGAAAAGAAGATAAGGTATTAAAGCCGTGCAATGTATGATTCCCATAGCTATTTTTCTCTAATAGACTCTTCTTCAGGGACCCATAAAGGCAGATTCTTTTGTGTTTGACAAGTTTTCTCCTTTCTAACTAGCATTTTGTTAACATGGAATAAATCACTGTTCTCTTCCGGAAGCAACACTCCCAAAGTTTAAGCTTTCCACTCTGCCTATTTTTCTCCTAATTTTGTTAAGTTCCTCAAGAAGTGGACACAGCCACACATCAAAGGTGACTGAGGAATGTAACTATGTGTCAATCATAGCTCATGAGAACTCCACAACCTGGATGCATGGCAGGGAAATTGCTTCAGCACTGGGGCATTATTGAAGCTTTCTGACTGAAGCTCCCTATTGCGTAGCGGTGGCCTGAATCACCCAGTAAGTGAACCAGCCCAGCAGCTTTACTTCCCTTATGTATGTTAAGACTGTCCAGCACACAAATAATTGCCTACTGTGTGAATGGCAAGGACCTTCACAAAGAAATAAATAAAAATATACATGTCGGTTTCAGTATAGTTATTCACAGCACCACAGCAAGTGGAAAATGGACAACTTGCATCTGTCAGCTGTGGTGGGTTTTAAATCACAGACATAAAGAAAATCCTGAATGCAGCAAGCTGCCTTTGGCCAAGGCACAGGTTTCTGCTACAGTTGTGCTGGGACAAGGGTGTAAGTGATTTGTAAAAATGCAATAGGAATCCTGGTTTATGAATGCAGAGCTTAGGCCTCCTGCTGCTTCCTTTGTAACATGTGAGGTACATCTAGCTTCTATAAAAACCTGTGCTTCCTTCTGCATATCCCTCCACAAGTTTCACCAATGCATCCATTTTTCCAGGTAAGAGTTAGTAAAGAGTTCAAAGAAAAATGGTCTCACTCTCTAATCACATCGTACTACCTGGAATCAAACACTAACAATAAATTCTGAGAACCTGGTATATTAACATCATTTCTGCTATTTCAGTGGTACATATCATTTTGAATTGTGAGAAACAACAGAAAAAAGTGTAGAAAATAAATTCCCACATTTCTGGAGATTCTCTGTTTCTGGAGGTGAGTCACTGTAATTTGTAAGTAGCCTGTAACAGCTCCATGGTTGATATGAAAGCATGATATGAAATCATGCTTTATAGAAGCAACCCAATTTCAGCTGTAGCTAGATACTGAGTGTAACCAAGAAGCAAAATTTGGGATAAATCCTCATAGTGGCAGTTAACATACATAGAATCACAATCACAGAACTGTTCAGGTTGAAAGGGACCTTAAAGATCATTGAGTTCCAATACCCCTGCCATGGGCAGGTACACCTCCCACTAGACCAGGTTGCTTAAAGCCCCATCCAACCTAGGCTCGAACACTTCAAGGGATGGGGCATCCACAACTTCTCTGGGCAACTTGTTGCAGTGTCTCACCACCCTCACTGTAAAGAATTTATTCCTAATATCTAGTCAATGTAGACTCAGTTTAAAACCATTACCCCTTGTCCTATAGCTAAACTCTCTCAAGTTAGAGTCCCTCCCCATCTCTCCTGTAGGCCCCCTTTAGGAACTGGAAGGCTGCTACACAGTCTCTCCAGAGCCTCTCTTCTCCAGGCTGAACAACCCCAACTCCCTCAGCCTGTCCTCATAGGAGAGATGCTTCAGCCCTCTAATTATCTTCATGGCCCTCTGCTGAACCCATTCCAACAGGTCCATGTCCTTCCTTTGTTGAGGACTCCAAAGCTGGACGCAGTAGTCCACATAGGATCTCACAAGTTTGACACAACTCAAGTAGTTTGAAGTGAACTGGTAATATTTACACTTCTGGTTTTGTAGACCAAAGAGAGGTTTGTTTATTTCTCTGAAAGTTTATTTTAACTAGTGAAACTTGACAAAATTAATGTCACTCTTGAGAGTGCTTTGTTTAGGAAATCTCATAGAAGATCCATAGGAACTAGCCAGGTGCTATATTGCAACACAGCAGAAAGCAAAATCATAAGATCATAGAATCATATGGGGTTGGAAGGGACCTCTGGAGATCATCTAGTCCAACCTCCCCACCAGAGCGGGTCTACCTATAGCACGTTGCACAGGAACTTGTCCAGGTGAGTTTTGAATGTTTCCAAAGAAGGAGACTCCACCACCTCTCTGGGTGGCCTGTTCCAGTGCTCTACCACTCTCACAGTAAAGAAGTTCCTTCTCATGTTTAGGCAGAACTTCTTATACTCAACTTTGTGCCCATTTCCTCTTCTCCTGTCACTGGGCACCACTGAGAAAAGACCAGCCCCATCCTCCTGGTACCCTCCGTTTAAGTATTTGTAAGCATTGATTAGATCCCCCCTAAGCCTTCTCTTCTCCAGACTAAAAAGACCCAAGTCCCTCAGCCTGTTCTCACAGGAGAGATGCTCCTGGCCCTTAATCATCTTTGTGGCCCTCTACTGTACCCTCTTCAGCAGTTCCCTGTCCTTCTTGAACTGGGGAGCTCAGAACCGGACACAGTATTCCAGATGGGACCTCACCAGGGCAGAGTAAAGGGGCAGGATAACCTCCCTCGATCTGCTGGCCATGCTCTTTTTGATGCACCCCAGGATTCCATTGGCCTTGTTGGCCACAAGGGCACATTGCTGGCTCATGGTCATCCTGTTGTCCACCAGAACTCCTAGGTCTTTTTCCTCAGAGCTGCTTTCCAGCAGGTCAGTCCCCAACCTGTACTGGTGCTTGGGGTTATTTCTCCCCAGGTGCAGCACCCTACACTTGCCCTTGTTAAATTTTATCAGGTTTCTCTCTGCCCATCTCTCCAGCCTGTCCAGGTCTTGCTGAATAGCAGCACAGCCTTTTGGTGTGTTAGCCACCCCTCCTAGTTTTGTATCATCAGCAAACTTGCTGAGGGTACACTCCATCCCCTCATCCAGGTAATTGATGAATATATGGAAGAGGACTGGACCCAGTACTGAACCCTGGGGACCACCACTAGTTACAAACCTCCAACTAGATTCTGGATCACTAATCATGACCCTCTGAGCTCTGCCTGTCAGCCAGTTTTCAATCCACCTCACTGTCCATTCATTTAACCCGTATTTCCTAAGCTTGCCTGTGAGGATGCTGTGGGAGACTATGTCAAAAGCCTTGCTGAAGTCAAGGTAGACAACATCGACCGCCCTCCCCTCATCTATTCATCCAGTCATGCCATCATAGAAGGCTATCAGGTTAGTCAGACATGATTTCCCCTTGGTGAATGCATATTGACTACTTCTGATAGCTTTCTTTTCCTCCATATGTTTTGACATGACACCCAGGATGAACCGTAATAAGAAAAGAGCCATAAGAAACTGTAATAAAGTCCACTTGGGGTTCAGTTTGCACTTTTAAATCTCAGGTTTGCAATGGACTGAAAGCAAGGAGATGATCAGCTACATTGATTCTGCTGAAGCATGGTGTTTCAAACAGTGTGAATAGTGGCTGTATGCTGTACCATTAGAACAAATGCTCGTAAACAGGCTGGATCTTGCAAATAAGATGACATAAGCATGTAGGCATAATAGAGCAAGAATTAATATGGCCACAAAGCTGACAGTAGTGGCAATGTCACAGCAGGAAGCACTTTGGCATAAAATGGGCACCGGACAGCAAACCCTCAAGTGCCCTGCATCATTAGGCTGCTGTCCTGCATCACTGTGCCTTGGCTGCTCTTACATGCTCTCGCCTTCAGCTCAGAAAAAAGCCTGCCAGAACCCTGAATCATAGACACACATTGTGTTTTCAATGACTTTAATTTCTCCAGTTGTATTCAATGGGATCATGCTTAATATCCTTTATGGTGTGTCTAACCTTATAGATAAGGATTCCATTCAGGTTTAATATTACAATTATCGTGGGTTTAAATGAACACTATCTGTGTTACTTACACATAAAATTGCCTTCTTCCATTATGCAAGATTCACAATTTAATTTCTTATTGCAAATGCATAGCTTTTGTTATTTAGAAGATAATACATGCTTGTGCTTTAATAATGCTTGAAAATAAGGAAAATGTAATTAGAAAGGGTATGCTCCCCATTAACTTGTTTGTACACTAGAATATGTCCAGTCTTAGCTGTAACTCCATATTAGTTTTCCCAAAGAACTGAAGAGAGAGGGAGAGGTGAGCACACAGTGCCAGTTTCAGCCTGAGCTCCAGGATGGGATTAGCCTTTCGTCCCCAAAGACAAAGATACGGTACCAGCCCTGCTGTTTGAGGTACTCAGTTTCTCGGTGTTCAGACACTCTCTATCACTCAGCGGTAGCTGCAGGTGCCTCCCTCAGTTCAGCGCATCTCAGCTCACATGATACAGGAGCAGGAGAAAGAAGCAGTGCTTAAACAGGTGTCAGCTAAACCTTCGGTTAGTACAACTGAGTGTGCACACTACTTCAGAGGTATTTATGTGGCAATGTAGATGGGTCACTCCTGGGAAACCACCACCTTGCTCATGAGTTGGGGCAATGTAGTCCTACAATACTGCAAAATCTGCTTGGTAAGAAAAGTAAATTTTGCCACCTGAACCTTTGACCTGGGATCTGTGAGGCACACAAGATAATGACAGATATCCCTCCCTTCTGCTCAAGATGCCTGTGACAAGAGAGCAGAGTTGCTTTCTTGCTGTTCTCCTCACCTTTCAACTGTTAAAACAAATAGGGTCATAACAGCAGAAGCGAGCAAGGCTATTGGCAGCCCCACAAACTTTCCTAAATATGGAAACAACCTCAGTGAGAGAAGCAGCGGAACAGCATGCACTGCTAATGGCTTCCCTCTTTGAGAAGTGAACATTGACGCATCCGCTGTGAATCCCAGCAGGCCAGAGCTAGAAGAAGGGTCATATAGATTTTTCTATACTTAATAAAGTCCTTAGGGCCCTAAACAGATGGACTGTGGCAGAAATAGGCAGTTTTTATGTACACTCATGACTCTGAAGCAGTCAAGATATCATCCAAGTAAACAAGCACTTTCACTTCCAGAGACCTTAGGAAATTAATAACTCATCCCATGACCAAGGCTATTCATGGAGCAATGCACAGGCCAAACACCCTTGCAAATTGCTGATGTGTAGCGCC
>JAOXJK010000019.1:71245148-71258071 GCA_025774025.1 Xenus cinereus
AGCTGCTTAAAGGGGCCCTAAATCTGTGTCTGAAATACTGCAAAACCTGTCCCTTCCCAAAAATGAGCTTTTAAAACAAATCATATTTGACTTGATTGTTTTTAAGGAAGACAATAGGAAAAAATGAAGAATCAAAGAAATGGTTACCTAATATATTTGTCTTACTCAGCCAGTACTAATAGAACAGCATCTGTGCCCTTTTCAATAATTGCTGCATTATTCAGTTTGATGCACCCAGTGCAATGAACACCACAGAAAACTTCCTGGCTTTTGATTGAGAACTGTGTGGTCTCAGAACGCCTGCAGTCTCAAAAAACATTTGCCAAGGACATACCTGGTTTATTTAATGAACAGGAAACATGCAGTTGACTAGTACTGACCTTGCCTGCAGGTACCGCATCCCTGAAAGACTGCGAGGGAAAAGTAATGGGCAGTAGGATGAAGTGATGCACAGCTGGGCAGATGATGCTGCAAAGAACAGTTGCCTGATTTGGTAGTGCTGTATTTTGCTTGGACAGGTTTATGAAGTGTGTTTGTATCTTCGAGCAAGACTTGGGAGTGCTGCTGCTGCTGTAGGTTAGCAGGGACACCTAGTGGCTTTGGTAAATTGAACTGATATTGCTTCTGCCACTTGCTGATAAACTCGCAAGGATTTTGAGGAAAGGCTATCAGTGCCTCTCTGCTTCAGTGTTATGTCTCAAAGCATTTTGCACCGCAACCCTTCTCTGCACTTTTTTCCCGATTCTATGAAGCAGGGAAAAAACACGTGTGCTTTAAGTGTTGTGACAGACTTTCAGGACAAGAAAGAGGGTTCCTGATTGTTGAACAAACTGCTATAATCAGAGTTCGCAGAAACAAATAAGCAGGAGGTCACCTAAAATCATGAATTCCACATATCAGCTTTATTATTTTATCAGTAGTAAAGCAGGGAAATACTGCTGAAATTGTTTAAAGTAAACCATTTTAAATTTAATCCAGATGTTTTTTTTCTTTTGTCACATAAGTATTATGCATGACCACATTTTTCTGTCTTCTGGGACTGAATAGCTCCAACTAAATCAATAACATTTATGAAAGTGAGACACTTAAATGACATTTGAGGAATCTGTGCGTGTAAAATGCTTTCCCTGTAAAGCCACAGGTCAACTTCTAAGTGAAATTTAAACCAGTATATACCCAGTATACAAAGTACAAGTACAAGGTCACCTTGTACTGCAGCAGATAAAAGCAGCCATACTAGGTTAGGCAGGGATTGATCTAGCCCAATATTATGTCTCACCTGTTGATGGCAGTAACACCAGAAGACTCCCAGTGATAAATGTGAGCAAGCTGGATTTTGCCAGGGTCCTGGCTGCCTCCTGAAGAAATAGGGGGAAAACCAAAGGTGTCAGAAAGTTAGCACAGTTCACCAAGCACAAAACATGGCTCACTGTGTCGAGGTGATGCTCTGCGCTGGAGCTGCACCCCATACTTACCACCTTTGCAGACACCAGCAGCCACTGCAGCCACCAGCACAGCACTACACAGCTATTCTGGCAAAGGCTCCTCAAAAGCTGCCAGGAGGACATCAAGGTAGTAAAGAGAAAACAGAACAGATGGCCCAAACCCAGTGGTGGAGAATGTAGGATCCAATTGCAGGGGAGTTGGTCCCTTCAGTCAAGAGCTTTAAAGTGAATGGTGTTACACAGCACAGAAAAAACAACTCCTAGGCTTTTAAACCAAAAAGCAGAAACAGGAGCTGATCCCATACAGTTGAAACTGGAGTTAGTTAAGACCTGTTGAGACCCTATGTGAATGAATTTCAAACAAACAATATTTCTCATCAGATTGCATGCTCTGTACTGACGTTTTAGGTGTTTGCTGCTGTGTCATGTTCACTAATGATACACACATTATTGAGAAGTTCACGTCTATCCCTTTCACACAAAAATTACCTTTCTTGAAACATAAATAGTCTACAGAAGTTATCCTCCCATGATTTCTTTGATTTTAAAAGCTAGAGACGATATAAACCATAGTCAATGGCAAGCCTTGTTACAAAATGTGTTCCACAGATGACGACAAACTGGTTCACTGTGATTTTCCCTTCTCTGGCTTCATCAGATGACATAACACAGACCCTCTGTATTCTTTCCTTTCAGCATATGTATATTAATGCTAGATTGAATAAATTATAAACGTCCTCTGGTTTCAAACAGCCGAACAATGAACAGACCTACCCTGGACAGGTTCCAAGACTGTTGACTTTCGCTGGTTCTCATAAGCACTTGATTTCCTCTTACACTTTTTCAGCGTCACACTATCTTGTTATACAGCTTCTTAAAGATCCGTGCAGTGTTCTACATGAGGGAGAGAAGCTTTTATCCCAGTGTAAGTCCAAAGCTTCCCCAAGTCACTTGAAAATTTGCCATTGACATTAACGGTCTTGTAATTAAACCTCAGGCTTCACTGCCTTTCAGGATTGTATTCTCAACTCAGTTTTACTGTGTGTAGGATGATGAAGGGCTCCACATATCATCAATTAACCAATGCCTAGAGTTTAAGAAACACTACTCCAAAGTGCTAATATTGTAATATTGTACAAAGGCAGTATCCTGTCTCATGAATAATAACTCTTTGTTCCTTGTCTCTCCCACAAGGTGGTCTGAAAGGAAGCCTGAGAGTACGGACTTGGAAAAGACATTGTTAAAAGTTTTGTACTCTCATTTCTTGCTCAGCCTACATGCAGAACCATTTGAAAATCCTGCATTTTTCAAATTGCAATTAATATGTTTTTTTCATTACACATTCTGGTAGCAGCAGTTTGCTCCTCTCTTAATTTTTGTTTTAAATAGGAAGAATGCTACTGCACCACTACTATGCAATAATACATAGTCTATAAAATTCTGGATTTTCATGGCTGAATTTTGCTTTAGAGCCATACATATATTAAGATAATAAAAAGTTATAGAGAAAGGAATGTATTCAGTTCTTATTGGCAATATTTCTGGTTCTTACACAAGCATTACACACCTTTTGCTGAAGTTGTCATTGCTAATGTGGCTTGATTCTGGTTTTACTGCACCGTATGAGAATCTAAAGTTCTGGTTAACACTGGCAAATAATGAATGGCTTTGTTGCATTAAAATTTAAGTTTGATAGACTTGAAATGGAGAAAACAAAGTCCAATATCATAGTTGTTTTGAGATTTCTTTATTCTCCTCAGCCTGAAGAACTCATTTACTTGCTTGCTTTACACTCCTTTTTTTTCCATTTGCCTTTAAACTTTTCAGTCTCACCACTGGTGTAAAGAGACTTTGAAGTCACATGAGACCCAGGCTGAATATATGTATGGAAATACTTATTCATCAGTGTCTTGCTAAGTTAATGATAAAGATATTTCAAGTAGTATAGCTGCAGTTTTGAGAAACAAGGTCTAAATCAGAGCTGTGAATGGTGTATTCAGCATTTCCTCAAATGGCACATATAATTTCATGCAGCTAGAGGTGTATATTTCCATATAATTTGGTATGTAACAAAGTTACCCAAATATATTTGAGATTTTTTTGCATCATTTCTGGAATTTATGGCAGGGAACAGTATTCCTGTTGGTATATTAACAGTATGTTTCAAGTAGAATATTATAGAAGGAAAAGTTTCTAAATCATATACCAATATTACCCAGCAGGGGAGTGGAGTGATGAAAATGCCAATGAAATGGAAGTGTGAAGTGCTGACCTCTAATGCTATCTTAATTAAAATTGTCTCTGTTAAAGTCCTTGTAATTCCAGGAGCTGACTGTCATAGAGACTTCATACTTCATATTGTGCAAGTGTAATTTAAAATTTGAGACAAGGGAGCAAAGTTATTGCTTCCACTGGAAAAGTTACGAACACATATAAGTACAAAAAGGAGTATATCACCTTGGCAAATTAAGGTGGTAGCATTCAAGATCGGTTTTTTGTGTCTCTGTTACAGATGCTTAGTCAATTTTATTGATCATACCTCAGACTAGCAAGTGCACTATATACTTATACCCCTCTAAAAACAGTTCCTGAACACATGGCAAATGCTCTGCCTGAAAAACCAGTTTGCACCAGATGGCATGGCAGGACACTGTCTAAAACTTTTAGGAAGTAAAACCGCAAAGATTTGCTTTTCTGCAAAGAAGGACATACCTAAAACTACTCAAGTAAATTCAGATGAACACTTAATTTATAAGGTGCTCTGTAGCAATAGAAGTCTTGTTCGAAATATAGCTCACTCTTTTTTTGCCCCTTGTTGCTTAGCTCTGTGTATTACTGAAATAGTAACCTCAGCCTTAACCCACTTACCCAGTTTTAAGACTATGAATTTGAAATGTAAATCTGACAAGAGGTTGGGGTGGGTATTTTCTGTTTCTAGAGCAATTATATAAGCTTCAATTATTCATGTTACACAATTTGTATAAGGCTTGCTGTTTATTCAGAAACAACACGTTTCATGTTTTTATTAGTCCTGATATTTTTAATTTGTAGAGGGCTTTTCTAGGAAGGAAATGCAAAAATAAAGGTAACATTTCTTCCTCAAGACCTTAGGAAAGTTTTAAGGCTCCTTTTCGGTCATCCTTTTGAGAGATGATAGAGGCAATGTTTACCACTCAGATGCCTTTGTGTGTGTGCTGTTGTGGCATGCCAGGCTTGCTCCTTAAATGTCACCATCAGGCCTTTTCACAGGGCTCTGAGTGCTAAAAGCCACTCGCTCAGATAGAGTTCGAGCATGCCTGAAATGTAACTGAACGCAGCTTTGCTGTCTAGGCTCGTTTGTTCAGATGGAATTGTGGTTGCTTTCCATAGCTAAACAAAACATTTGCATTGTTGAGGAGTTAGTAATAAATACAGGGAGAGTCATTAAAAGAGAGTAAGAGCACTGAGCTTTTGCTTGAAATGGTGACTCAGTGAAGCAGACAGATTTGGGAAAGCTGCTCAATACGGTAGAAGCTGTCGACCAGAAGGTCCTCCCACCAGCACCACCAGATTGTGCGAAGGGATGCAGGGGACATGCGTGCTAGCCAGGCAGTGGGAAGTGGATCAGAGACTGATACATTTAAACTACTCTCCGCCCACCTCCCCTGTGCTTTTTTAAGGATGCACAGCCATTCCAAATTACAGCCATTAGCCAAATTGCTGTTTGGAACTGTTTGGGAGGATTTCAGGTCTGCATTCAGATTGCCATTCCTGTCTCCTTTGTGCCTTTTCCCCCTTCATCCTACCCCATATGAAGTTAGTGATTCATTCTCTTTTCTTTCCTCCATATGGCAGGATGTACTAGAAAAGAGGGAGAAATGCTCAACCAGAACATACTCTTTCAGTCCCAGAGGAGGCAAAGGGGAATAAACAGCATTTGCAGCTTATTTTCTCCTTTTTATATTTGTGCATAAGCCAGAAGGTTTGGGCTGTTTCTTTTCCCTTCCAGTGAGAAGGTCTGGTCACTGAGTCCCAACGGTACACTTATTTGAGTGATAAGCAGATAGCAGCACTCTTTGCAACTACCTAAAATCCTCTTCTGTGCAGTTGATAGTGCAGAATTCAGTAAAATGTTGATCAAACTCCAAGTTGCACTTTATAAACATCTGCCTGATGCGAACTTCATCTTACAAACTCTTGTTCATAAGATCTCTTCAGTCAGTGGTTAGACATCAGTATTTGGATGGAGTTGCCATGCAGAAAATAAGATGTTAGCTAGACTGAGCATTTCTTAAAGGAAAACATATGAATGTGTGTGAAGTAGTAATAAAAATGAATTTAAGCAAAGTTAGACAGAGCCGTGTTTAAAAAGAAAGAACAACCCTCTTCATTGACAGTAAATACATACCAATCTACAGAACCAATGAAAATTTACAGGCATAATTTCCTTTCACTAAAACATCAAGGCAGATATTGACCAACTGTCTTAATTGACTCGCAGTTCATCTTTTCAGGCATTAAATTTCCTGACTGTAAACAGAACTGGAAGCCAAGTGACTCTTGTTTAAAATGTGTTTGTGTAAAAAAGAAAATGGAGATACTGATATGGAAGAACAATATATGCTCACAGTTTTCTTCATCAATGATAAGTTTTAATCCACAAGAATCAGAGTCAAAACTTCACAGAAGAAATGAACATATTGTTGCCAGCACTCATTTGTACATGGTGTTTTCATGGTTCTATCTCAGGTGGCACGGTATTCATCTAAAAATCCTCATTTCATTAAAGATTAAAGTGACTCTGGCTGATTTTACATAGGACATCTTTGAAATAAAAAGCAGCTCAGAATCTTATAGGCTTTGTAAGTTTATGTGTTGCACTTTCAGAAGAGATGGTTTGTGAAAGCCTACAAGTGATCTGTTGTAAAGGCTCACCTGTCAAGCCGTCAACTCTTCCATCACAAAACTCAGCTTCATTTGATAATGCATCTACATGTGTAGATTATTTGATCTCTATGTTGCTCTTGGGTGGAAGACTAGGCTTCAAAGTCATTTAAACATGATGACCTCTAACTGTAAATACTTAATCTGCCCGTCTGCCCTTCCTTAGATGTAAACCTAAAGTATGTTTAACAAATTGTTTATATTAGTTTCTAAATTATGTGTAGATTACTTAAAAGATACAAACATATATATATTAAAATAATCCATATGAAAATGAATCAGCTTCCTTTCAAATGACTTGGGCTTTAGTTAAGGCTCAGTAAGAACTATTCACCTGATGGACCCCCAAAGGCAAAAATACAATCTACCCAACTATGGTAGCTGGTATTTAGTGCAATGAGCCATTTAATGTCATGCTCCTTTCCCTTTCCCATAGAATAGGACAAAACTAAGGAACAACCCAGAGACTGGTGACAGGGTCCTGTAATTCATCCTACTGCAAGTCCCATGTCACTGCGCCTGGATCTGCCTGGATAATATCAATGGGACGTTAGGGATCCAAATCCTTAGTCTGGGAATTAGAGAGAACCATACTGAAAACACCCACATTTGTCGAGGGTTTTTCAAGTTTGTGGTCCTTTCAAATGCCAAAATAAATGTCTAGCTCCTATGAATTTTCTCTCACTTCTAGCAGCTAAGATGTTCCTTAAACTGGATACTTATCTTCAAAGTGAAGGATCTTAGCCTGGGACCCTGCTGAAAAATGCTGGCTGAAAATCCATTCCCACAGTAATAGCTTAGAACCCTTTTTCTTTAACGATGTAGCTGTTGTTAACAAAATACACGTGGAACTTTAGTTCCCCAAATTCAAGTAACAGCAAAACTGAAAAAGGTCTTCAGGTATCATGGGTCAAAATCCAAGTTCATGGCTTTGATCCAGAAGCTATTACAGGACATGTCCTAATGCACATATGAATTTCCCAGAAAGCCAGAAGCAAGCACGGCTGGAACAGCTGGCTACTTGCTCAGCTACACTAGCCAAAGGCTTTATAGCTGACATAAAGACCTTTTTGTAATTTTTAATGCTATATACCCTGTATAACCTGAACTTTGGAGTTAATTTACCTTGTCCCACTAGGAGTATTGTATTTATTTTTATTTCATTTTGTTTTGAATTAAACATTCCGCAGAGTGGCTAACTGCCTGCCAATTCTTGGGTTTATACAGTAGTTTTCTTAAGTCTTTTTGGAAACACTCAGTTCATCAGAACCTGCAAGAAGAATGCAGAATAAGACATTCTGAATGACTGATTCAAAAAATAGGTATAGTGTCCTTTATTAACTCTGTGTTCTCTGCCAGACATTGGAAAAAAACTCAAGTGTGCAACTTTCTTTACCCAAGTGATTGTCAGAGATCCCGAACACTGAAAATGAAGCTTGGGCAGGCGAGTTCTGAATCACAGCACTGAGATTTAGCCCATAACATTCTCATCTATCACTTTTCTACAGATGCAGCTTTTATTTTATACAAGCACAGACAACACAGTAATTCCCTGCCATTTACTCTCCACTGCATACACCATTACCGGTTACCAACTTGTCCCATACTGCCACTTCATAAGCAATGGCAGACATGCAGACCTCAGTAATCAGGCCCTCCCTGCAAATCAGCATGATTTAACATGAGGTAATGCTAACATTTTATAAAAATAATATTGTATTTTTTCCCTTTTTTGAAATGTCTTTTAAGCTTTTTTGGCTTTCTTTGCTTCTATATTTTAGAGCTCGCAGTTCATCAAAGTCAATATTTTGAAATTACATTTGTAAAAAATGGGCTTGATTTCTGTAACTGGGATCCAGAAACTTAGCTTAAAACCTAGAGCCCCAAAGTTTATCAGAACTGGCACTATCACTGTACTATGTGTATCTACGTACTTAGAGAAGTGAACTATTTTTTTCTGTTTCTACCTCCAAAGTGTAGGCTTTGTATTACATCGACTGATTGAAGATGGGATGGCACAACATTTTCTGATTTTTTTTCTATCAGAAAGGATTAGGTTTAAATGACCCTATTAAAAAATAAAGATTTTCTATCATAGAGGGAAAAATAAAAACCTCAGACAGTTATAGGTAGGTTAGAGAGACAGAAATTGAGAAAGCAACATCGTCTACTGAGTAAAGAGTTATCCTTAACCTGACTGACTTCATGTATATGAGTCATCCTGTCAGATTCAGTAGTTCATCTGCTTTTAAGTATTATGGGATGTTACTGCCTTTGAGGGCACAGGAACCTGTGTGGAAGCAAAAGGGCTGTTTATTTGAATTCAGTTTATATAATAAAGACAGAAAAAAAATCCAGTGTTCTGATCTGAGATACCCACTGCTTGTAATATTAAAAAAAAAAAAAGAGTATTTCTGTATCTTCCTTAATTACCTGGGGAAGTCCCATCCAGCTGCAGAAGACTGTACCAGACGCATCAAAGCTGCAAAAAAGCTTACAAGCTTAGGGAAAGCTGGACAGTGAGTAAAATCTTACTGTTATTTAGCATGTTTCTGACTGTACACTTCGTACACAAGTGCACAGCCATTGGCAAAATTACTTGTTCGAGAAAATTAATTGGAATTTGGTTCACAGCATTTCTGCTTCCAGTGATACCACTGGCAAGCTGCTTTGACTGCAGTGGGAACAAGATCCTTTTCATCCTCTTAACTAGTAGAAGATTTAGTTGGAAGTGAAGACAGTCTGTTAGATCAAATACTCAACTGTCTTCAAAACCTACAAGATAATTTTAGCAAGCTGTGCCTGTATTCAGCAGCAGGATTGCCATCTGAAAACAGGTCCATGCAGGCTTGAGCACACTGGAAGGGGGGTCCTATATCCACAATTGCATGAAAACCACACCCAGGTTTCAAGTGTCTGCCTGCAAAGAGGCACAGGGGTCTCAAGGGTTGTCAGTGCAACCCACAAGTTCACTTCCATACCTTCATGCCTTTCAGCCCAAACTCCTGCACTCTGAGGCCTCTCCAAGAAGGAGGAAGCACAAAAGGGGAGACGTTTGCACCAGGGAAGAGGACAGTTCCCCTGCTCTGTTGAAACATTTTTTGAAGCATCAGGCTCTGACCAGTTCCTTTTCCAAGTAACACAAGGTGCCAGAGATATGTCCTCACATCCTGACAGAGGGTGGTTTAGTAAATACTCATTTACTGGTGTTAATCGTGGAAGCTTGATTTTACTATGCTGTAAATCTGGGTTCAGCATTCAAATCGATTGTAGTAAAAATTTAACATTATTATTAATGTTAGATCAGATACCAACACCTTCAGAGCAAAAAGGGATTTTGTCCATGAAACAGCTCTGATCTTGGGTGTGCCCAGGAGGTGGGAGATGTCCTTGCAGCAAATCCTCCCTGTCTCCAGTCTTTAACTGAAGTATCCAGTTCTTCTATCATTGGAGGTAAGGCATAAAGTCACATAAAAAGAAGGGTCTGAATATAATGCCTAATGTCACTGCTTGATGAGAGACCTGGATAGGTCGATACAATGTTTATTTATATCCTGAATAGATTAAATATACAAGAAAAAGAACAACCTACGAGCATCCCTATATTTTTTACATCAGCTGCTTCCAGAAAGCTGTTGAGCACTTGTACATGGGAAGAATACCTAGACTTTATTGTGACAGGACTGAACTGGTTATCCTTTTAATATTCACTAATGAAGTGTGACTTTACTAACTACAGCCACTTGACAGGTTATCTTCTGATTTCAAAGAGACTAAAAATGAAGTTTTGGCTGATTACTATATTATTTTTATACTCTATTAAATTATGATGTATAACTGCTTATAAGCAAGAAGTTATGATAACCTTAGGAAAAGAGAAAAACAGCAATTATTTTTTTATTTTTCTTAACAAGCAAAGACAATATTGTGGAAACATTGGACACCTTTCACAGTTTTATATTGTCTGACAGAGTGTGGTATTGATTTCCTTGAAATTAATAATTCAGTTCTGTCCATCTATAATTATATGCAATAAGGCAACAAACAGTTATTGTTCCTTCCCCTTTTCAAAATAAAAAAAACCCTAAAAATGTGTGAATCCTCTGAATTTTGTATAGCACTTGGTCTTTTCCTTTCTTAGAGTAGAGCAGTCAGAGAGAGAAAGACAACCTGTCTTGAGAGTCTACCAGGTGTTTATTTCCAGCTCTTCTTATTCCCATACCAGCTGCTTTTGTAACAAGCAAGTGACTGGTCATTGCTACATTTTTTCCTCCCTTGCTTTCATTTAAGAAGCTAGTGAAATTGCCGAGCCACTTTATTGCAATGTTTTTGATACAGTTGGGTGCAGAATCAGGAAATCAAATGGAAAACCATAGAAAGCTTTGAAAAAAATTATCATGTGGAAGAAAGGGAGCTAGTTTTGTATTTCTGTCATACACAAGAACAAAAATTATTGTTTTACAGAGGATTTGCTGGGCAGTGAATTGTGTAAAAGATTTTAAATAAAATCTGGCCACCCAACAAAAAAAATGATGTAGTGGAGGAATCTGCGCAGCCCAGTTTTTCCTTTTTGAGTGTCATTCTTCTGCATTCTTAAACATAAAAGCTGAAGTTGGCTGAGATGAAACTGTGAGAAACAAACTGAGTATATTATCTTGAATTATATTGTCGTGTGAGACCTTGAACACCAATAACAAGTCATGGTTCTGGAGAATGTTTTGAGTACCCTGAGTTTGGGCATGGTCAAAACATTCTTCTGAGGCTAATTGCTTCTCCTTACACTGTACATGTGAACAGTTAGAGGTTGTGAATATTAATATGGTGTATGCAAAAAAATACCGGCACAGATAACTTTCACAGAGGATCTCTATGAATCAAACTGTTGTTTTTACAGGTTTTGTCTTTCTCTGTTAGTCATACCACTTACCAGCTCCTGAGCCATGAATAGTTGCACATCTGGCAATTTCATACCATATGGAAAGTTAACTAGTGGTAATTCCCATCACATTTACGGCAAAGTGCAGCAAAGTTTCTGCAATCGATAATTGAATTCAGTCTGTTTGAGCAGTGGAAATCTCCATCATAGTGTGTACATCTCAAGGATCAAATCTTATCTGAGTACTTTTTGCAGCCTCATTGAGATTAATTTTGATCAGCTAAGACAAGGATCACAAAATGTCTAAAGCTACCCAACGACACCTTTAGATATATAAATGTATTTTTGGTATATAGACTGCCCAGTTGAAACAGACAATTCATTACTACATGTGTGACTCCGGCCTGTAGCTCATTTCCCAGTTAATTATATCTCAGAACAAAGTAAATTAACTGAAATTCCAGGCAGAAAAAAGTGGGGTTTTTTTTGAATCCCTGCGCCAGATTTACTGAGCTAGGTCTTAGTGTGCTTGAATGAAGAAACCAGTAGATGTGAGTGGTTTGGATTTTAGCAAAGCCTTTGACTATGTATCACACAGTAACCTTCTGGACAAAATATCCAGCACACAGCTAGACAAGTGCATAATACATTGGGTGAGCAATTGGTTGCTGGCTTGGGCTTAAAAGGTTACAGTAATTGGGGTTACATCAAGCTGGTGGCCAGTCATCAGTGGAGTTCCCCAGGGCTCAACTTTAGGACCAGTGCTCTTTAATGATTTTATAAATGATCTGGAGACAGGAGTCGAATGTACATTAAGTGAGCTTGCTGATGATACTGATGATCAGCAGTATTGATACTGATGCTGATTGCTAGGAAGAGCTGTGGACTCCCTTGAGGGTGGGGAGGCCTTACATAGAGTTCTGGATAGACCGGAGAGCTGGGAAATCACCAACCATAACAACTATCAGATTCTGCACCTGGGATGGGGAAATCCTTGTTATGCATACAAATTGGGGGTGAGAGGCTGGAGAACAGCCCTGTGAAAAGAGATCTGGGAGTCTGGGTTGACGGCAAGTTGAATATGAGTCAACAGTGTGTCCTGACAGCAAAAGGATCAACTGGGTCCTTGAGTGCACCAAGCACAGCAGAGTTAGCCAGTTGAAGAAGGTGATTGTCCCACTCTACACTGCACTGGTGTGGTCCTACCTCGAGTCCTGTGCAGTTTTTGGAGCCTCATTATAAGAAGGGCATGAGACTATTAGAGTGTGACCAGAAGAGGGCAACAAAAATGGTGAAATGCCTTGTGGGCAAGACTTAGGAGGAGTGACTGAGGTCACTTGGTTTGTTCATCTTGGAGAAGAGAAGGCTGAGGGGTGACCTAATCACAGTCTACAGCTTCCTCAAGGGGAACAGTAGAGGGGGAGGTGCTGATCTCCTCTGTTTGGTGACCAGCAACAGGACATGAAGAAATGGAATGAAGCTGTATCAGGGGAAGTTCAGATTGGACATTAGGAAAAGGTTCTTCAGTGGGAGCGTTCGGAACTGAAACAGGTTCCCCAGGAAAGTGGTCACAGCATCAAGTCTGTCAGAGTTCAAAGAGTGTCTGGTCAAAGCTTTTAGTCATAAGGTTTAGTTTTAGGTAGTCCTGAGAGGACCAGGGAGCTGAACTCGATGACCCT
>JAOXJK010000019.1:71374311-71387191 GCA_025774025.1 Xenus cinereus
AGAAATTAATCTTGGCATGTTTTTTTCCTTTGGTTGTTGTGACTGGGTTGTTGCCATTTACAGCTCACCAAATTCAAGAAAAAGGTAAATGGGTCAGTGAGCAAATAACTGAAGGAGCTACTAATTCAAAGTGTCTATGTGCAAGCAGTTAAGTAATAAGAATTATAAATAGGGAAGAACAAGTTTTGAATTCACCTGAACTGCGGGTAGACAGGAATAAAAGAAGCAGCGCTTAAATGCTGATCACTTAGAGACAGACTGACTTGTGTGCCTATAGACAGTGGGGCATTCCCTGGGCAATGACAACGTGGCTCTCAGGCACCCCTCTGGCAGCCCCAAACCCTCTCCTTTCCACATGGGTTGTTATTACCTGCTCCATCCTGAAGCTGACAGTATCAGGAGGACTGTACATGTTTCACTACTGATGGTGCCTATTTTGTAGATCAGACAGTTCTGTGATTTTTTAATATTAGTGTCCCTGTAGCTTTCCTTAAATGGGTAACATGATCCTGAGTAAATTGGGTACTAGTTTATAACACAAAACCTCAGCTTCTAAAAGCTATGGCTCAGAAACTTTCTGTTTTATTCCCATCTGTTTATCTGTGCAACTACTAAGGGACTTGTCCTACAGACCTTTTTCTCCCCTTTGTGTAAGGGAAGGATGAGAGTAATTGCAACAGCTGCAAAAGTCTTTGAAACGGAGACTTTCAGTGTAACTTGGGCACTGAACTACTGTTGTCTTGGAAAATGTCTCCCTTAATGACATGCTTTGGCATCTGTTTTAATTTTGGTTGCTGACATAGCAGAGAGGATATTGTTTTCCTTCATTATTGTTTTCCCTAGGGAGTTTCCACAGAATATATATAACAATCATATCTTTCTCTTACAATACCTGTGAGATGGATAATACTAGCAGCTCCTGTATTCTTTCTATACCTCCAGTCAGATCTATTAAGAATACCTTTGTTTAGCCTTTGAGAAAACAAAATATTTTTTTTTTACTGCCATCCTGAGGAAACAGTTATTTCTTTGCATCATGCTGTGATACTGCCTTCAGTCACATCCCTCTGGAAAGTGTCCATGTGGTTTTTCTCTATTATATTAAGACGTAAGAAGATTAAAGTTATATATTTCATTTAAGGTGATGTTTAGTTTCAGATGTTCCTAATCCAGAGTGTTTATGCCCAATTAGATACTCAGGAGGGCTTATCATATAAAGTTCTTTCAACTGGCATCAGAAGAGTAGCATTCATTTTTTAGAACTAGCTAAAATTAAAGCCTAAGTCATTGAGAGTCATTTGAGCTGTGAATCACAGTCTCCATGACTGGAAGTTTCCAGATGTACAAATACCGAGCTCTCCTTCGGAGCTTTCTGAAAGAAAGGGATGTGTGTTTCATAGCTATATACAAGTCTGCATCAAAAATAGTCTGCGGTATAGGAATGATACTGAATGGTACCAGTATTCAATGCCATGCCTTTTGTCTAAATATATACAAATAAATAAGCCATGCATCCAGATCTCGCCGAAACTAAGCACACAACTGATGCTATTGCATAGTAACAGTATGATCTCAGCTGGCCTTTTTTCCATATAAAATAAGATTTTGAAACAGTATCTAAAGATGACTAAGTTGTGATAAATCCTAATATCTTTTAAAAAATAGAAAATTTCATCCACATTTCCATTCTTCCTCCCCACCCCTTTCATTCTCTTAACTGCTTTGGAGATCATTGATCTGAACTTGGATGAGACATACCTGGCCCTCTTTTGCACGCGTGCACAGCTTTTGCACCCTCTTTCAGATGTTTGTCTTCCTTAAGTCAGTCACATCAAGGGCTGAACATATGAGACATGCCACTTTTGTAGCACACCTCCCCACTGTACTTCAACAGAACTCCATTTCACCATGAACAAAAACAGGATCTGGTCTCAAGGCAGGCAAGAAGAACCCCTGGATTCCAGAGTACTGTTCCAAGAACCTTGTCTTTAATCCCTGCTACCTCCTGTAGAGATTGGCATGAGCATGAGGTCAAATGAGCCTTCCTTACACCAAAATGGATGTGCATGCTGCATGACTCCTATCCTAGAGAAAGATTAAGCTCATGGTAGTCAAAGCAGAGATCTGTGACACCTAGAAACTGAGATTGCGCTGCTTAGGGTATAACTAACATTAGCTTGCCTTGAACCCAATAGAAGCATACTAAAAAGTGTGACTGATAGCAGCACGTAGGTATTTTGTGCCATTGTGATAGCATAGCTATACACAATGCATACACATTTTACATACATGTCTGAGCAATGTGACCACCAGGAGGGGAAGGAAGTACACATATAGCTGCACACAGGAAGCATCCAACTAAGCAAAAGGTGCCAAAGGACAACATAAATACAAAAGGCTGCAGTACAGGGCATCCTACTGCATGCAAATGAAGGGTGACTGACAAAACCAGAACCGAGGTAAGCAGTAGGAGAAGCAGATGAGATCACTCTTTCAGGAGAGGGGCAAAGAGCATATAAATATGAGACAGGGAGAAGAAAGACAGAGAAGGAAGATGACAGGCCCACATATGATCAGACTTCCCTTGCTGAAGAGCTCTCAAGCCTGATTGCCTCCATCTCCTTCACCAAGGCCGCCAAGGACTCAGACATCAACCCTGGCCTCATGGCATCAACTTTGTGGTACCACATAGAATCATAGAGTCTGAAGGGACCTTAAAGATCATCGAGTTCCAACCCCCATGCCACAGGCAGGGACACCTCCCTCTAGACCATACACAGAGGTCACTTAAGATATGGGTGTTAAGGACAATCAGTTTTCCGTACGTAGTGAAGATGATTAATATGGCATAAGTACTAACCATTAGCACAAAATGACATGTTAATGAATGAATTTAATAAAGGCTTTTGAGTTTAAAATTGGCCTGCTTTATCAGTCTGCTAAGAACTCCAATCATAATGATCTTTAATTCCCTATATGTAAACATATATTTAGTTGCAAGATTACCCTCTTTTTAGCTTCAATGATCACAAAGTAAAAATGTGAACAATTATCTTTTATGGGTGCCAGGGTCCTTGGTTATAAAGTTTAACTCATCCTTGCTATGAGAGTACTGTATCCGGATCCCGCCAGGACATGAGCCTCTTTCTCAGTGAAGAGTTAAGTAGAGGCAATCCATACAGAGATGCAAGCATCTTAATGATCAGAAAGTTCAAGCTGACTGCCACTTGTGCTGTGACTACTGCAGATGAGTAAACATGTAACTTCGCAGTGTAATCTGACTGCTGAAATGTTGTTTGCAGGACATCTCCTTCTCTGGTGTAAGTCGGCCAAGCTCCATGGCAGTCCATCAGACCCAGTTGAGATACTGGTCCCACCCATGAAAGCCAACGCTCTGCAATTTGATCGCCTCTCAAATACTTACTAGCAAAACGTACTTACCAAAAGCTTCAGCAACTAAAGTTGCTGTCTGTCTGTGTCATTTTTAAGGTGTCACTGCCTAGGTATCTAGTTTGGAATCTCCTGCTGCCATCAACACATGCTCTACATCACTTTTAATTATCTCTAGTTTTGCAAAAGCATACTCTTTAGCAAACATATAGCTTCAAAGGATGTGTGCATCTCGCTGTCCTTCACTTTACAAAAATATAACTAGAATTTCACCTCCTCTTCCCATTCCACAGTGATTTGTCTGAAGACTTTTTTCTTTTAACTTCTGTTCATAAGCTTCAAATGGAAACAGTAGTGACTGATTACAGAAGCCTTGTGTTTAATCAGCAGTGCTGCCCATTTGCCCAAAGCATTTGATTTGCATACTCTTTAGTTAGATGCTACATCTTCTTCAGTTTGGTATCAAAAGGACATAACCTTGCTAGTCTGCATCAGATATCATTGTTGCTACATTTCTGCAGCTGTAACTGAAAGCCTTCTCTGGCTGAATGCTGGGCTTAAAATTTTTTTTGTTTATGTGAAACGTTGTTCAAACATGCCTCTAACACTACATATGATTGACATTTTTCATCATTTTCATTTTAAAAAATACAAAAATTAAAATTATACTCTGCTAGGTACTAGAAAATTGGTAAGATCTTAAAATATTTAATAATGCACTCAATGTTCAAAGTACCCCTGTGACCTTGCAGGCTGAACTAGAAGAATGTTATAAAAGACCCCCAAATTAAGTTTCTGTGAAGTAGAGATTAGAACCAGTTATGCAATACTAGACAAAAGAGAGATCGTTTGAGTTTTTAAGCTGATTACACTGCTCCCTTGCTCTGACTAAAGTGCCTCGGTTGTCCTACTTCAGGCTCCACTGATAGTGCAGACAATTTTTAATTCCTAAAATACATATTAGTATATGTAATGCCATTAGGAACACACTTAACTTCTCTGAGCATGCTTTAATCATAATTTCTGTGAGACTTGGTACTTGTTTGTGTATCTAAAGCTTGTGACTTTGTGAGACACATGACATTTTGTCTGGTGCTCCATACCAGTGGGAGCTAGGGGCTGACTAGAATTCCTCCCCACTGACTTGTTAAAGCTTCCTCTGCTCATTCCTACAATCCTGTGCAACGTAGCTTACAAGACAAAGCCTGGGGAATAACAGTAACTCATTTAAATCCTTGAGGATTCACTTACGATCCTCCATATATCATCATGACAGAGTAGCCAACTGGGTCCCTGTATGGTACTTCCTTCCTTGATCCTAGGGACAGAAGGTCCCAGACCAGCCTGCTCTGTTATCTACTATGTTTTCTGGCACTTATACACATTCCTAAGATAGCTCATTTTTTCAGTTTACAGATTTACCACACCACTCCCACCTATAGGAGATGTTTCACTTGTTACAAAGCTCATTTAAAATCACCCTTAAAATAAGCCAGCTTGAAATGAAAGACAAAGTGGCACCATACCTTCTAACACGGCATCATTACAAGTGTTCTTAATAAAGTAAGCAGGTGGAGTTGGGGCGGCGGGCTGAACATGTTTGCATCATGATCATGCTCAGATTCCTTATGTTTGAGGCTGCATACATTAGAGAAAACCTCCTGATGGGAGAAGTTCCTGCTCACAGCCAGCTCTACTAGTTTCTTTGGGCGTGGAAATGTTCTGTGATTGGACCAGAAGACTTCCACTCTGTTTATACAACTTTTTGACTCCTTGATGTCACTTAAAACTTCTTCCTCCCACCTGGGTGACTACGGGTGCTGCTTTTACAGAGTAAAGTGTCTTCATCTGTTGAATATAATATTTAACATCATTTGTACACTGACGAAATGCTCAACAGAAATATTTGAATGGGAAAATGCAAGTGCCTCATTACCGGCTCTTGACTGAGATTAGACATGACCGTAATTAATCATTGCAGGATGACATTAAGCATTGTGTGGCTGACCTCCTCCGCAATCTTTGAGAGAGCACAACAATTACAAAATGTAGATAACAACATGGTGTAACTTCTTGTCTTCTCATTCATGTTCTGCACCTTTAGCATTGTTTACAATTTCATATTGTTTCTTCTATCAGCAAAATAACTTAATTGGCTTTTACATGTGTCCTGTTTGTACAAGATTATTTTCTTAGATATGTGTATCAAGATTGGATTCATGTTTTACATGAAAATACCTGGACAACCTCTCATTAATACAACTGTAGAACTCAGGGAGAAAGGGTCGTCAGAATCAGGACAGTCAAGAATATTAATTATCAGATATACCAACCCTCACCATGAGAGATCAAATACAGCAATCTTCAGCTCTATAGCACAAAAAACTGAATTACATCTGAAGTTGCAAGTGGCAATCAAAGAACTGGTGCGTTCATAGCATCCCCAAAGATGCCGTTAACAGACTGTACCTGTAACACACTGGAAAACAGGCCAAGGGGGACCTGTCTCACTTTATTCAACAACTTTCTAAATGTTATTATGTTGCAGGAATTCTAGGATTTTTGAATGAAATAAAATAACTCTGTCAATTGCCTGTCAGAAATGCACGAGTCAAGTAATATAGCGGGGACTTTTTTGGTCTTTATGTTGACTATATATTCTGAAAGATGCTCTGTAAATGGAACTTTTTTCTTCAGAAAAGGTTTAGCAATTAGCATGTATCAACGTTGTCTGAAATGTCATCTCAGAACTTGGTCACTTTAGGTTGTCAGTAGCGTTCTTCCAGCAGCACCCACCAGCGTGAATGCTGGTGTTTGACACCTAACCATTGGAAAATCATGCTAGTCCACCAAAACCACTTCAGGCAGCACCAAGGATGAGAGCACATGGAACACTCCTGGTTTTTTTGCTGCAAGCCCTGAAGTTCAGTAGGTCTCCACCAGAGACTGGAAATCTTCTCTGCACATCAGATTACAGTGGCCCTTCTTCAGAGAGCCTGGCACCAGCTTCCCACACTGTAAAAGGGGATATCAAATGAAACCACTGGGTTTCTTCTAAATGATCTCCTTGCCACAGGCATTTCAAACATATGAGAGGTTCTAAAGTGCAAGTGCACCTTATATAATGACATCATTGTGTGCCAAGCATTTGGCTCACATATGAACTCCTGTGGCAGAGATGCTAGTTCTCCGCTGCCATCTGTTTTGCTGTGTATAAGCTCCTATAGTGGCTGCACAGTAATTACAAATACAAACAAGTGATAGTGGCAATGCTACTGAACATACCCTTGACCAGATAAGTATCTTGACTTCTGTGTGTTCAAAAAAAGGCACTACAATTGAGAAGTGTCTGCCTACTGTAAGGGAATTTGAGCAGCTAGGAAAGGTGTGAGTCCTGGAAGTGTTCTGGGGCTTGCTAGCAAAAAAGAATCCAAATGAATGGGGTTTTGTTCTTCCCTAGGTGAAAAGCATGGTGCACCCAACAGGTCAAAACACACTGCTCCCTGGTTCTTCAGCTGCACTGCAGCACAAAGAGAGTGCACTCTAACTCCCAAAGCTTTGAAACAAGCCCTTGAGTGTCAGGCACTAACTGCCATAAAGAGCTGTCACTTACCCATCTCCCTTACCTATCTCTTAGCAGCAGAGCTGCTTTGAAATCCTTAGTGAGAGGCATGCTATTTGCAAAGACTGTTAACTCCTGCTACAGAGTCTGATCTCAAATATTTATTTTAATAAGAGATGAGCTTGAGCTTGTTCCTTGCCACTTCTGTTACATTTCCTGATAGAACACAGTAAACATATGAGAAGGTGTCCTCCGCAGGTATTTGGTTAGCATGAGGATTGCAGATTTAGCCTTGCAGTGTGTTAAGCTTCTTGTAAAGTGCATTATTAGAACACGGCAAAAAACACAGGGCAATTCTCCTGTCTTGCTTCAGCAGCCATGATGACTGATGGATTACTTACATCTGTCTGTGAACAGGAAAATATCTTTCAAGGTCTCTAATTTATTATTTTTTTTTTAAAGCAGCATTTCTGATCTTACACGCTGACTGATTTTGAATAACAAATGGAAATAACGGACTTTTAATCCTTGCTTCCAACATCAGTTTACTGCCTCTGCCATTAATAAATCCTGAAAAAAATGAACCAGTAGTGGGAAAAAAAATGTGTTGCCTTTTCCTCATCAATTTCAATGCTTCTTCTAGTATTTTTAGGTGTTATTATGACAATAAAAATGACTCCATATTCACTCATTACTTCTCTGGAATGAGTTTATTCATCAGCACCTGAACTTTAATTTCTCATACACTAATATCTCATGTTTCTATTACTCATTTCTGCCCAGGATACCAGCTACTTTGCCTTGCATTTTGGAAAGAAACAATTATTAACCTCATCAGTGACGGTGTACAGGGCTTACACTTTGCTTGAAAATTTCAAAAACACATTGAAAAACTTCCCATGAAGTTAAATGTTGCAAAAATGATAAATTCTTGTCAAAAAGTGGCTCAACTTGTATGGACTTGCTGTAAAATATAGTAACACCTGGGCTAAAGAAAGTGACATACCCAAATCCTCCAATGAATAAAAAGACGCATGCCATAACATGAGGCAAAGCCCTCAACTAAGAGGCAGATCACACGTGTTTCGACATACATAATATTTATATGGAGAAAAGCAGGTTTGTAAAATTGGCAAAGTCCCTGGAAATGGGGGAAGTTCCTTCAAAATGCACCTAAAAAAACCCCAGGGATTCTTGGGGACTTGGCCACTGACACCCAATATAGTAAATGCAACTACTATAAAAGCAAAAAATCAACACTTTCTCCCCAGCTCTCCAGGACCAGCTGCAATGTCCCCAATGAGAAGTCAAAACTAAGTGAATGTGACTTTGGAAATGAGTGTGAGAGTGTATGTGTGAAATTACCAAGGAGGATAACAGTGCCACCACTGTCAGTTCTTAAAACCCCAGGATCCAAACACACACAGTTTCCTCTGTCATGCTCATGACAGTAAGACGAGAAAACAAAGTGGAAATAAAATACCTAATAAAAATGCATTACTAGGTTATGTAGACAAAAGCTTCTGTACGACATAAACCTACCATAAACCACTGCAAGTTTAGCCAGTCAAACAACCGCTAAAAAAAATATTGGACAAATCAAAACACATTTTTCCAGTATCACTCAGAAAGGCTCTCTAATATTTGAACATACCAAACAAGATAATCAAGCCTGAAAGACAAGGACAGAGAAAATAAATATTGAAGTCAAGACAGATCGCCACAGATGTGAAATGTGAGCCTGTTACTAAGCTTTGCATGCAATGCTTCAGAGCAGGATCAAATGAAGGAGGTGCAGAAAGTTATCAAATCCTTCCTCCAGTGAAAAGAAGGATACGCGCTACGAGACAGTGTTGAATAGTACCCATACTGTTCTAAGGCAAAGTTGTCATTGATGGCTGCAGTAAATAACATCCTGCATTGCCTCAAGGCTAGATTCTCCTCTCCTAGAAATCTAAAGAAAACTTTTGCCACTGGTCCCAGTAGAAGTAAAACCAAATGAAACAACAAATCAGTGCAAAATAAGAATAACATCTTTAACACAGATTTGTTCCTGCAGACCTCATTGATACTCAAGGTTTGCCTGTGTAACGTGCCAGTGTTTGGCTTAACTTTGAGAGATGAATATCTGTAATCATTTTAAGTATCATTAAATCCTATTTGTATGTCTAAATTAACATCAGAATTCTTTACACATAGCTCAGAGGGCTTGACGCATGCATTTGACATGGGTGCTAGCCATATGTGTTGTTGCTTGAAGAAACCTGGTCACCTTCAACAGTCCTGAAATCTATGCAGCCAGCAGCCACTTCACCACCTGGTTACATACTTGGCTTGCGCCTACCCATACTGAAAGGCACGTTCTCTCTCACACGTGGCTCCTTCCACCTGATGACAAAGCGCTGCGCTTTGTATCCAGACTTTAAGTACTTTCCCATACAGAAAAGATGAGAGACTTGGCAACTCCTATGATACTAAGAAAACATCGTTTTTCTTCACTGCCCAGTCCAGTTGTCTGTAGGGATGGCTCCTGAGTCAGATATAGCTCTGAGAAGTTAAAGTGCAGTATTTTTGCTGGAGCTACAGCCAGTGATGGCAGCCAGGCAACAGGAGGACAGGGTTGCTGGATAATCAAGTGTCTAACTATGAGAGCAAGTGAGCTGGCAGGGAATGCAAGAGATGCCACCTCTTCACCTCCTTGCTGTCTAGCTGAATATCCAGCTATCCCTCAGCAAAGAACTACTGCCGTATTCTGCTTGCAAATTACTCCCAGAACCTCTGCTTGGAGGCAGGTGCTACATATCTTGAAGGGAAGACTTGGATATGCACTTTTAGTTGGGCTAAGTGGGGTGGAATATATTTCTTTGGCCTTGGAGCTACAGGGAAATAGCTGTAGTAATTTTGTTTAGCTCAAGAGGAGGAATAAAGAAGTTTATGCACCTAGGAGTTCATAAGAACACTCTGCATAAAATCTGAGGTGTCTTCTGTCACACAGGGATGAAATAGCAGCAGAGGGATAAGCATGCTGCTCTAACAACACATGAATTTTGGGTACCACAATATTTTTGTTGAAAGAGAATATTAGATTCTTCAGCACCTGCAAATGCCTTAATAATGGCAAAAGAATTGAATGTGGAGATTCAAATGAGCTGGCAGTGAGACAACGAAGCCAACTAAACAGCTTGGTAGTCGAGCTCAGCATTCATAGCTCCATAAAACTGTGATCACCCTTCAGCTGGTGCATTTCAGGCACAGAACACAAGTGTGTCACTAAGACACTTTTCAAGTATAAGGACTACACCTGCAAAACACTATCAGAGCACCAAAAAGACATTATCTGTCTTCTGGGACTTACCCTCTAGCCCTTCTAAACAGGAAGTTCTGGTTACAGTTTGTTTTCCTCTAGAATTAGGAGTCCTTAAATCAGTGACAGACAACCGCACGTGGTTATGTAGTATGGATAACAGTAAAGCTATCCCCAATTAGCTGTTGGATGTTTAATATAGAATGCTGTGTCACACACCTAGAAGGGAGGAGTGATCATCACTGTCGGTATGCATGGAAGTCTTTTCCACCTGGAAATCAAAGCAACGGTATTTTTTTATCCACAGTGTATCCCTGTCCTGGTTCTAAGGTTCCATGCTTTTTCACTCAGATAATGCCTTGTGCTCTCACATTTCAATCTATGGCAAGTTTGAAATATGCAAGCAGACAGGACAGAAGTTGGCTCTTCCAGCTCCTCATCCTTTCCATTCAGCCACAAAACCATTTTTCCATGGTTAACTCCCTGCTCAGATTTCTGATAGCTAACGTATGAGAGTGATTGTTGGGATGCCCATGAGGCCCCTCTTCTTGTTTAGACAGTCAGATAAGAAAAGCGGATCAGATAGGGACATCAGTGTAACGGTGAATGTAAATGGGACACCCTAAACTGTCTCAGGGGGCATTTGTCCAACGCTGATAACGCTAAAGATGAAGATGACTATCAGATGGATTAAACAGTAATGAGGCAATTAAGAGAGATTTTGGCAAAAAAAGAAGGAGCCAGCCTGAAAAGCAGCATAAAAGCAGCAGCAGCATTTGCAGCAGCGAGGAAGAGCGAGGGACACCCTGAGAGCTGCTGGTGCTGGGGCGGACGTGCCAGTCTTGCTGCAGGGCACCTGCACCCCATCACTGTGAAGGGTGCGGAGGAGGGACCCCCCATTGCCATGTGCCTATGGGGCCTTTCCAGGGGCTTCCTCAGTGGCACGTGGGTGTGGGCTGCTGAAGTGATCGTCCCCCTGTACTCGGCACTGGTGAGGCCCCACCTCGAGTACTGTGTCCAGTTTTGGGCCCCCTACCACAGGAAAGACATTGAGGTGCTGGAGCAGGTCTAGAGAAGGGCAATGAAGCTGGTGAGGGGTCTGGAGAATGAAGTCATGAGGAGAGGCTGAGGGAGCTGGGGGTGTTCAGCCTGGGGAAGAGGAGGCTGAGGGGAGACCTTCTCGCTCTCTACAACTCCCTGAAAGGAGGGTGTAGAGACACAGGGACTGGCCTCAAGTTGCGCCAGGTGAGGTTCAGATTGGATACCAGGAAAAATTTTTCCACGGAAAGGGTTATTAAGCATTGGAATGGGCTGCCCATGGAAGCGTCTGAGGCACCATCCCTGGGGGTATTTAAAAGACGGGTTGACATAGTGCTTAGTGACATGGTTTAGTGATGGTTTTTATCAGGGTTAGGTTGGTGGTTGGACCAGATGGTCTTAAAGGTCCCTTCCGACCTAGACAATTCTATGATTCTGTTTAGCATCTTCATCAGGTCTTTGAGTTTGTTTCAAGGTAACGCCTGCATGGACAGCAGTTGCTCTATTTTCTGAATTCTGAGGGTCTCAAATTCTCCACGTTTTTAAAATAATACGTAACTTTCACCCCACAGAAGATACTGTATTTATTTTGAGTACAAGAGTGAAAATTCTTCACAGAAACAGAGGAGACACAACCCCTACCCCAAATATTGTGGTCTTTAGTCAGTTGTAAACTCTACCCTAGCTATTTCCTTGCACCGTTACCTTCTGACCGTGCCGATGCTGTTGGCCAGAAAACTTGTGTAGGGCTGAGAAATCCCCTATCAACAAAAAACGGTGATTGTGATCTTCAGGAGAGCGCCTGGGAATTCTTCAAAATTGGGTGAAAATATGGAAAATCCATGCTTAAACATTCTAGTGTAATGGTAAAAAAAAAAAAAGCAAAACTGGTAATACCGTACTTCCTTCAGCTTACTGGAAGAGAGCGATCGGAACAAATTAGGCTTCTTTGGGGAGATCTTGCTGATGGTGCTCAGGGAGGGGCGCTGGGCCAGAGGAGCTCCAGAAATCCCCGGAGCCAACCTCAGTTTGTCTGCGGTTCTGTTTCGTGGGATTTGGGAGCCCACGCTTTAGTGAGGGAGGAGGTTGTCCGTGTGTTTTTTCTCTCTCTGGTATGTATTTATACTTTTAAGACTGACAAGACCTGTGGACTATTTCCATACCATTTACGTGCCTCGGCATCAGACGTGCTTCGAGATGCTTTGAGTACAAATCCCACCCTTTTCGCGTTTCCTTCGATGGCACCGGCCCTGCTCATCCCAAGCTCACTGCACTTCATGTTCTAAGCAGAGTCTGCCTGTCTTTGTTGAATTCATACACGTTTTATTGCATTATCGTTTTGTGTGTAATTTTCTCAGGGCTACGAAGCGTACATGGTATCCCGGTGTATTGTCACTTGCTGAACTGGAGGGTGTCAGTGTGTCCCCTAAAGCAGGAACACCGACACCTCTCCTTGTTGCTGGAGATGGGTGCAGGGAGGCTGGATTCTCTAGGTGTGACCAAGACGAAAACCCCCCTGCCATGGGCAGGGACACCTCCCACCAGACCAGGTTGCTCAAAGCCCCATCCAACCTGGCCTTGAACAC
>JAOXJK010000019.1:71479009-71494612 GCA_025774025.1 Xenus cinereus
GGGGAAGTTACTTTTCTTTCAAGGGAATCTTTCTGATTCATTTGCACATCAGTCCCCTATCTGTAAAATGGTGATGATAGTATCAACCACTTTGTCTGAATACTGCTGTTGAATGAAATACAGTCACTAACCATGTATATTGTTACATATTTTGCTTTTCACAATTGGATCACAGAGAGAACCTTTGTTCCTGTGTTGGGTACTGCTTGCTCCTACCTGTTCTGCAGCAGCCTTTGGTCAGATGTACCATAGGCTTAGTATTAATGCAAACCTCTATTTTCATTCAGAGAAATTTACAATGGTGAAAATATGACTGTTCAATCTTCAAAGCAGTTGAAATAGATCTTAAAAAGTGATATACACAGATGTGAAAACACAACAGGCTTAAGTATGTCCTTACTAATAGTACAATAGTTTTGAAGCATTGAGTGGCTGTAACTTAAAAAGATTAATTTATTGCTTTGAATCTTTGTAGCATATGGTCTGCAGAGAATAGTTCTGGAAAAAATGTATGTCCAGTGAATGGGATTTGGGCTGACATTTCGATTAGGAAGTGAGTTTTGTTACAAGATCCAGAGTGGGATTCACGGGAGCTGCACACAGAAACATGAACACATTTTTCTCAGCTTAATCTTATTAAACTTGTCCTCTTCCATTTGACATATCTCATGCAAACTATCTAAAAAGAAATTTCAAGAACTGTGATTAAGTGCAGCTTTCATTGAGGAGCTACTTTCAAGGAAAATAATTTAAAGACAGGGATAGCCAGGCTTAGTGGGCTTTTTTTATGTGTTGTTGTTTCTCTGTGGTTTAAAAAAAGCCATGAACGCAGTTGAGTTATAAATTGTAATGAATGTTATATTTAACCCTCTCAGTGTTTGCATTAGCGTGATGACCTTGACCACTTACCAGTCGCTGAACTTCCTGTGGTCTGGTGCTATTTCCGCTCTGCTTTCTCCAGTGATTCAGTTCTACTAATTTGCTGGTAAAGAGCCTCTTCCTCAAGCCACTCTCCTACTAATACTGAACTGGTTGGCAGGAGAAAAGGAAGCCAATATGGGAACAGAAGAGCTGTCAACAGTTGTGTGCAGGTGACAAAAACAGGTGTTGAGCAAAGGACTACTTTGTATAGCAAAGCTTTAAGGACTGTCTATATAAAATGGCCTCACAGCCTGTAGATTTTAGACATGATAAATTAATTATTCTTATTTCTATTATTCTCAATTTCCTTTATCCATTTTAATTGGATTTAAAGCATGTAAGAGGCAACAGTTCTGGAAACAAGTTCTCAATATTAGCCACAGATATACCCTGGCCTGTCTCAGCTCTCACTGAGTGGGAATGTAGGAGCAGAACAGAGGAGAGTTCACGCTGTTTGCCTGCTCAGGCCACTCTGGTGAAGCTATCCTTATCAGTCCCCAGCATGGATTTTTGTAGTGTGCTGAAGTTTTAGTTAGCTTTAGGGTAAACTGTTTTTCTTCAGTAAATACTAGGTGCTCTTGCAGGCATCTAGTAGTCTTACTGTTTAAACACCTTTCAAGGGATACATTTCCCAGGCTCATATGGACAATTTAAATACTCCATAACCTCAAAAGTACCTTCACTCTCCCCACACCCCGTACTTTTTTTATTTCTGTGTTAATCATTTGGAGTGGGAAGCAGCAGATCCTTGGGACAGCTGCAGTTTTTGGTGAACTGCAATTGTCAGCTTTCACCATATGTGTTTGGGCAGTGTCAAAACAGGAGCTAAGAAAGCAAGTAGTTCTTTATTGCTGTGCTGCCTTCAGGCCCTGATTCCCAAAGACCAATTCAGTGGCCCTGGGTTTTTTCTCTTCCTCATTGCAGCCTTAAACTGGGAGTAATTTTGGCTTGTTTGGATTTTCAGTGAATGGAATGTTTTTTTCAGTTGTAACACTCAATGGGAAAGATACCCAGATATTTAAGGCCACAGGGGATTATTTCATTTATTCTAATCTGATCTCGAGCATAACACAGGCCAGAGAACCACCACGTGATTTCTTCATCAGGTCCATAGTTTGAAATGAGAAGACAGAGAGTTCTGCTGAAATAAACAAGAACACAAACTTCTTTTCTGAGCTTACATAATAAAAAACTTATCCCGATGAGGACAATAAAGCAGTTGAAAGGGGCCAAGAGAGGTCGTGCTGTCTTCATCCTTCAGGTTTTTCAAGATCAGGCTGGATAAGGCCTGAGCAACCTTATCTGATGTCTATATGAAGCAGAAAGCTGGGATGCAGACCACCCAAAATCTGAGCCAGCCTGAATTGTCCTGCTATTCTTAATTCAGATTTCAGCACTGACAGACTGCTTCTGGAACAAGAGCTAAATTGATTAGAAATTGATTAAGCAGTTTAAAAAACTGCAATCTGGCATTTAATGGAAGTACAAAATTGCTTTTAAGCTATGAGAGGTTTTGTAGAGGAGGATTTCAAAGGTTATTAAGTTACTGTAATTGAATAGCCTAGTTATGGCTGATCAAAATTATCATACTTTTAAAGTGTTTAAAGCCTAGGACTTCAGCTGAAAAGCCAATGTATCTTTAGAAAGGTCCATACTTAACTAGGAAACTTTGGTAGCAGCAATTTCAGAGTTTTTGCACAGAGCATGCGTATGATGCTACTTCCAAAAGAGGAGCCCAATATGTCACTGCAATGCATTTACAAAAGCAGACCAAGACTCTGGAGGACTGTTGTGGATGTGATTCAAAACAATCACTAAATCAAGAACTAAACTCTTTCGATTCTTTCTTACTGATATTGTGGTACAATTTTTCTGGTTCTCTGGCCAGTAATAATAGTTGCCACTTGGGGCACTCTTCTGCAGGGGCAGGGGAGCAGCTGACTGGTGGGTGTGAACAGAGATTGCTCAACTGCTTTTACTGACCAAAGGCCTCTTCACCATACAGCCTGTAGAAATGTGGGGAGAATGTTTGACATCACTGACTTTGTCTTACAACTGTCTGTGTCTTATTATTCTTCCAAAATATGTGGAGGTGCCCATGGTGTGGGCAAAGTGGCATTTGCTGACATTTGCTACGTATACTTTTTCTTCATTATTTGCAGCCATTGCGATTGCATCATCTAGGAACTGCCATCGCTTCATGCACACCTGCCTTGCAATAAAAAATGTGCAATCTCTACAGCTGGTTTGTCTCCTTCATTTTAAGACAAAGCTTTGCCAGGGGCTGAAAGGAGGGGTCAGATTGCTGGCTGTTAACTGATCATTCAGTCGCCCAGTGGTGGATGCATATAGATGTAGGCTACCAGCTGAAGACTGTTGTAAATTCCAAACAATCCTTTTTGCTTGATCTTTACACCTGTCACATCAATGCTGGATTTGGGCTAAAGAAGAATTTTGTTTTCTAAAGCTTATTTTTTCACTGCTGATGCCCTTTCTTGTCTCTCCTTCAGCATGGAAGTGCTTGCCAAGAGCTTTGAGTTAATCTCTTGTGCAAATGAAATAAAGGAAGTTCCACAAGAAATAGACTATTGTATGGTTGTAGCTTTCCTCTGGTCACTAAACTTTGTGAATTGTGTGCATATATGTATGTTACAGCAAAGTTAGAGGTGCAGCACAGCTATCATCTTAGTAAGTTTTGTGTCTTGAAGTATGTGTGCTTGGAAAATACCAGGTAAATATTTTACAACCAGATTATATGTCAGAGCTTCCTCTTTCTCTCTCCTTTTTCCTGTTCCTGTGTTTTGGGATCTAGAAGATGCTTCAGTGTAAGCTAAGCTGGTAGAGAAATCAGTCCACAAACCTAGTAGGCTTGAAGAGTACCATCAAAGAAGACTGGTAAAATTTTGTGATGGCCTTATCTATATGGGAGTGATGCAGTTTACTAGATGGCTAGCTATCTGGCCTTCTTAGCATTGCATTACTTTCTTGCTGACTGATTATACGTTGGAGCAATTTGATTCCCTGTTTTTGTCTGGTGTCTAAAAGGGCTTCATTCATCTAGGCATTCTTCTTATACAAGAACAGGGACGGAAGCATAGGAGTAGTCTAGAGAATCCTCAAGCCCAGTCATTGTTGGCGGACAACTGACTGCTCCCAAAGCTATCCTCCCCAGCCCTTGTCCCCAGTGTACCCTCCTGACCTGATGCTAGATGTGCCATCTGAGGAACATACAGGTCTGCCTACAGCTCAGACATAAATTAACCTGTTCTTCAGTCTAGTTCTGATAATAATAGAAAATATGTGCAGTAGAAAGTAAGTGCAAATTCTTTAGCATAATTTGCTTTTCCATGAGAAGGATTTGGCACTGCTGGTATGAAGTAATGCTGCTTCATCTAGAGAACACATATTAAAAGTCTGATGCCTCATATGCTAGGTTTTCTGTGTTATGGGAATCATTAAAGGCTAAAAATCACTTTTTCTAACAGACAGAAAAGCAAGTCTCAGCAGATTACTTCTTCCATTCTCTGTGCTACAGAAACTTTTAAAAAAAAAAAGAATAAAAACTTGAGTGGTAGCATGAGTGGTGGAGGGAAAAGTCGTGAAGAGAGGGATGTTAGCTGTCTCTGCAAAGGCTGAAAGGTTTCAGGATATCTGCTCACTCTGGTACTGCTTTAGGAGGAAGAAAGAGGAGGAGCAAGAAGTGGTGTCCCGCGTGGGAACTGGAGTGGTCTGTCCTGTAGTTGGGGGGTCCCTTATTCTTAAGGAATTTAGCTCTCCAGAGCATTGTGATTACATACAATGTGGGACATTACTTGAATTAGTCTCTCAGAGGATCTGCTTCTCCACAACAAAAACTTCTAACTGAGCCTTTGACCTCTTCACTTTAGTACCTTCACAGCACAGCTGATGATTATAGTGTGTTACTTTTATGGCATCCTGGGGCTGAGCTTGTGCCCAACTCAGAAGGGTGGGAAATGCGATACCTTGAACATGCTTTGCCTTGGAAAGTAGGTTTGTGTGAACTGAGTAGTCTGCATTCCACAGTGTTGTGTGCATTCCTCTCCCTGCTGAACAAAGTGAGTAACTCCTCATTGGAAACCTTATAGAACAGACTTTGTCTGATATACTGCAAAGCAGAGTATGTGTAGGAGTAGCATTTACAGATCATAATGACTTTCCTGGTTAATTTTTTGGAACCCAGATGGAATAAGATTCTCAAGTATCAGCTTTCTTAGTGGCTAGTTTTGGCCTATGCTTAGTTTGCCAAATGAGTTGTTATTCAAGCTCAGAAGCATTGTAGGAAATTCATGGTACTCTGTACTCCCACAAAGTATTTTCGTCCTTAAGGTCAATCTTTTGGGGATAACGCTGGTACTTTTAGGGCATGTTTTATGCAGAATCTAGCTAAGGAAAGAGGAGTATGTCAGTGGAATCTTCAGCTGCCCTAGGCATATACCAACAGTAATCAGAATAAAGTGTGGTCAAAGAGGTATGAAAATAAAATAATCTAGTCCTGTTGAAAGTACAAGATCAGTTTACTTCACTGTGGAATGGCTGGAGCGCTACAGTGGTACAATTCAAACTTCTGGAAAGTCTAAAGCAAAGCCTTCTCTTCAATCAGAGGTATATGCACCAATACTGCTTTTACCTTTGGCCATCTTCTTTCAAATGGAATTTTGGCCTTCTAGATTCACATAGAGTATGTAAATAGAGCAAAATTAGAAACCTTAACAGAGGAAAACTCATTTGTTTCTTTTAAATTAGGTCCTTGTGTCTTTTTTAGATATTTTTTGAAGGAAAGTCAAATATGTTTCTTCACTTTATGTTTCTGTGATGAGCAAGGCATTTTTAAATGGATAATTGTTTTCCTGTCAAAAATGAGTTTTGACCATAGAATTGTCTGCATTAGCCGGTTGTGCTCTAATGTTCCCAAACTATGTTTTCTGCAATCTCCTTGCTAGTGGAAAATTCAAAAAGCAAGCAGCACAGAAGTTTTTGAAGTGTATTTGTGTGTATAGATCCACACTAAGTGGTAGAAAATAAGTAACTGAAAACAATTGAACAATCAGAACAAAAATGGATACTTGTCAGCTTATGCCCCATGTTTCAATGGAGTCTGTGTGTGCTTGGATTCTAACACTCCCAGCTGTTCCTCACTGGGTGACTGCCTTACTTCACGAAAACTTAAACAAAAATTAAAAGCTTTGGTAGGTTGTTACTCTGTGTGCTTCTATGGTTCTATCCAAGCAGGGCTAAAATGCTTTCGTACATCTTTGTTAACGCCCTGGAGAAATCCAAGCAGAAGTCATTGAGTACTGGCTGCTGGCTTTCCACAACTGCAATGCAAACACCTTTATAAATATGACCACCACAAGGCATGCCTGCAGGTGGTGAGTGAAGGGTTTTTTTCTTTGATAATTGGAACTGTGTTTTTCAGTCCACTGGTGAATGCAAGCTTGTCTTTCTATGTGGCTTGCTTGCTTGCTTGCTCCTAAAACAACTGTCCTGTGGCTGTACATGTAATATGCATGACTTCACATATTCATGGTTTTTACGCACTGTAAAACTCCATCAAGCCTCCCATCTGCCCTCAAGATACCTCTACACACCACTGTAACCCCTGTGAAAATCCACTTAATATTTGACTGTTGGAGTTACACAGGTGTACAACAGAAGCTGGAATTTCATTTATGTTCTCTTCATTCTCCTCTTAATATATGTGCCTGCTGGCGTAATTGTCTTTTTTTTTCCTTGTAAGCTGGGCAGTTTTTACTGGAACCTATCAGCCAACACAGTCCAAGAACTGTGCACAGTGAAACAGGAAACAAAATGTGCATCCTGCATATGGCTTTTGGTGTTTGAAGCCAAAAGATGAAGGTCAGTCTTGTTAATGGAGCTGTGACAGGACAAGCGCTTGTCCTGCAAAGAGATCTGATTAGTCACAGAAGTAATGTGAAATAGTTATCTTCACTGTTACCTTCTATGAGCCGCGTGGACAGAACTGCATAAGCTGTCTTTCTTCAAGCAAAAAACTTCCCTTCTCGTGCATTGATGGTTCGTGTAGCTTCCCTGTGCTGAAGCAGCACGCCAGACAACTGTTCTTACGGTGCAACTCACATTAATGACAAAGTCCCCAGAGAAATGCTCTGCAGCCTGACAGTCGTGCCCAGGCTGAGTTGTAACGTCTGGATCACAGGAATGAACAACACTTACAGCAAAAATTTTTTGGTTATAGTAAGCCATGTGCCACTAAAGTTACATGTGCAGCATAGGGACTGTGGAAATATCAGATAATTTCCCATGTTTCACACTATTTGTATGATACCCAAAGTCTTGTGGTTACACATCTAACCTCAAAGAATTGTTTTCAAGTACAGAAAACCACAAAGCCAAAGTCTAAATTGTTCCATTTTCCCTGAAGGCTGACACAAGATGCTCTCCAACTGATGATGCACCACAGTAGTTGATGCCTCCACATGCAAATGGATATAGGAATTTCCTAAAACGCAGATCTCTGTAATGTTTCATGAGTCTCCCTGTTCAAAAGTTTTTGCTTGGAAAATCCTCTGAGCCATGCTTAGAATCCTCGCGATAGCGGGTAAATGCAGGCTGTGGGACCTGATGGGTGACTGTTTTGTATGACTGAGCAGAAAACCTCACTTACACAAAGTCAAAGATTAGAAAAGATTTGACAAATGCTCAGAGGATCTCAGCAACGCAGTATGGCTTTACTGACAGTGCTGACACACAGGATTTTTTGCTTCTTTCCATCTCACAGTGAGTCACACATCTGAGGAGCACCAGGGGGGCTGTGTCTTTTCATATGCTTGAATATATACCATGGAAACTTGTATTCTTTCTCATAACATGAATCAGTGGCACTTTGACTCATGAGAAACAAAAAGAAGGTTGCCGAGACATCTGGAATCAGAAACTATCAAGAAGGGAATAATCAGAGTCTGTTAAGAGTTGGAAGGGGAAAGGAAGGACAATGAATAGCTTGTCTTTGAAAGATAAAACTCTCATCTGGATGTGGAAAGATGTACCTTTTCTTGTGGATGTTGAGCTGAACTGAGAAACATTATAGTTTACCAATAAATGTATACTGTCAACATTAGCATGGTGAAATAATAGTAATTGTTGTTTGTACAGCATCAGCGCTAGTCAGCCTTAGTAGAAAGAACTCAGCCCTCTAATAGACAAATCCCTAAAGCTTGAAGCTTTAATACTCAGCAATGAAGAAACTTCCAAACCACATGCTAGATGACATCAGACCTTTTAGAAAAGTGCCAGTGACTATTTGGACATTAAAGCAATCCATCTGTTTAGAATTTATGTGCTTTAAAATTAGTTGCATACCATGGCTGCCTTTCTTTTGGAGTTGTAGGGCTTGGTTTTGGTATTTATTTTTTAAAGATCTAATTGTTAAGGAGCCCTATAAAGCAAGGCAAATGTTACTATTTCATTTGTCAAATAAGAGACCAAAGCTTACGTAATCAAAGTAGTCTATGTAATGTATGAGGAGCTATTCAGATAGGAAATTGTGAGTAGAAGTTATTTTTCATGGATTACATAGGGTTTCGTTGGTGGATCCAGAAACAGGTAGTGTCAGTGACTCCAAGAATACTCTTGATCCTAAAACCCTAAACCTCTAGCTTTGTCTAAGCGTTTGGAGTAAAGGAAATGGAAACTGAAAGGCTTTAGAAAGACTCCAATCCCATGCATTTCTAGCCCTCCAGGAGAATGCTTGACAGATTCTGGAGTAGTTAAAATTGCAGATCAAACAGATAAAGATTTTGCCTAGGTGTTTGTTTAGTCAGAACCTACAAGATTACAGTCTTTTGAACATTTGTTTCCAGATTTGCAGAAGAAAGGCTGTAAAGTTCAAAGCAAGTGTTCATCCAGCCCAATAGAGGATGTCTATGGGAGAAAGGTATAAGAAAAGGGGAAGGTGCTATTTCCCATCTTCTAGCAATCCACATAGCAGAGTTTGTCTCAGAGGTGTCAGAACATCCTTTCTGGCAAGAAAGAGGATCTCACAAATCACAGAATGATATGAGGTTGGAAGGGAGCTCCAGAGATAATCCAGTCCAACCCCCATGCCAAAGCAGGTCCACCTAGAGCAGGTTGCACAGGAATGTGTCCAGGCGGGTTTTGAATGTCTCCAGAGTCGGAGATTCCACCAACTCTCTGGGCAGCCTGTTCCAGGGCTCTGCCACCCTCAAAGTAAAGAAGTTCCTCCTCATGTTTAGATGGAACTTCCTGTTTTCCAGTTTGTGCCTGTTACCTCTTGTCCTGTCGCTGGGCCCATCCTCTTGACACCCACCATTTAAGTATTTATAGGTGTCAACCAGGTCCCCCCTCAGTCTTCTCTTCTCCAGACTAAAAAGACCCAAGTCCCTCAGGCAGATACCTAAGTATCTGCACACAGACCTCTCTCTCTGTTCATGTTTAATAAGTCAGTTCAGTTTGTAAAGTGACTCTTGAGGAGGCTGAGGAGAAACTCTACTGCATAACGGTCTGTGGGGAGGCGGGAGGCCTACGGTCAGTTCTGCTTCCTGAGTGTGGGGTACAATTTCTCCCCAGGAATGTTGCAGCAACTGTGAGGTCTTCTGCTCTAAAGCCTTACCGCAACGGAAAAACGCATCCCAGACTTGGGCAATCTTCATGAGAAAAGTAAAATTGAAACTGATGTATTCCCAAGATTTTGCTCAAGACAAATCAACATTCTCCAGTGAAAAAAAAAAAATAAATGCTTTATTGAGAAATTCTGGACCAGCTCTAGTCAGTTCTCCATCTGTAAAATCACCATCCAATTGCGTGCCAGTTTTAAAATGAGCATTTGTTCACGGAGGGCGGATGTACCAGAAGAGAGAGAAGTAAAGTTCACACAAGTACTGCCAAAACACCCTCGCTTATGTTTCTTGGAGACTCAGGACAAAGTATTTTGTCTGTAACTAGAAGAAAAAACTGAGGTGAAAGTTCCCTGTAATGAATAGCACAATAGTAGTAATGATTGCAGCTGAAGCAGGAAAACAGACAATATCAGTGGAGAAAATGAATGGCTGATGGGAACACAGTTATAAACCTCAAAAGAGATAAAAATCAACCACAGAAGTTGATTTACATTGAAGAAGAGGAGGGAGAAAAAAAGAGATCTGGGCAGAAAAATTCAGACTTGAAAAATACATACCAATTTAAGAGAGTAGTACATTGGTACTGTGGCTATGCTGTCTGTCTGTCTGTCTGCTGTGGAATTTCTTTTTTGCTAGTGCGATATCCAAAACTATCTTCTACTGTATTGCAATAATAAAAGCCAGCAGAATTTAAAAATAAGATGATCACATTAGTTTCAACGTATCAATCACATAACACAGACAAAGAGGGGTAGGTCAAAGCCCTTAATCTCATTTTCATACAAGCACTCAGTGGCACCCAGCTCAGGGCAAGGAAGAGTTCACACTAAAGGTCACCACGGTCACATCCAAATGACAAATGACATTTCTATGAATTAACTGCAGCTATAACTTCAAGTACTCAGGGTTTCCTCTCTGAATTTTCTGTCTCTCCATCAACCCAGAAAAACAAGAAGCTACCTTAAGCATCATCAGTTTATATGCACAGTCCATCTTCTCCTTGACATCATGTGAAAGAAAAAAATGGTATCATCAAAGGGGTTCCCTCCGCCTACAACCCCTACGGAGAAAGAAGTCTACAGAGATAAAGAGAAATTTCTGGATCTTCGGATTTTTACCAGTACACTGATCAAAAGTTCATGCAAAAAGTCACCTTCTGCAAGTAGGAGATCTTAGGTAGTGTGAGCTCAGGGAGAGAGAGCTGCGTGCTGTAAAATAATGTATTTTACTGCGCAAATGTGCAGGGAAAGAAGGAGATGAATGCCCTGTTTGGAGTTTGCAGGACTATGTACCATGGAGATGGCTCCTGAGACTACCTAGGGATGGGAGGGCTGCCAGGCTGAGGGAACAGCACGCTGCCTCCGATGGGGGCCCTTAAAAAGTTTTACTGGTCTTCCAGGGCTTGACTAACGTTTTCTGTTCCCTTGGCTTCATAAAGATTTCTAGAGCGTATCTGAGATTTGACCCTGAATATATGATGCTATTCTTGCAGCGTAATAAGCATCAGTAGCGTCAGGCGTACAGAAGCAAATCTGCTCTTTGTTAGAGAGTTACATGTCAAAATGAGTTTGTAAAACACGCTACAAAAAGGATGAAATGCTGCTTACAATGCAAAGCCCACTGAAATCTACATTTCGCTGCAATATTTACTATCAGCCAGAGCAAATTATCTGAGATTAATAAATTATTCTTAGTCCATAATATGGTAAGGCATAGCAACTGCCATAAAGCAGCACTGTCACATAAAGGAATTTCACCAAAGTACCCTGCTTGAAATAATGACTTTGTTTATCTCTAACTTTACATTATTGATTGGGTTTGCTGAACTGAAGAAGGACTATGAAGTCATTCCAAAGGAACTACTGAGAAATCCGGACACTCAGCCAATATAAAGCTAGCAGCAAAAAGGCAATTTCCCTGAGAAAAAATAGTCACACTTGGTTATTTTACAAATATGCAAGCAAATTACATTCCGTTTAAGTAAATAAGAAGTTGTGCCAAACATGTGGCTCTTAAGTGTCTGATTGTCACAATTTTTACTGGTCAGAATTTTTTTCTTGTAAGACTATAGTGGACCCGAAACAAAGCAGCAGCACAGGCGGATGCCTTCCAGTTTTAGAGGACATGAAAAGCAAAGCTTTCATACAGGCATTCCAAACTGTAATTCCAAGGGTAATTTCCAAGACAACAAGCTTAAAAATGACTGTATTAAAACAACAGTTCCTCCCTGAACACTGACTAGTTGTTTTCTTTCAGCTGGTGGTTAAAACCTTGGCACCGCTAACCCCACCTTGGCAGATGCAGATCCAAGGGAAGATGCTGGAGCATTCAGTATCGTCCTGTCCCTTCCCAGCTCCTGGCAGGCTGACTCCCCAGTCAGGCGCCGTGGATTGCCTTACCCCTCACCTCACACCGGAGATCTGCAGTGCGGACACGTGTGTCCCAGGCAGCTGTCTGCACCGCCTGCAGTCAATGGAGAGGAACGGGCGCTCATGGGCTCGACTCGCTCTCTCTCCCTAAATTAGACAGGTCAAAGGAATTACTGCCTGGACATGCCAACTGCTGTCTGGTCCGTATGCAGGGAGCTGAAATAACTAGCTTGGATGCAGATAACTACGTTGCAGATGTCTAACAGTTTTAAACTGAAGGAGGGGAGATTTAGATTGGATATTAGGAAGAAATTCTTTACAGTGAGGGTGGTGAGGCACTGGAACAGGTTGCCCAGAGAAGTTGTGGATGCCCCATTCCTGGAAGTGTCCAAGACCAGGCTGGATGGGGCTTTGAGCAACCTGCTCTAGTGGGAGGTGTCCCTGCCCATGGCAGGGGGGTTGGGACCAGATGATCTTGAAGGTCCCTTCCAACCCAAACCACTCTGATTCTATGATTCCCACAGAGAGCATACAGGGGAAGTCAGGAGCCTCACCAAGGCCCCCACACATTGCATGAGGGGCTAGACAGGACCAACCCAAATCACATACCCCTCAAAGGGTATTTGAAATCCCTTTCTGCTCCTAGAGAATAGGCAGTCATAGCCAAATATATAGACATACATACATATATATATATATATTTATAATCCTTATGCAGGACAACTTAAAACGTGTCTGAAAAACAACCCGGAAAAGGTTCAACTGTTGCCTCGCACCTGCCACCAGCATCTACGAACCGTGCTTGGCATTTTGTTTAACAAAGAAAAGACTGCACACCAGCTATCTGGTATCGAAGGAAAGGATGCTGCCAGCCCTTTGGAGGTGCCATGCTGTACTTCCCAGCCGGTATCTCACGAGAAGAGAAGAGAAGACTCTCTCTCAGCAAGAAGTTATTTTTTGTTCTTAACTATGCAACTATTCACAAGAGCGAGCTTACAAGCTCACTTAAGAAAGAACAGATTCTGTGGGACAGTCTTCTAGACTCTGAGGTCCAGCCTACATCACTTACGCACTTAACTTAGACCTAGGCTTTACTGCCAACTGAGGCAGTCCTTCTATGCATGCCGCTAAGCTATCCGGTTATTCAGCAGAACAGTAGGTGCCTTTCCACGTCCTCAAGAGGAAATTCCTGTCTGCTAAGTTTAGACACTGAAATTGAGCACACAGGATCTCCCTTTGGAAGGCTTCAAAGGCACTTTCCTCTCTGCAACAAGGGTACGTAGAACATGGGCTTTTATTTTTGGTGGACTGCTTTGCTAAATGTCTAATATTAAGGTACATGTTAGATGCCTAAATTAAGAATAGAGCCTGCCTGTAAGGTACTTATTATAGACCAAGAAAGAAATGGATTGAGTGGAGTCGGTATCATGTGTTGACGTTTCTTTTCAGCTCAACAGCTGTATGTGTGGTGCCTGTGACTGAGAATGAAGTAAAGAAGAAGAAAAATTGCAGATCACAGTCAAATTAGATTTTCCTAATGGGGCTTTTGAAATAAACTAACAGATTACTGTTTAAATAAAACCTGTAACAAGGATGAGATGATGTTATATTATTAAATGTCTTAATTTAATTCTTAAGCTCCAGAGCCAGTCAAGTAATATTCAACACATTTACCTTCACAAACTGTGGAATGCATTGTGGAAAAGCCAAATAAGCCCTTCATGGTTTGACCAAATCTCTAAGCGTTCAAGCGGTATCCATCATACAGAATAGTATCCACCTGCCAGTCACGCGTTAGAAGTATGTGCTAGCACCCCATGCTTCCTCTTTCCTCCTTAATTCAACAGAACCATTTAGTGAAAATCATGACGAGTTGTTTTATTTTTCTGGCTTATTATATATGTGTGCTATAAACTGAGAAAAAACTACTTAGCACTTCCAGGCCTGCTGTTATAACTAGTGAATTCAAAATATGTGTGAGGCCTGTCTATCAAGCAATAGTGTCACTGGTGACGAAACCTTCCTTTTCTTTATCACTGTCAGAAGGGGAGAATGCTAATTATACTGAGAGTCGACACCTTGATTTTGAGGTTACTCCACTTGACTAGAAAATGAATTAGTGGATGTCTGGTGAAAATCCAAAAGAAATCAGTTCCTCCTCAAACACGGCTTAGTTTCCTCCAAGCAATTAGGACATTGCTTTGGAAACATCAGTGCTTTTGGCTACTGATGGCCAGGAAAACAAAGCAAAACTAAGTACTTTTATGTAAGACATTTAAAATGCATCTATAATAAATTATATCATAACAATGTCTAATGGCCTTTATTATAACTCTTCCCATTTAATAACATACAGAATGCCCATATTTTGAACCTCTCAGATAAAGTAATGTGTTTCGTGGGTCTAGCACAGGCTTCAGTGCCTGGAGGCTCTAGTTCTATTTCCAGCTCTGCTTCAGATCTACAGGGTGACCTTTACGCATAACCTCATTTTCCTCACCTATAAAATGGGGATATTAATACTTATTTACCTCACAGTTGGTTCCCTTCCAGCTGCTACAGTGACTGAGCAAGCTCATGCATCTACAGAATTGCTAATGCTCATGATAAACTTTTTCTTTTTTTTTAAACGAGCAATACAGACAACATTAAATTAAGAAATTACTTGTCCATCCAGTGAGTAAAAGTACATAGAAAAGTAACAGCAAAAGAAAAATTGTTCAAAGCCCCCCCCTCCCTAATTTCCATTCAATGACACTGTCCTTCGTGAGAAATATAGGTAGTTCCTATCTGACAGCAACTAGAAGAAACGTCTTGATGCTGCTTCCAGTCAAGAAAAAATTTGGTGTTTTCTGAGTGAAAGTCTAACCTGGTCTCCCTTCGGAGAGCATATAAAAACACCACAAGCTTTGCAAGTAAATAAAGGGGAAAAAAACCAATTTCAATTTGAAACTTTACCTAATAACAAGAGCGGAGAAAAAGAAAGGAAAAGCGAATCGGAGAGAGACGAGAGATGCAGCCATCTCTTCCTTAAGGGAAGGAAGCTACGCAGCAGAGATGCTGGCAGATACGCTGGCCCACAGCTGGGGGGACACCACCCAGGGACGGTGCCTCCATCAGCCCAGGAGCACCTTGGCCACATTCATCTCGCTCTGGGAATGTGATACTTACTCTTGTACTGCTCTGGCTATGGAGAGCGCTGTAGATCCAGTTTCATTAACGCTATCTAAGGTCACATTTGGCAGGTCGTCATCATCACTGTCACTTTTAATTTGTCTGGGAGATAGGCCTCGGGGGTCCATTTGTGCTGGAAAGAGACATATAATGGATTAATATGAGCGTGCTGAAATTAATCTCGTCCCAGAACAACATCAGGGTGCGCAGCGCATCCGCTTGCTCGGGCTGGATGGCACCCCTTGTGCCGAGCATCCTGAACCTGGCGACAGATTCGCCGCGGCACCTACATCCAGGCCAAGCATGTCCTGCGGCATGCAAGCTACACCAACCCATCCAGCCAACCTGAAATAAAAGTCAGTTTACCCTCATTCACAGAATCACAGAATGGTTAGAGTTGGAAAGGACCTTAAAGATCATCTGGTCCCAACCCCCCTGCCATGGGCAGGGACACCTCCCGCTAGACCAGGTTGCTCAAAGCCCCATCCAGCCTGGCCTTGAAC
>JAOXJK010000019.1:71560743-71601523 GCA_025774025.1 Xenus cinereus
GCTGAGGGAGCTGGGATTGTTCAGCCTGGAGAAAAGGAGGCTGAGGGGAGACCTTATTGCTCTCTACAACTACCTGAAAGGAGGGTGTAGAGAGGTGTGGGTCGGTCTCTTCTCCCAAGTCATAGGCGGTAGGACAAGAGGAAATGGCCTGGAGTTGTGCCTGGGGAGGTTTAGGTTGCATATTAGGAAAAATTCTAACACTGAAGGGGTTATTAAGCATTGGAACCAGAGAAGGTGTTGACTCGCCATCCCTGGAGGTGTTTAAAAGATGGGTTGATGTAGTGCTTAGTGACATGGTTTAGTCATGGGTTTTTATCAGAGTTAGGTTGATGGTCGGACTAGGTATCTTAAAAGTCCCTTCCAACCTAGACAATTCTGTGGTTCTATGGCTTCCCGCTTTTTTGGTAGGAGGATAGCGTCTTTCCTTTGTGGTGTGTGACCTTTAGCCCTTGAAATGAAGAGCAGAAGTTGTAACATAAATTGCTTTCAATCTTTGTAAGACATTTGCTGTCCTTCCAGGATTAGCAGTCTGCAAACAGTCTGCTTGCACATGGGTGAATAACCACCACTTTCTAATGAAACTTTAGTATGCCTCGCCAAAGGTCTCAACACAATGAGTAATAAGATTTGTAGCTAGCTTGTTTGATGTTTGTCGTGTTCCTCCTTGAGTGTTTTCAGGCAACTGTAAACTAGATTTCATTAGCAGAAGTAGTAGTGTGTTGAAACTGTTGGCAATAAAGCCCAATGGGTGTGAGAGGCAAAGGGCAGAGTATTACAATGACTTTAAAATGGGAACCACAAAACTTAGCGATACAAACACCCTCTGTTAATGAAAAAAAGCAACCTGCTTCTGAACTGGACTTGAAAACCTTATAATTAAAAACAAGTAGCTGCTTTCTGATTACCTTGAACTTGGGTTGGTCTCTCACATTGTTTGCTGTGGGTTACATTGATAGTTTTAACAGTTGCTTGGTAAGTATGTAGTCTATGGAACCATCAAAGTGTCTCTTACTCTGTTGTGTCTGTGTTTTTTTGAGCAGATGCTACTGCTTTTGTGCTTTTCACTGCTAGGGAGTGCCCAAACTTCAGTGACCATGCAGGTTTTCACTCCATGTAGTCTCTTTCTGTGCAGTACAGCAGGAGCTGCACGTTACTATTTCCACAATAAATACTTGAGTTTTCACAGTTACCTGTAAAGGGTAACGTTGTTTTTTGTTTTTTGTTTTTGTTTTTTTTTTCTTAAAGATTTTTGTGCTTGAGCATAAAGAACTGCAGCCTGGAAAAAATACTGGGATAATTTGGTGGTTGCTAAGATCTTTGGCAGTCAGGATAAAAAACAACAAAGCAGCGTGGAGCCATTCCCTGCCTACACTTCCACTTGCTGATTTTGCAGGTAGCTAGCTGTGCAGCATGGTATGACTTGTTGAAGACTGAGTTCATAGGTGTTTCCTCTCAAGTGATCACTATCCATCATTAAATGGCTTCTGCAATTTCTAGCAAGCTTGAACACTGAAACTTTGCTCAGGCTCTTGATAGTCAAAGAATAATCCTGTAGTGTGGATTGCTGCATAGTCTAAATTGTATCTCAACTGTATAAAAGGTTAGGAAACATTACCTCTCTCAGATGCTTTGTGTTTATAAGAACAGTTACCAGCTCATAGTGGCTCACAGTGTTTCTTTGAGGTAGAGAGGTGTGCTGGTCTTGGCTGGGATGGAGTAAGTTTTCTTTGTAGCTCTGTGTGGTGCTGAGTTTTGGGTTTCTGACCAGAACAAAGTTGATAACACAGAGGTGTTTTAATTAATGCTAAAGAGTGTTTGGTCAGCCTCAAGGATTTCTCCATTTCTCATGCTGCCCTGCCAGCGGTTAGGCTGATGGTGGGCAGGAAGTTGGGAACAGCTAGGACAGCTGACCCCAACTGACCAAATGAAATCTCCAAACCATACGACGCTGTGCTTGCCAATAAGAGCGGGGGAAAGGAGGAGGAAGGGGAGACATTTGAAGTAATAATTAGGCATGATGAAGCCCTGCTTTCCTGGAAGTGGCTAAACATCTGCCTGACGATGGGAAGTAGCACGTTAATTCCTTATTTTGCTTTGCTTTTGCGCAGAGCTTTGCTTACCTATTAAAGGGTCTTTATCTCAACCCACAAGTTTTCTCAGTTTTACCCTTCTGATTCTCTGCCCTATCCTACTGGGGAAGAGAGAGGGAGGCTGCCTGGGGCTCAGCTGCCAGGCAGGGTTAACCCACAACAACAGGGTAGTGAGACTTTGTGGTACCGCCCTGTTCTAGTGCATTGCTATTGTGTTAATGCCAAAATTACTTAATTTTGAGTAACCTGGAAAGGATTCCATTCACTAACAAAATGTGACTCTCTAGTAGTTCCCTGAAATGTTTTGTAATTACTGATACTATTGCTGTTGAAAGTTGGAAAATTTTACTTTCAAGGCTGCTTAAAGCTTGTGCGCAATTATAAATATGCCTGGCTTGAAATGTTCTTGAGTATTTGGGGAAAATGAGACTTGTAGTCTTGTGCATAATTAATAGAATTGATTATTTCTTTTCCCTCAGCTGAAATTTGTAGATTGCAGTTTAGGATGACTTGACCTAATTTAATGTCATAGCTGTCTTTCCTCTAAGAGGGCAGATGATTTATAAAAGCCCCAAAGGATTAAAATTCGGTCAAGAATGAAACTGAGGAACAGACGGAACTTTCACAGTACAGTCTTCCCAGTTAAATGGTTATAAACACTTTACACTTTAACCCTTGAAAATGATCTGAAAGTAAGATACTTTCTCCTAATGAAAGCATTGTACTGCATTTTTTAGCACATGTGTGTTGTATGGTTTCCATTTCTTGGTATACAAATAATGGCTGATTCTTTTTAATTAAAAAAAAAAAGTTGTTGATTATAGTTGCCCAGCAACTATTCTTTAATATAATTTTCTACAAAATAATTTTGCAGGACTCTCTGTCTCTCCTGTAACAAATAAGGATGAAAATGCTATGCAGCAGTGTAAGCCAACTGAAGTATTTCCATGTGAAAATCAGGATGGGATTTCAAAGATGTCTCCATCTACGAGTAGACGTGTATCCACAAAGAGGTTAAGAAGCCCTTCCCCAGTGAAAATTGAAATAAAACTTGAAGAATCTGATGAGGAATGTGATCTTGTCATTGATGTGCCACCACAAGCTGTTAATAAGAAGCCAAGAATAAGTAGGAACTGTAAAAGTGGGAACAGGGACAAAGAACTGGCTGCTGTAATATGTGCAGGAAAATTACATGATAGTGCCATAGTAGAAATGCTTGGGCATACGGAAGAAAAAACAGAGCAAATGATCACTTTGTGGAGGAATCGCAAAACTTTAAATACAGCTGGAACACTGGGAAATGTTTTTCCAAAAGCAAATAAGATTTATTTGCCTGATGTAAACACTGATATATTGAAGGTCTTGGAGGAAAGAGATGCCCTTCCTTATAGTAAGGAGAAACATAGATCTTCAGCCGCTTCTATTGAGGCGGACATGCAGAAGGGAATTCTGAAGGAAGGGAATGCAGAAACCAATATATTGGTCAAAGCGTTTGTTCAGGAGCATATTACTAATGAAGGTTGTGTGAGCAGCAGAGGAGTAACACAGTCTGTCTTGTGTACTGGACACTCGTCAAAAGATGAAACTACAATTGAAAGACCTTATAAGGAAATAATAATAAATACAGAGGAAAGCCAGAGCGTAGAAGAGGATGGGGGTAATAATAGCCATACACACACATATCCAACTTATTACTTAAACAAGGAAGAAAGTGAAATAACTCTGCGGAGTTCATCAGCTGAGCAAGTGGAACCCAGTGGCGAGGACACAGAGCTCTCTGAATCAGATGATCCTTTAGAGGAGTGTCGGAGAATTTTTGATGAGTTTGAAAGAGAAGCACAAAAGAAGGACGGTGACAAGCAGGTATGTTGTTTCCCTTTCAGGGCTTGGGGTTTTTTGTGAGTATAAGAGAGCAGGATGTGATAGAGAATCAAGTTCAAATACTCTTTCCAAAATGTGTGTTAGTAAAAGTTAAATATTTGAGCCTTCAATGCTAGTAAAGTCATAAGGAACAAATGTCTTTATCAACTCTTTTGTTAAAAGTTGTAGCAAATATCGTAGTACTTGGAGTTGATTCCTGATGCACGTGAAATAAGCTTCTGCCCAGGGCAGTTGAGACTGAGTATTGAAAAATCAGATTATCAAGTCATGTACCATGAGATTACAGATACAGTACTTGGAAATCCAAAGTGGCTGTTGCTTTTGCTGCTTTTACAGTGCTTTATGTGGAAATGTTAATAGCAGGCATAATTCTCTAAGACCCCTTTACCACCCTTGAGCTCTTTCAGTTTGGTATTTTCCTTCTAGGGACAGCATGCTAAGCTCTGAATCTGATAAAATTCAGTTTTAAGAAGCAGTGTGTAGACTTTAACACTATCTTGCCATGATTTGGAACTATGTGAAATTAACTCTAGATTTGTGTCTGTGCTTATCAGGTACATAATAAAAATGAAATGATGCCTTTCAAAGCGTCTCCTTGGCAGCAGGGTCATGATGCAGAAATCCAGCAGGCAGGCTGGGAGGCAATGGAGTTTGCAGATGCAGTTAAAAGGGGACAAGGTTTTGTTGCTACAACTTCTGAACAGCAGAAGACTAAATCTGGATCGTCAGCTGCTCCATTTCAAAGCATTGGACCAGCAGGTATGACAGCTTGATCCGTAGCTTTCCCAGAATCACAGAATGGTAGGGGTTGGAAGAGACCTTTGGAGATCATCTTGTCTAACCTCCCTGCCAAAGCAGGGTCACCTAGAGCGGGCTGGACAGAAACACATCTACGTGGGTTTTGAGTATCTCCAGAGAAGGAGGCTCCACAACATCCCTGAGCAGCCTGTTTCAGTGCTCTGGCACCCTCAAAGTAAAGATGTTTATCCTCATGTTGAGATGGAATTTCATGTGTTTCAGTTTGTGCCTGTTGCCCCTTGTCCTATTGCTGGGCACCACGGAGAAGAGTCTGGCCCCATCCTCTTGACACCCACCCTTTAGATGTTTTGACTTTGTTTTGCTTTGGTTAGGCATTGCTTGAATTTACTCCTGTTCTTGTGGTGAATGTGAGTTGAATGCTGGTGAGCACTTAGCATGTGCAGATAGATGCCTTGTCAAACTACAAGGTTATATCTGAAGTCTTGGTAGCTGTAGTACTTTGTGCTATGTTCTCTGAACATGGACCGTTTTGACCAAAATCCTGAAAAACATTTGTTTTGGTGAAAGTCTTTTGATACATGAGTTGAAAGAATAACAAAGAAATCTAGTGAGTTTCCTTTTAATACTGATATCAGCTGTTAGGTTTCTGATCTGAAGCATTCAGACCTGCTGAAACAATTTGTTAAATCTTGTGATTTGGAAATCTTAAAAAAATTTACTTTTAACCTGCTTTAACAAAGGAGCTGTGAAATACCTGTGTTCCAGATTAATGTAATTTAAATAATAAAGCTTACCATTAGGAATTAGATTGAGTCTGTATTTTCTGTGTGTTTCAGCCTCTGTAAATTTGCTTGAAGATCAGCCCATTGAGACCAGCAGTGGTCAACTGCGTATACTACTGGAGGGAAACGTTGTAACAGGAATGCCCCGTGAGCTTTCTGTTAGTTCGTTCCAAAAGACTACTCCTGTGCCACACAAGGTACTGTAGAGTTACTGCTGCAAAACTTGGGTATGTGAATGGGAACAGAAGTGGAAAAACTACAATTCATTTCAAACAGTTTTTTATAATGTAGATCTAGTAATGTGATATCAGAGAATTACCAGTATATACACATATATATACCAGTATAGCTTTTTTTAAAAAATACTTTTTTCATGTGTGCTTTAATAAAGTTACTATGCAAATTGTATTTTCATTTTCCTTGGTTTTGCTAGCCAGCACTACACAAAAGTAAGCAATTAAATATGTAAATTGTTAATTGAACTGGTTGTGATGGGAGAATTAAGTTAGTTTGTTTTCAGTCAAGTCATCTTGTGTGTTGGTTATAAGCATATTGTGATAAGCAAAAACTAGATTCCATTTTCTAGCAGAGGCTATGGGTTCCTAAAACGAAATGAATTTTTTTCTGTCTAGTTCATTCAGTTTTTAGTTTATGCTGTGAGTGAAGTACTGCCTGAAACAAAGGCTGAAGTTCTGTGAGGTAATACAAATATTTTTTGAGCAGAATACTACTTTGTTTAGTTCAAGTAGAGAAAACTTCTATAGATACTATTTGTTTCTGGCTCCCTGCCATGTGCAACTCCAGTTTTCAGACTAGCTATTCAGCAATGTTTGAATTTATTATTGTTTTTTTCTCTGAGGATGGGCAAAATAATGTCTGAATGTTTGTTACATATTGACCACATTAGTATGGTGGGGGTGTGTGTGTGGTTTTGGTTTTTTTTTTAAGGTTTCTACTCGGAAAAGGCCTTCCGTTCCAGAATCAGGATACAAAGTACCGTTTGAGACAAGACAGCGATATGTCAGTTGTTTTTTTGCAGAATGCATCAAGACTTGTAGCACAGTGAATGAAGCTACTCACAAGGTTTGTAAAGTTTTATAGATCTGTAAGTTTCCTCTTCTGAATTAAGTCCATAGATCTTATCTTTTTTTTTTAAGGCAAATATTTCAGATTTTCAGTAAGCAGAAGTTAAAATATAGTCAATCTTGTACTTGCCAGTGTTATCAGTTTCAGTTTTCTCCAAGTAAAAACATTTGTCTTTTTGGAAGCTAATCAGCAGTGCTAAAGACATGTTATTTTATTATTAAAAAGGAAAAGCTTTTCTTGTGCCAATGCAAAAAAAAAAAATAATTCTTGTGAATACTGGAGGCTTCCTGGAATATAATAATGACTTTGAGATGTGTTTAGGACAGGAGGAAGCCATGTTTGAAGAACAATTGTAAATCTATCAATCATTTTGAGCTTTTGATCTTGTACATAGCATTTACACCGCACCAAGTGCTACTCAAGCTTATAGCCAACAGACATGGCCTGTCAGGCACAAATATCCAGAGCTTAATGTTTAGATGATCTAAATTTCTTGCATGCTGGAAATCAAAAGACTTCGGAGGTGTTCTGATAAGACTCTGTATGTGTATTTAATTATACATTGAATGAAAGCTTGTAAATCTCTCAGATGTTACTATTCTGCCACTTGCAGTTTGTTCTTGATATTATGCAGCATACCTTGGGATGCCTAACTCTTCATTCTCATTAAGTAATGTTTCAATTAGCTTCCCTTTAACTTCCTCCTGTGTTATTTCTCACCTTCATCAGTTCTCCTCTTTCTGTCTGCTTAGAGGGTCAAACTTGTGAATTGTAATTGCTGGAGCCATTGTTAGAAGGCACTGTTTATGCCTGAAATGAACTTCTCTTGTTGACTACACAGATAGTGTAAACAGTGAAAGAAAACCAGGGAAGAAGTATTTTTCTTCCCACGGAAGATTAATTAACGTACTCCTTGTTCTGAGTGTGCTTCTTCGTGTTTAAAAGGTGCTGCACCTTCCTTTCACTTCTGTTTCTTACGACATTACAGACAGAAAATGAAGAAAACATTTCTTGTTAAAAAAAAAAAGCAATAATGCCTCCTTTTAAAGTAGGATCAGAAGAAGCTGTCTGTAGCCACAGGAACAGTTACCCTAAGAGTGTTCAAATTCCCGGATTAGTTTTGAATTCTGAGTTGGAGCACTGATTTGCCTCACAGATCTTTGCTTCATAACTACTGAATTTGACTACTGCTTCTGTGTCTCCTGTTGCACTTCAGATTTAGGACAGTATGTGCATCTAGCTCTAAGTTCAGGATCTCAGATCCTAAATGGCAGTGCTTTTTGTAGAATATACAGTTCTCTGCTAACACTCAATTTCTTTTCTTTCTTTTAAATATAGGCCCTGCTAGAAGAGCAATCTGTTTATGAACATTGTGTCAGTAAAAAAATGTACCTGAATTCTGCTGTGAAGACTCTCAAAAAGCTGAGAGATCATGGTACTTGTGCTTTCTATTAAGATTTTTTTTCCAAGTGGGTTGTAAATGTAGAAATTAGAACATCAAAGAAACATCTCAAAAGGATTATTTAGTTTAACTTTACTAAAGATATTTCTGTAGGTTTAAATCCTCTTATATAAATACGTCACTGAAATAAATTGGTGTTTTCATTTATGAGTATTTGCTTAGGATATTAATAGGAAATCTAAAATTGAGAAGAAATGATAAAAATATTTTTTTCCCACATCCAGGACAACTTGGTAACAGCAGGTCATCCAGTGGTGCTGAATCCATAAAGTCAGAGGAAGAGAAAGGTAAAGAAAGGGGGAAGAGAGATGACAGTTCTTCACTTAAGCTTATAAATGGGCTTATATCAGCATGAAAGTATTGCTCTGTTTTCGGTCGAGCTGTATCTATTAGCCACTGCAAGGGTTTCCAGCACAATTCCCTATTTACATCTGAAGGCTCATTTTTAGGGGAAAAATGTTGAACTTTTCTTTGAAAAGAATGTGTTCTTTAATATTGCATGCCTAGCCTTTCTGGGATAGCTAGTGAATTAACTTCTCTATTGTTTAGTGTCTTTGTTTTGAATACTACTTCATCTCTATTCACTTCTAATTGCTCTGAGGTAGAAGCATATAGTTGTTGCATGTAGTTATGCACTCTTGTAATTTCAGTTTTGTTTTAATTTGGAAGTACTAGGAAATTTAAGTGGTATTTATATTTGTTCTAATCCTGCTTAGGCTTTGGGTTTGTTTACTTTTAGCATTTGGTTGTGGGTTTTGTAGCTTTTACAGATGGTGCTCTATATGAACTTTTAAAAGATTATCTTCTGACTGAGGAACAACTGAATGAAAATAACTTCCCTCGACCGAATCCTGAAGAAAATGGTAGTGCTATACTTACTGGGGTTGTAAAACATGCTGGATACGGTGGTAAGTGCCTCGTAGGCTTGCAACAAAATTGAAGTTCGGTCAGTGGTTTGCAGAACAATAAAATGAACGGGTATTCACTGGCCTACAAGTGAATTCCCAAGCTTTTTAACTAAACCATGAAGCTTCATAGCTCTTTTCATTTTTGTTTCAACGTAGTAATTGAAAAAGTTGCTAGTAAACTTCAATTTCTTATTGTGCTATAGAGGAACTAGTTTGGCGAGGTATTTTTATATATGGCTAATCTTGGGAGGCTGCTTATGTATTGATAATCTGCTTTCACAATTACTGTTCATGCAACTTTTTTTATATTTCAATTCAGCATTTTTTAATTTAATGGCAAGCCTGCTAGGAAATATGCTCTGTTATATATATATATTTTTTTTTAAGCTTTCAAAAGAGTGTGCTGTAGATGTGGTGAAGTGTACACTGTTACATCTTCAGGAGAACATAGACGTGAAGAAGAATGCAACTATCATTCTGGTAGAGTGTTGGAACAAAGAGGTGGGTAGCCTTGGCATTCAGTCTTTGCAGAAGCTGTTAAAAGGTGTGTCTCATGTTTCATACTCTGATCTTGTTCACTTTTGACTTTTTTGTACAAGGTTCAGCTAAGATACATTCTGCTGTACTTTTGGGAATGTGGCTAGTTAGTAAAGTCTGTTTTCTCTGAATACGTCACAACTTTAGGAAAGCTGATGCTAGTAAAACTGTGTGGGAAGAAGCTAGAAAAATGTTCATTGTGTGATCTTGCACTGACTTGTAAGTGAACCTTGTCATCTTTTCCGAGACATACTTAAATACTCAGAAACTACATTAAATATTTTCCTCAGGAGGAACCTTCTCAACCATACTACAAGTTTCTCTTTCCTATTTTCCTATTCATTGGCAATTCTTTTTTTTTTTTTTTGATAAAAACATTGTTTCAGAAGGAGATGATGTACAGTTTGTCATCTTGCATAGGTGGGACTTGTTTCTTTCCATAGTGCAGTCTTAGGAGAAAATGGAAAAGAAATTTGAGAGGAGGAATTAGGGTTCTGATTTGTTTGTGCCATTGCTATTTATTGCAAAAACTGCTCAATTTTCAACTTTTCGGCAGTTCCTGGTGGCATCGAAAAACGCTATAGATGTTGTGAGAGAATAGTTGGGTCTGCTGGATGTCAGATTGCAAAGGTAGGAATAATGTTTTCAGAAGGTTTGTCTAACACGGTATTTCAGTTTTGCTTTCTGTGTCCTTTTAACTTAAAGCTGGGTCATAGCTTCTGTGAACAGTCTGGTATAAGCCTTTTAAGTTTATTTATAACATTTACTCAATTTTTGCCACATAATTTACAAGAAGTATTATATACGCTCCTGAATCTGTTAGAGAAACAAATTGTCTGGCAATTCATGTAAGATATGTCTAGCAAACTTGCACTTAAGTACTAATGCAAACCTTGCAGCTTCATGTTCATGATGGAAGAAGCAACAAATTGGAAGGCTTCGTGAAGACATTAACTAAATCACCACCTTTTGATGGAAACTATGGTGTATATGCTCTGGACTGCGAGATGGTATGGGCAACCTGAAAAGTTTCGTTCAGTTAATAGAAAACTGATTTTACGTTTATGAAGCCATTTCTTAGCCGTAGTAACCTGGAGTTCATGTCTCAGAGGTCTGCAGAACTCTGACTAGTAACTCTACGTGACTAGACCTTCAGTGTGTCTAGTCACTCTACATGACTAGACCTTTAGTGTGGAAAATGCAGTAAGCAAAATAATCTGGCTCTGCTAAGTTGGTAGCCAGTTCTGCTTTCTGTACAACTTATATAATGTAAAGAAACATCATTGCTGTGTAAATGCTTGTTAAATTTACTTTTTTCTTCAGTGTTACACAACCCACGGCTTGGAAGTAGCTAGAGTGACAGTGGTTGATGCTAAGCTACAGGTTGTCTATGATACGTTTGTTAAACCAGATGGTGAAGTTGTAGACTACGATATAAGGTATGCTAATTAGTCTATAGTCCTTCAGGACTAGAAAATAAATTGGCAGATAACTATATAAGAAGAAACATACCTCTCAAATGTCTATTTCTTTTGTTCTTAAAGGCTCAATTAGGAAGGATTTTTCTCTTTGCCTAATTCATTTTATTTTTTTCCACATTTGAAGACTTCTCCCCTCCCTTCAAAAGAACCCCAAAATTAAACTAAACCTCCCAGAACTTGCTAAATTCTCTAAGGGAATAGAGGCAAATGCAAATTTTGTCTCTAAATGTTGTCTCACATAACGCATGGCTTGACTGTACCGTTTTGGAGGCCATCAGATAGTACAGCTTAACAAGATCTGGCTGTATTTAGTGCGGATTGCTTATATTTGGTCTTCTTATTGGGTTTGGTCTTTGAGAGCTGGAAGATGTATTTTCAATTCCTGTTAGTTGTTTTTTTTTTTAAGTCCTGCAAGTGCTGTGAGAAGAAACACACAGCCTCACTGTAAAAAAAGTTGGAGGAGAAACAACATAATATGTTCCTACTAATTCAACAGCCCTGTCTCTTGTCTGTGCTCGAAAAACGGCCTCAGTTGCTTGTAGTGGTAGAGCTCAGTTAATATCACCTATCTTAGTTTATCTTGCACTACCTAGGTGAAAAGGAAGAAAATGAAAAAATGCCTTATGTTGACTTCAACACTGTGATTTCAAAGCTGGTTAGTGTTAACTTGAGATGCTGGGGGAATGACCACTGTAAACCTTGTTCTTCTACATATTTCTTAGTGTCTCTGTTAATGAAGCTCTTCTAAATCTCTTTAGGCTCTCTGGAGCAAGAGAGGATGATCTGAAGAATACCACAACATCCCTTCGGGATGTACAGGCAGTACTGCTAAACTTGTTCAGTGCAGATACAATTGTGATTGGACACAGCTTAGAAAATGGCTTATTTACTCTCAAGGTAAAATAACGTTTTTTGAAGCCAGTTTTAAGAGGTGACTACTGTTTTCTAAGTAATTTCAAAAAGGAAAATAATGTTGCATTTCAGCAGATCAACTTGTATGAAAAAAAAGAATTAAAGGTACTTGATTGTTAAATGATAGCTGTTTAAAGACAATACATTCAGAGAAGGAAGAGGTGCTTATACAAACAAACATGAGGAAGATTCTGACATCTGGGTTTTCTATTTTGCTGTTTTGTCCTTCTGGCTATGCAGCCATACATCACCACTGAATAATAGTGTCTTTATTTCTGGGTTCACAGAACCCTAGAATTTTGTGTGTTCTGACCTTGCTGAACTCATGCCGGTAAATGCATAAAAGGCAGTGACAATTCAAGAAATGCTAAGGTATTGCTTTTAGAATCTCTGTAAACAATTATGCTGCCTGTCAAGTAATTACCATAGGTACCAGAAACTCATGGATTATACTATTAAATATCAAAGACAGCAATATTCCATAAGAAACATAGCCATCTTCTCAGGAAGGTTTGGGGGGATCTTATCAATGTATATACCCAAAGGGAGGGTATGAACAAAACTGAGCAAGGCTCTTTTCGGTGGTGCCCAGTGATAGGACCAGAAGCTACGGGCAAAAACTGAAGCATAGGAGGTCTCCTCTGAACATCAGAAAACAATTTTTCATTGTGAGGCTGCCAAGCACTGGTACAGGTTGCCCGGAGACATTGTGAAGTCCTTGATCTTGGGGCTGCTCAAAAGCCGACTGGATGTGTTCCTGGGCAACCTAGGAGCCCTGTGTGAGTAGGGGGTTTGGACAAGATGACTTCCAGAGGTCCCTTCCAACCTCAGCCATTCTGTGATTATTACTAATGAAGGAATTAGAATTTAGTTTGGTCTTCCCTGCTGATGATACCTGAAGGCCAAAGCAAATGAAACTTTGCAGTATGGTATTGTCTATCTAAAACCAGAAGTCATCATGTTCACTGTATATGTACAGCTATTGAATAAGTGTCAGCGCAGTGTACAGAAATCCCCGTGAAGTACAATTTTTCCACAGTTTTTGCCCTGGGGTTTACTGTTCTATAATGAATAGAGGAACACAGGACAGATGACATAATATTTGGGGCTCAAGAATTAGTTTGGGTGTCTCGTTGAGAAAGGAAATGGTTTAGATGCCAGGTAGGATTTCTTTAATAAATAAATAAAGGAGGTGCAAGACCCTAACTGGATATTTAGTCATTTCGATGGCCTCTACTGTTTTTCCAGCTAATTCACGACATGGTAGTGGACACATCAATAGTGTTTCCTCATCAGCTGGGTTTGCCTCACAAAAGACCTCTTGCAAGTCTGATGGCTGACTACCTTAGGAGAATTCATCAAGATGATGGTAAGAGCTCAGGTTCTTATTAAGCAATTGGTGTATTGCGTCATGAAATGGGAAGCAGGAGTAACCCAGAAAACTGAAAAGGTAGGCACGCACTTGCTGTCGTTTAAAGCTTTGTCTTGGATACCTTTACTTCAATAGTATAGTAAAAGCAGGATTTTTCCACCTTCAAATGAAAATGCTGAACTGTATGCTGTCAGATTTTCTTCCACAGCTTTTTTTGGTTTCTGAATAACCAGCCCCTCCCCAAAACCTGTTTATCTCAGATCTTATGTACCTTTATTAAAACTTCTATACTGAAAATGGTATCTTTGTTTAACACAACTTAAACCATACAGGATTAAATTTCCTTTGATCAGCTCGTATAGGGTTTACTGAGGGACACGCATCCCAATTAGTCAATGTGACAATTTGTTACTGTGCCAGATTTCTGTTTTGAAGATGAATATAGTAGGTCTGTTCTCCCTCCGCTTATCCTAAAGTTGCTTGGAGAGCGCCAACATGCAGTTTTGGCTTTTAGTAAGAACCGCTCAGAACTTTCAGTAGTTAACTACTGTTAATCCTGGCAGCCAGTGTTTTCTTCTGTTTACTCAGTGTTAGGAAGGATATTCTGATGCACACATTAAGTGCCAATTAATGAAAGAATTGTATTCGTTTCTTCTTTGGATGACTACCACTGTTTTCCAGCCAGAATACATTAAAACCTTTCTACTGTACTTTTTGTAGTTATGGGAATTGTATAAAAGGTGTAGACTTGTAAATTGTTTTTAAGCTTTGATTAAACATGTAATAAAAACGTCTAACCATATGTAATTTAGATCCTTTAACTGTATTCTGTTCAGATTTTGTGAAGCTTTCAGTAGATCGAGACAATTAGATTGTCCTTAATTCGCCGATGTAGAAATTGACTATCTAGTTGCAAAATCAACTTGTCCTTTGTTACTCTTTCAGCTTCTGATTTGAAATTCTGTGACTTGGAGAAGCTGGTTTTCCAAAGACAGTTATGTTGAATACTCTAGGTTACTAATCCAGGCACCATTGGACATTGCAGCTGGAGGATCTGGTGGGAAACTGAGTATTGCCAGACAATACTGGACTGCTAGAAGCATGTGGTTATTAACGTTGAATCCTGATACTAAGAAGTTGCACCAAAAAACTGTCTGAATATCAAGTACTGTCTTAATATTCTTAACAGTTGTTCAACTTAATAAACAAAGCTACCGTTCTTTTAAAAAGAAATAAATAGTGTAACACTTCTAATTTTTATTTTTTTTTTTGTTCTCCTCTAGTTTGGGGTCATAATTCCAGGGAAGATGCAATTGCTTGTATGGAGCTAATCCTTTGGAAGGTCAAGGAGGACAACAAGAGGAGAAAACGGTGATTATTATGGCTTTGGAGGAACAAGATGGGGGATGGAAAATCAACCTCAGTTTGGCTCACTGATCTGTAATGCTTCAGTACCAATTATTTTTTTTTGACTTAAAAAAGACAAAAATTGCAAAATCTACTGGGAAAACTCAACTGTATTTACTTCTGAAGCTTAGGATGTACAGGAAGGAGAAAACACAAATGCACAAAATACATACAAATAAGATGCAATGAGTAAATTCTTGTGTTAAATAGCAAACCCGTGTGTGTTTTCAGTTCTGTTAAAGGACTATTATTTCTGCAATCATTCTTACTACTCTGTGTAGCTGAAAACTGTCATTTACAGTAAGTGAAGGTACTGATTGTTTGAAGTTCTAGATACAAACTTTGATTTCGCCTTTTTCAGCCTCTGAAATAAAATTGAGGTTTTTGCTGCATGATTAAAGTTTAAGATTGTTTTCTTTTCCCCTTTTCCTTCCTCCTCCTCTCTCTCTCTGAAAGCAGATGGAGAGGCAGAAAACAAACTTAGTCATGTTTGATGTACTAATTGATATAAAAAGGCATAATGGTAGAAATGTGACCTCTTCTGGAGCAGAATCAGCTGGTCTCTTTTAAATAAGTTGAGCCTGTAGGAAGCTACTCAAGTGTAAAAGCAATATGCTTTGACTTACAAGGTTCCCCAAAAGTAGAGCATTTCAAGAAATAAATATGTTCACCACTTCAGCTAAAATTGGACTATGCTTCCAGGTATAATGACCTGCTTAAGATAGGATTCAGCTTCTGCTGCCGTCATATTTTGTATGAAGGAAGCAGAAGGAAATGAAGATGTAAGAATGGATGACATTTTTTTGGACAACACTACCTCTGAGCTGAAGTTACGCTTTGCACTGGTTTGTCAAAGAAAGCTGAGAGTGGTAAGGAAAAAAGTTCTTCACTGAGGACCCCGTATGAGAAGATCAGTGGTGTAAATAAGATCTCACAGTTTTCAGTCATGCCCTGAACAATGAGTACACTGCATGACTAAGTCTATATTGAAGGTTAAAACTCAGTACAGCTGCTTCTTTTGCATTAAAGTACTTGGAGAGCGCATCCTGTTCTGAGAGATGGTGACCTGCCATACATTTACTGTATTTAATTTAATTGCTCATGCTCTTTAGCTGGGCCTCTGCTTATTTTCTGCATTTCCCTTCCCTCGTCTTGCAGAGTTCACAGAACCACAGCATAGCTGGGACTGACAGGCATCTGAGGAGATCATCTAGTCTAGTCCTCAGTGATATCCAGTCAGGTTTTGAGTATCTCTAAGGCTGGAGCCTCCACAACCTTTCTGGGCAATCTTTTCCATAGCTTGACCACCCTCGATGGAATTTCCTAGGTTTGTTTATGTCCACTGCTTCTCATCCTGTCACTGGATACTGCTGTGAAGAGGCTACACCCATCTGCCTTGCTTCCTTCCATTGGGTATTTACACATTTTGATGAAATATATGTAAGAGCCAACACTTTGTCTTTCAGTTTCAGCAAATGCCTGACCATTATATTTTGAGTAGCCGAGAGGGGCTGTGTTTGACTTTATAGTTGTGTCAGGCACTGTCTGTCCACAGAGAAGTAAGAATTAAATATCCCCATTATTTAAGACCAGATGTGTGCTTCTTTTCGGGTTACTGAGGAGTAGGAGAAGTGCAGCCCTTGAGTGGATCAGCTGAATTCAGACATCTCCAAGGGTCATTGTACCTTACTTTTCAGCTAATCTACTGAGGGTAAAGGTGCTTGTTTGGCATTTTTATTACCCCTCCCCTTGTGATGGTGTCTAGTAAATCTTGCATTATGCTAGCCAGTGATGTCTGTTCTCAGATAATTTCTTAGCTTGCCTGCCAAGCACACTGTGCTTGGTGGAGGTGTATAAAGAATGTTAGGATGGGGAGTATTTGGAATAATGGAGAACTGTTAGCACTGGTAGCATTGTGCTCTTGACAAGCAAAGAAACAAATAGGAGACACCTGGGAAAGAGGGGGCATAGGTTCTGATGTATTGTGCTGTGGAAGGCGGAATGTACAACCTGCTAATGGCTAAGCTGAAAACTTTTATATGCCACCTACTGCCATAAACTGGGCTTTCCAGCACTGAATAACGGACAATAAAATCTAGCTACTGAACCTGGGATACCCAGTGCACATTGCAAGCATAGAAGCAATTCTTCTATTTGACACTCTAACAGAACTAGCGGATGTTTTCAATAGCTGTAGTTCTGTGAGGTGTAGATTGAATAGAGACATCTCAAGTTGTGTATTGCTTACGTGACGTTTGAATAGGGTAAGATCCCACATGATTGACTTGGTATCAGAAGCTCAGCCAATCCTGCCTCTATTTGTCTGACCTAAGGACTAGAAGATCTTTCTGGCAGGCCAAATATCATAGTTCTGAAGCACTTGAGTACAGTACTTTTAAGAGGCCATACCACACTACAGACTGCATAACAGATAAAATAAGCAAAAGTAAGTAACCCTGCTTGTAAATAATAGGTAGTAATTTATAATTATGCAGTGAAATTATTAATTGAAATGCAAATTGAATAAGCCTCATGTATCTCAAGGCTAACTGTAAAAATGTGGTTTACTATACGTAGTATGTTCCTCAGTCCTGTGCTTCATGATAATTGCCATATGGCTGCCTCCGATTGCATCTATTTTGAAGTGTTTAATGCTTATTTTGCATATAGGGAAACAGTGACTGTTAAACTGGACAATGAAGGAGCAATAGCATGCCTTATATCTTACGGGTGTCAACAGAATTTTTGAAGAGATTATTTCTCCTAGCTCACTTTTACATTCAAATAGGAGTCTTACTTAATTATTGTTGGTGAGCCTACTGAATTGACAACTGCTTGTAACTCCCATTGTCACATTGAGCTTAGCGTTTTTTTTTTAAAGTTACAATGAAATGCCTATGAAATACTGCTATAAGATGTGGATTTTGCTATCAGTAGCTCCTGGAAAGTATCAAAAATACCTAAGGTGGCAATACCTAATGCGTTACAGTAATTATATGTATGCACTATATCTAGATGACTAGGAAGATAGAAAACCCTGCATATGAAACAGCAAATTTCATTAATTCAATCTGTTCCAGCTCTGAACAGTATATACACTTCTACAGCCTGTGGAGGCAGAGGTTAAGGTGTGATATACACATACATATCTGTAGTAAAACAGGATTACTGTATTATATACAGTTAGAGCTATACACAGTTCTACACAGCAGATCACATTTTGGGCTCCAGCAAACTGAGTTTTGGTTTTCTTCAATACATCATTGATGAAGAGTTGTCCTGTCTTAAGCAGCTTCCTCAGCGGAGCAATCAATGCCTGCATAAGTAAACTTCTCGTATAGGGTAGTATTCACATAGGTCTGGGAAGGAAATAAGCAGAAAGCATGTGATGCAACATGTGTTACCTCAAGAATCCTAAACTATTCTGAAATTATCATTGCCTAATTATTTTTTAGGGATTCATTTTTACCTTCCTTTCTTCTAACATCCTGTTCAGTGACACCAGTATCTGAGCAAATGACGGTCTTTCGTATGGTTTCTCTCTCCAGCACTGTCTCATTAGGTCATACCTTTAAAAATCAAACACCAATAATTGATGATTTAGATACATAGGTTAAAGTTACAAATGCATGTTAATTGGAAGATTGTGCACATTCTGTTTTTCAAAGGAAAATACATATACATATGTATTATACATAGCTACACTTACCTAGCTATGTACATAGCTAGACTTACATTTTCCACAGCTGGTTGCTGTATGAAAAGAATTTTCTTTTCTCTGGAATAATTGAAAGACTCTCATTGAGCTAAATCCCAGCCATGTTTTTTTAAAGAACAGGGTATCTGGCAGAATCAGAGAACCTGGGAAATAGTTCATGGCAAATAACAGCGTATACTGGGTACAAAAGGACTTAACTAATTATTTCTAGTTGTGTACCCTTTTCAAAATGTTTTTGTTTTGTTTTATTTTTTTAGACATAGTTCTTGTGTTTTCCTGAAAAAAATCTTTGTTTTATTAGTTTCTTGTAGACATCATGTATTTCCTAAAGCAGATGTTATTCCATTTTGTTTGCTGAGGCATTTACTTACACTTCATCATCACAGTTGAGAGGCTTTTCCAGTCTGTACCCTTGAGGCAGTTTTTCGTAGAGTTCTGCACAAGTCATTCCACAATATGGTGTTCCACCTGAAACAAGAGTTTAACTGTTGTCATAGAATCATAGAATGGTTTGGGTTGGAAGGCACCTTAAAGATCATCGAGTTCCAACCCCCCTGCCATGGACAGGGACACACGTTGTCGTGAACACATGGTGCTTTAGTAAAAGAAGCTTTAATGTCATGAAGAAGAATGACTGACTCAGTAACAGGTAAATTAGTCCAACGTTAGGGAATATTTTGAGGCTACAGTTGTTAATGTTTCCATACTGCTTAATGCACAGTATTGAAGAGAAAAATAAAAGTGAGTATAAACTTTTATCGTCTGTGGGCCTGGCCTGAATTTCTCTACAACTCTAAGGGCCTGCACCTGACTGAATTTGAACTGGTTTTGTAAGACTCTTGTTGGCAATAGGGAAGTCATTCCCTCATTAGCGTGGTATTAATAAGATCCATTATGGGCTCACAAAGCTATCACTGTCAAGCTGGCTTTGCCCCTTTTTGCAGATGTTTGGTGTGCTTAGGCTCTTGATTTTCCACACTGCAGTGTGTTGTTTCCCATCCATAATTGGCGCGAAGCCATTGAGTAAGGAAGTCTGGGAACAAGGTAGAAAGCAAGAGTTGGTGGTTAGTCCAGCCCACAATGTGTGCCTTGGTCAGTGTGCGTCTCTAGGCCAGCAGACCTTGGTGCACACTCTGTGGCGGGTCACAAAGGCTATGTCACACATCCACTTTGGATGGTTTGAGGCTGTATCACATACATCATCACCAGAGGTGCAGAAATGAGCTCTAAATTTTATTTGGACATTAATGTTCAAAAATTTTCCTTTGAGAATAGTTGGAGTGGGACATGTTTGTCTCCTTTCTCCTCCCCCCTCCTCCCCAAGTCATTAAAATATAAGTCTTGATCTAAAAATCAGGTGGAAAAGTCACCCATCAAACTCAAAACACGTTGGATTAGGCATGTACATCACGTGATATGCTAGATTTTATATTTAGATATGGCCTAGGTTGTAATAGTGCAATGAAACAATGGTCATTATGTTTTTCTCATTTAGAAAGGTACCTGAATTGAAAATGTGAGAATTCAATTTCCAAGCACGCTGAAGCTAAATAAAATTTAGTAGAATGAACCAGAAAAAAATTGAAGTATGTTGCAAACAAATACATTTTTAACAGACTGCTGGCTCAGATTGGTTTATTTGTGCAGTACAATATTCAGCTACTTACCTAGACTAACAATTTCCCATAACAGGACACCATATGACCATCTGCAACAGAGAGAGATTATGGAGTACAAGAATCCAACAAGACTTCACATTTTAAGATGGTAGGTAGTTTTGCTAGTACTCGGATAACATAGAGAAGTGCAATTCATTCTCTTTTTATTTATTATTATTTTTATAAAAATAGGGTTTATAGAATCAGAAAGCAGGATGAGATCTTTAGCAAAATTAATTCACTGTGAGTCCATCAACCTCAGTCCTTCAGTAGACTGTGATCTCTCAGCAAACAGTGTTATTATGAAATTGCTTTGCCAACTATCACTTCCAGTTTCCTGATATACTAGTTTCCTATATCCAGTTTCCTAAAATACTGAGTTTCTCTGGGTCTCCCAAGGATTCATCAGGTTTCTGATTTCAAATGAGAAATTTAGCTAAAGTAGTGACCCAAATTCAATTTGCTGTCCAGTTGTGAACATAGAACTTTTTCAGACCCCGATGACAAAATAAAAGTACCTTTTTTTTGTTGTGGGTTTTATTTTTGCTTCTGTTGCTCACTCATGCTGGCACAGCTCCTGAGTCTTTTGAGTTAAGAGTGGATGTCTCACCCTGGCTGTCAAACTTTCCTTGATATTGAAAAATATTTCTTTATTAAAAGACCACTTGAAAACATACTTACACATCACTGTTTGTGGTGTAAACACTGTAATTCAGAGATTCAATTGCCATCCATCGCACTGGAAGCCGTCCCTGGAAATTATTCCATGAAAGTTTGTTTGTTGGTGGTCAGAAGAGCAATACAGCAATTTATACCCCAACAATTCTTCTGTGTGTTACCTTAATGAAAACTGACTTTATGCAAGTAAGCTTTATCAAGTCAATAAACTTATTTCTTTAAGTTGTGCAATTACGTCCCAAAGGGACAGTTCACACTAAAGCTAATGGAAAATTTATCCAACCAGCATCAAGAGGAAATGGAAATAATTCCTGAGCGATGTCTTATGATGCCTTTAACAAATACTGTTCCCTTTACCACCCAGTGTTATTCCTGGTCTATCATTACATGGTGCTTATCGCGCATCTTCTTTTTTGAGATCTTCCAAAGCATTAGCTCTGGACAGCTGATTTTTCAGTTCACAAGTCCTGAAATACCTCTGGTTACCATCTTGCTAACTTTGGCCTTGTTCAATAGGATTAGACCAGCTTGACTCAGCTGGACAATTTCTGGTACAAAAATACTGTTTTCATAGCTGGGAAGACCCACCCACATGCACATATCATCTTCATACGTCAAATGTATATTACATGGGTTTTTATAACACATTCTTACTACATTTCATAACTGGCTGCAAAATTGGTTATTCTACTGCCATCCACATTAATATAAATAATTTTTAATTAAATTGTATATTATAACATGGTATAGAATTGATTTACAAGTAATGTATGCATATTAATAAATACAATATAAGTATTTATACTTGTCAGTCTATAACATTTAAATAATCAGTTTGTACTACCCATGAGTTTGCATTTTTGTTCATGTGAAAACACAAAGAAACAAGAAAACAAAAAAGAGGAAAACAGACTATATCAGTTTCTTTTGATCCTTACCATAGTCTTCTTAACGTAAACTTCTTGACCTCTTGATAAGCCAAAGTCAGCTATTTTTGCAACATAATTTTCTCCAACCAAGATGTTTCTTGCTGCCAAATCTCGATGAATAAACTAAAATAAAAAAAAAAAAAATCACCAGAGTATTTATGACCTTTACATGTGTTTAGTGCTATATTAAAATTGCAAACATTCAGAATAAAAAGAAAACACAAACCAAATGGCTTACTATGTCACTACCAGAAACATTTTAAAATTTATCTGAAGATGAAAGCAGTTAATTACTGTCATTAGCCAGTTTTAATGCCTCTTCCTTGATTCCCCATGACACAGTATTTGATAGGGCTAAGTGACCACAAGAAAGTAAATCTTAGCCAGTGGGTGATACAGAAGCTAAAATTAAAACCTTATTTTGATTTCATTAGGAGGCGTAGTCCCTGAAAAATAAAATATTGTGCTTCACTGGATAGAGAGTGGAAGACTGACCTGTTTCTGGCTCAAGTAGTCCATCCCTCTAGCAACGTCGGCTGCAAAATGCAGAAGCTGCTGCGAGGAAAGCGTAGATGCAGTGCTGTTGGCAATAGCAAATGCTGGGTCTGTCTCTAGCACTCTGCTTTTCCGGAGGAAGTCCAGTAAATTTCCGTGGGGGGCATATTCGATAGCAAGATAAAGATATCCTAATGAAACATCAGATAGTGAGAATATCACAAGGTGAAAGATGGTCAGTAATAGTATCTGGGCACTTACACTGCTTTGAGTGAAAAAGAAATAAACATAAAAAGAATAAAAAGAATAAACATAAAACAGACTTGAGGGGAAATATCAAGGAGCTTAATTTCTAGGTGTAGAGGAGAATTTAGAGCTATTAATGAACATCATTTCTGAAGGATTAATGTGGGCTTGTGGGTCTAAAACCAAGTTTATTTGGCTTTTTAACAAATGTTGCAGAAAGACCTGCATATGAGATGCATATAGCTCATAGTATTTCTATATTTTTAATTAATTTAAAAAAAAAGAACAAAACACAGTATAGCTCATAGAAATACTATGAGCTATACTGTGTTTTGTTCTTTATTTTTAAATTAATTTTTAAAGCATACATATACAAGAGTATCTTACCCCGATGTTCACAAGCTCCCAGAAGATTTATTATGTTGGGGTGATGACCAAGTTTACAAAGAACTTCAAGTTCTCCAGCAAAGTCCCTGTGATCATCTTTTGAGGCATACTCTGAATATCAAATAAGCATGCATTTATGTTTTCCTTTGAACTGAATTTATGACTGTATTGTTGTTAATTATGAAGACTCTGGGCTGCCTGGGACACTACTGCTCCAGCCTCAATAAAAAGAGAAAAACTCTAAGATACATTTGTATTTACTGAAAAAGTAGGACTTTTCAATCGAAGAAGAAAAAAGAGAGAACTTAATGTCTGAGGCAGCCACCTGCAGAGGAAGAATCTTAATATACCATGTTGCTTCCCTTATTGAGAATGTAAAATGTCATAGCAGACCATATGACAACTAGCTGCCTAAAAATCCTTCCAGGTGAGTGCTGTTGATTATTTCTACCTGCATGCAGACCTTGGCTCTTTTTTAAATAGTTGTCATCCTTAAGGGTATCTCCCAATTTGCCTAGATAATGATCTAGTGAATTTTGAGAAAATATGTGCATTCTTGCAGTGTTGCAGTTCTCTCTGGAAGGTGGCAGTGATACCCAATGAGAACAATGTTTGTGTACAAGTATATATATATATGTATATATGGATGCGTGGATACGGTTGTCTCTGAATGGCTAAGGTAAAGCAAGAGGAGTAAATGCTGCTCCCCAGAGAAACACTCTGTGTTTCTTACTCTACTAAAGGTATCTTTTAATGGCTCCCACTTTGCAGGTGAACTCACACATGAAGTTCATGCTGACTGATGTATTGAAAAATACATAACAGTTAATTATATTAACAACTAGAGAGAAATATAAACCAACTTGACCTTGCAGAAATACAGTCTTTGCCAGGGTACAAATCTTTTCCTACTGACAGCTGATACACTTGTACTAGCAACTGTGAATATTTATTTTAGCTTTAGGAGAGAACCACTAAGCATTTCTTACAACAGAGAAACACTTGGAAGAAACAACTAAGAAAAGTCTTTAGTCTGAGAGTCTCCGATCTTTACTACCTTTCATCCTTTTAATCGCAGCATCCATGCGTAAGCCATCTTTCTTAATGCGTGCTCTCAGGACTTGCCCAAAGTTACCTTCCCCAATCACATCTTGAAATTTTATGTCATTCCACTCAAGAACTGGATAAATAGTGGGATCTGGGCTGTTTTTGGCTTTCTTGCTCAGCGTGAGAGTACCTGAGTTAAACTGTACAGCTGGCTCTTCCCTCTGTAACAAAGTTAAGCAAATGACATTAACTGTGATTTCTCCTTTACTGAGCAATGCTCTGATTACACTCCCCAAATACATGTGTGCTCACACATGTACACACACACACACAGAGCCTGATCCATCTCTTGCTTACACCGGAGAGAATACAGCAGACAATTACACCTACTTTAGACACTAACTGCATCAAGCACTTCTGCCCAGATCCACAAAATTAATCAGGCTCATAATTTATGCATAAATACCTTTGTAGACTTAAGCCTCCTGACCACTTTTATAGTCATCTTGAAGATGAAGGAGCTAGGCAAAAATCGTTTGGTGAAACTGATCTCAAAAAGAGTTTTAAGTTGCAGGTTTGAGATCTATCTTACATTAAGTTTGACTAAATCCTATGCTGATCAGGCTCAGTAGGGAGACTGATGAAAAAAGAAGCAAGGAAACAGAAAAGAGAGGAAATGGTCTTCCTCCATACTTGAGGAGACACGTCTCTACTTCAGTTACTCTTTCTCATCAATTACTTCTGTGGGAAAAGTTTCAGGACAAGGAGCAGAAGCTATTCTGTGTGGCTTGGGACTGATCATCTTTTTGGATGAGCCTCCTGTCCTCCTGTTTATGAAACAACCTATGCAGATCCATATGGAGGAGCTCTTTGGCCCTCTTCATTCTGCTTCACAAGTACCCCTCTGAAGTGAGAGAACAGCACCAGAAAGCAGAGTGATAAAGAGACTACAGCAGGAAACAAATATATACATGTATGTATGTATAGGTGAGATATCTCTACGAGATATTACAACCTTCAGCAATTTCCTCACTGCCAGAACTATAATGTTTCTCTTGACTGATCCATGGTGTGCTGTGCCCAGGTTGCAAAGCCATGAGGGAGCTGTTGCTGATGCTCAAAAGCAACGTTAAAAAATACTGTAGTTTTCAAAATCAGGCACAACTTCATAGAGGGAGAACGGGCCATTATGTCTGGCCTAGTACTTGTCATACACAGGTGGGACAAGGCAGAAAAGGGAGAAGGATCAAAGGTGTGAATCTTTTTTCAAGTCAGGTTGTCTACCTCATACCCTATAACCGTGATTGCTTTAGCTCCAGGGTCACCAGCAGAGAAGCTTTACAACAACAGTACTAATTGCACACATGAAGAGAAGACAAGATTTGGGAAAGCCAAGGAAAAGAAGTTGGAAAACACAGGAAAGTATGGGGCCAAAGTTAATAACCACACTGACACAGGAAAGCTGGAAACCCACCACCACATTTTGGAAAGCCTGAGCCATTCGGCGCTGGAAGTTGGCTCGCTTTAACTGCAGCATGATGAGAAAGGCCAGGAGAATTGTTACACAGGTCATCCCTGCAGAGCCAAGGATAGCAATAAGCAGCATTTTGCCTCCTTTTGATTCATATGGAGCTGTTGAGGAAGCACATAAAGAGTTCACCATTATTTCCAGCTAATTCTGAAAAAGCCTTAAACAATGTATAGCTAAATACTCCTGTCTTGTAAACTGTATAAAGACAGAAAGATACATCCCTTTGTTTTCCAGAAATGCCACAGACATTAGATGCTCTGATTTTCAGATGTCTGAGCACCTGCAGGTCCCACTGAATTTAGGCACAGCAGAGCGGAGGTCACATTCAGTGATCTAGTAGTCCTATTATATGGAGGTCATTTAATTTAGGAGCTGTTGGGCACTTTCTAGTGGATACACACAAATGTTGCATGTTGTGACTTCACCAACACCACGCAGTGAACTGAGGATCCCATTTTGGTGATACTGTGTTATGTGCCAAAATTAAGAACAAAAGAAAGCCAATATAAAAAAATAAATAAATAATATGACTTTGCCTTAGCTCACTATTTCGTACCACTGGACTTGGTTTGTGCAACGCCAGCATGCTGGAATAACCAACCTTTAGTTTCTGGAAGAGTCTTCAGTTCAAATGATGTGTTTGGGTTGCTCAAACCAATGTTGTTCTGAGCATTAATCTGAACCTGGTACACAGTGTTTGGCTCAAGGCCCTTGAGATGGTATTGAGTAATGCTGGTGTTCTTTATGATAATATCGATGTGGTTGTACTCAGCCTTGCCATAAATTTTGTAGCTGATGATGATGGAGGAGATGGAATGACCCTCGGCAGTTGTCCAAGAGATGACTGAGGATGTGTCTGTGGTGTTAGAAAACCTGATGTTGTATGGCGCTGGAGGGATTCCTGAGAACACAAACATGCACAAAGCGTTGGAGTCAACATCCACCACTTTCTCCTTCTCACACAGAAGCACAGCAAAAGCACCACTTTCCTTTGTGTTTTTGCTGTGCTAAACAGAAGCAGAACTTTGTTGATGAGCTATGGTAACTGACTGCTATAGTTCTATGAACTTAATGTGTTGTCACCCATATTGCAGTACCCCATTCTTCCAGCAGAGGTTGGACTGGCATTCAGTAAACCCTTGTCCTTGAATAAAGATAAAAATTCCCCGAGTTGTAGGCAAATTAATGCACAAAGGGTTGATTTCCTTCTATATTTAATTACCATCCTCATGTGATTCCCAGGTCCCATACTTTCCCTTTTCACGATTGCTCCAGGGAGCAATTCCCTATCAGGATACAGGCTGTTAGAAAGAAGGGAAATCGATACCAGCATTGCTACAAATTTCATCAGAAAACCACCAGCAGGGGGGAGTGCTAGACTTGTGGACAAACCCATGGCTACTAAGCCAAGTATCTTCTCCTGGAAAACAGTACTACTCTTGAGCTTTTCTTAGTGCAGTTGGCGTCAAAGCGCAGGAAACTGGAGTGTCCCATGACAGCCTTGATACTTCTGTTAATACATGCAGGAGGAAGAAGCCCACCTTTTCAGTATATGGTATGGGCAGCAGCACCCATCAGACATTCAGATGGACATCCATTCAGATGTTACTTCATTCACATGGGGCATTTGTTGCAGCGTTATGAAAGGAACTACTCACACTCAGGGAATTCAAGAGTGGTCATGAGTCTTTGTTGTAGCACACCTAACTGCTCCTTGCTCACAGGGATTTTACCTTGCATTGTATCTTTTCTTCCTTCTTTAACTGCTGACTATGTATTGACATAGCTAAATTGCAGGGTCTGAGTGTTTTTTTGGAGTAGGGAAATCTGTGTATTCATCATTATGGGGAGGAAACGCTGCATGTGTCAGAAGCATCAGATTTGGATGACCAAGCATTTACTTTGTGTTTCCCATTTTTTAAAACTCATTATTAGTCCCTGATAATTTCCAGCATCAGAATTTCTTTGGACACTGAGCTATACCTTCATAATAACAATAATAACAACCAGAAGTGATCATCAGGAACTGAGCATTACCAAAATAAAGGATTACATTTAATATAGTCATTAAGTGACAGTCAGTCTGATTACTGGAGGAAAAGGAAGAATTAAACAAAATGATGAGCCACTTACTGTCACTGAAAGTCCATGCATACAGGTAGTTGCTCCATTCTCCTTGTGACCTGGTGTTCACCCGTACCCTGCACATGTATTGCTGTCTAGGCTCAAGATCTTTAATGATCAGGGTGGACATATTTCCTGGCACTTGAGTAATAACACTACTCTCATCACCATTGTCATTCACACTCTTCCTTTCCACTTCAACACGAATGTCATCCTCTGTCTTCAGTGTTAAAGGATGCCACGACAAATTCAGTGATGTCATACTTTTTGGAAAGAGAGCGAGACCTTCTGGTGGAGGAAGACCTTGGAAAAGACACAGTGAGACAAGGAACAAGATTTCAAGTCTGCTATGCAAGCTAAAATAAGGGTACCGGCTATTCCCAACCACTTGCTCTAGCTTGGAGTGCCACCTCACCCAATTTGGCAGAAATTACATCTAATAGGTGTTGATAGTCCCAAAGTATCTTATTAACAGCTGTGGTGTCAACAAAAAGGTCTCTTCACTGAGCTGGTGTTGCAGATGCACTTTTTAGACTTGAGAAGCCAGCTCTTTTGCTCTTGTGTTAGATAGTTCCTGGTGCAATCCCCATTTATTTTCTATGTCTGATTTCAGTTTGGGCTGTATCCTCAGTGGACTAAAAGCTTTTCTGCTTGTTCAGGTATCTTCACTTTTAAAGTAAACTGATCTAATACTAGGAGGAAGCACTGATCTAGAACTGTGAGGAAGGACTGGCATGCAAAAGATAAAGTAAGATATTTAGATAAGATATTTAAATACATCATTTTCTATAGATATCTTCAGGTAAGATATTTGTCTCACCAGAGGGCACAATAGACAGGAAGGAAGATTGTAGATGCTCAAGGACATCTCCATACTACTCTTGAAAAACTGCTATTTACAACAGTGATTTCTATTTCCAACTCTTCTGCACAGCCAGACAAAATAAGCACATTTTCCTTTCCCAGAAACCCCATCTCTAAATTAGGGAAAATAATAGCTCTGCCTTTTTCTGATTTTCTTCACCTCTGATTTTTTTTACTTCCTTCTTTTTTTCTTTGCCTGAGATTATTTTGAAAGACTCTACATAGTTTTCATATCCAGCCCTCTTTGCTCAAACGAAAGTGCTCTGGCAGAGATCAGGGAACAGGCCACAAAGAAAAACAGCTGAAACAGCCCTTTTGTGAAAACTCAAGGCAATGACTTACCAAGCGCAGCTGTTGTGAATCTAGCCTGTGGTCCAGGGTGGCCTTCCCCACCTTCCCCTTGCCGACTCAGCTGAACACAAAACAGATACTCTGTTTTTGGTTCCAGGTTGTCCAGTCTTTTGGTTGAGCCTTTTACTGACAACGAAAGGAGAAAGTAAAGCCATAGCCCATGCTGAAAAATCTTAAGGAAGAAAAGGTTTGGAAAATACTCCTGAACCACTAACCATAGAAGGTAAGATACTCAGGATCTTCTTTTGCTCCTGATTTACCAAGACAAACTGTTTAGAAATATAAAATTCTTATTTTTAAATTGAGCTTCAACCCAGCCGAAAGGATATTTTCATCTGCTGTTCCTTCAGGACAGAATACGACTGGTTGCTTAGGCAGTGTGCATTGCATATGCAGATCCTGGGTTATCTTGAATTAGCTACAAGAGTTGTTTGCTACTTTCTAAAGTTCCTATGATGTTTCTTATACTATTTTAGGCCTTGCATAAAATATTAAAACAGGGCTGGAAGAGGTCATCTAACTCACAAGCAGGTTTAATTTTGCCCTTACCATTCCTGATAAGCATTTAGGTAAGATATGTGTCTCACTAGAGAGAACAATAGACGTGAAGGAAGACTGCAGATGCTACATCTCCATACTGCTCACTACTTTTGAAAACCTGCTATTTACATGGGAGTTTTCAACAGCTGGGCCCAACACTGAGTACTATTTATCTTAAGGAAGGAGAGGGGAACCCTTTGGTTACTGAAAACTGAATATAAGCTTTTGACTACTGTTGGTGTACCACATCCATATTAACATTATACATTGTGATATGCAAAAAGCCATGCATCCATAAAGCCATGCATTCATAAAAGATTTAAGTTTTATGTGTTGTAGACTATTTTGAGTTTAGTGAAGAGCAGACCCCACGTTATATTTCAGGATGCAGCTGAAGTTTGTGTTTAAGGGAATTAAAGAACGTCCTCTTACCTTCCACAGACATCCAGGACTGATAATGTTTTGCTGGCTTGTACAGGAGTTTTGTTGATACAACAGGTCCATCTCCAAGATGTAAGTCAGCATTGATATCAATTATGAGGAAATTATGTCCACTGTCTGTCAGCCTTGGAGCATACTGTGGCACAGGAGGAACTGAGCAAGAACACAAGAATTAAACCAGACTTTTAAGTCCCTATATCAGTAAAACTCTAGTATCTTCCTAGATCTGTAGGAAAATCAGAGATATTCTTCAAAACTCTTACGAAGTCGACAGAAGTTTACACCCTTAAGCTGACAGTTTAGATGTTTCAAAAAAACCCTTGGATTGTCTTCTAAACCTTACCATCACACTTATTTTTTTCAATATACATAATTATTATGTTGCGTATAAAGGGTTTCTGTTTGTATTCTGACCACAGATATTTATTCAGACATTGACCTGCAGTGCAGAGAACAGATAGCTCTCCCACATTAGAGTATAAATCTGCCCTTAAAGCAGAGAGACAAAGATATTTGAAGAGATTCATGCTTTTACCTTTGACTGTAACTTGAAATGCTTTCTCTGCCATTCCCGCCACTGTCTGCACACTACAGACCCAGGTTCCTGTATCACGGGGCTGGATTCGATTAATTGTGAACATGGCTTCAGAGCGATTGCTGGTAACAATCAGGGCAGGCTGAAATGACAAAACATGTAGAGGGCCCAAAAAATGTTGGCATATAGGAATATTCCCATATCACTTCCTCATAATTTAAGAATCATCTAAAGTTTAGTGATTTCAATAAAATAGTCTATAACGGTAAATTCCATAGTTTCGTATGTGGCCCAGTTCATGAGTTCATGAAGTATCTCAGAATATTGAAATGTCACGTTATGCTTGAAAAATATAGTGTGCATTAACTACAGGTTAAGTCAATTTAAACATCTGAAATAACAGGAAGCAGTTCATCAGCAGCCTACCCTTAGAACAGTTCCATCTTGCTTCAAAAGTTTAAATTCTTCAGATTTAGGAAGTGGCATCCCAGTTGCTATACAAAAAGGCTTGAACTCGACACCAGAATTGAGTTCTACGGGGTCTAGTAAGTTTTCTATCTGAGGTGAAAGATCTGCTGAACCTACAGAAGATATAGAAAATTTTAATGTCAGCCTTCAAGGAGAACTTTAAAAAGGCAGCACCAAAAGAGGTTAAGGTGTGCAATGAGCATAGGCAGCATAGGCATCTAGTTCTCCCTCCACCCCCATGTGGGCATACACAAGGATCACGCTTCCCAGAGTCAGCACGGTTATATCATGTGAGAAGGACAAGTCCTCTGTCCACTCTTCTTTCTCTTCCCTCCCCTCCTTTCCTCCACTCACCTCCCCTCTCTCTCTGGCTGACATTCCAGGCACAGACAGTCTAGCTATGGCAAACTCATGCACGCATTTTGTACTGTATGTACAGTATCTATTGGCTCTCCATTTTACCTGCTTATAAGAGCAGTCAGGTCACAACAGTGTAGTTAGACTGGTTGGATCACAGTCTTCTTTCTCTGCTTGTTTTTGCGCTAAAAAGCTTTCACAGGTTAACAGTGGGTTTTTCACTATATTTATCAAGCAGAAATAATAGATACTGAGTGCATCTTATCAAATGTTGTATGTGATCTTGCCTGAATCCAGAGAGATTCTGAATGAGATATGTTCAGCTTTGCAAGCTTAACTATCTCTCAGAGAGACTGTTTTAAACTCTGGGCTTGTCTTGGTGTCTGTCATAGATTTCAGATCATGAGGCACGTGGTGCAGGAGTGTATGCAGATGAATAAGGGGTAGGTAATGGTAAAGTATCATGAGCCTATCCAAAACCTGATCATGCAAGTAGGATGTGCATCTTCTGTCAGTAACTGATATTAAGGTCAGTGTCAAATCCTATGGAGTGAGTTTTGCAAATCTACCTCAATGAAAGCAAAATCACATGAAATGGTAGCGTGCCAGCCTGCTAAATGCAGCATATGGGGCAGAAGTGGAAAAACACTGCATTGCAACCAAGATTCACAGAAGTGCCTGGGTCACTGGAATGTAATTGACAGAGAAAGGATACCCGCCTGGAGTGGAAATGCTGTACCAGCATGAAGACCTGTTTCAGTTACACTGGGAAGAGCCATTTACTACCGTGTTACCTTGCTTTACCTTCTTTTTCACATTGCAGACCATGCCATCCCAGGGAGCAGATGCAGCCCTTAAATCTGTCACACGTCCCTCCATTGTGACAATTACATTTGAGTTTGCAATCCGACCCATAAAAACCAGGTTTGCACTCTGAAAGGACACGTTTCCAGTTAGTGTAAAGGTACTAGAATATGTCTTCCATTAGTTTTCAATCTCATGCATCAATTCTCCAGGAGGGTTTAGTTCCCTCACTGAGCATTAGTTTGAAACTATATATATTAGCACTAAGTCATCAACAGAGCATCCTGAGAACACACCAGCATCAACAAATTAGAGCATATTTTCATCCATGCCTGTCATTTTTAGACTAGATGCCAATGTGGAAGCTTCTTCAGTGCTTTTTTTCACTTGCACTGTGGTAGTGTCCAAAGGCTTCATCAGAGTTACATCACCACTGAACAAGATGGCACATACTCATAAAGGAAGATGTGCTTTGTGTCACAGAGAGACTGCAGTTTAATTGAAATGAACGAGGGTCATTATGCTTAGTATTGCTCAGCAATGGATATGTGTTTGGCACAGAATTGCTCAGTTTGACTTGTAGAAATATAGCAGGACTGTAGCTGTTGGAGGATTTTTAATGCCTCAGTAGAACATAAATTCATTTTGCAGAATAATTTGAATAGTTTTTAACTTTATTATGTTGTTCTTCTGAGAATCTGACATGGTCCTCTGAGATGGATAAATATTATTATCCCTCTTTTTCAGAATGTAAACAAATCCCATATTTTACTCTGCTCTTTCCATTCCCTTCTCTATTTCCTATGTGCAGCACATTAAGGACGCTTCACCATTCTTCATATCCTTTACCTTTATCACATTCCAGTCCCATCCATCCCGTGGCGCAAGAGCAACCGTATGGATCTGGTAGACAGAACATATAGTTTCTGCAGCCATAGTTTTCTTTACAGCTCTCTTCACATGTTTTGCCAAATGTATTGGCTCCACAAGCTGTTGGAGGGAGAGAGGAAAAGAATAGCCCAACAGCAGTAAGTCCTCAAAAGAGGCAATGCTTCTAATGATACAGCTTTAGACAACAGAAAAGATGAATTAAAAAAAAAATAGCATTTTTACTATTCAGATACCAGATATATTAACATCCGTAATGTCAGCCAAAGCTGCACTAATGGGTAAGTTCAGGCAGCAGAAACAAACGTAACTTTCTCCCATGTGAGGATCCATCAGCAAAGCACCCGTAGCTTTGGATATGTGGGGACAGAGCTTCAGCAAGAAACCGTGTTCATAAGCCTTTTTAATATAAAATGGACAAACAGTCCCATGAAAAGCTAGTATTCTTCTTTAGAGGTCAGTGCATATGAAACTTCCAAGCTCAAAGTTTGCTTTTCTGATATGATCAGCGTTACAGAGTGATTCAGATGTCAACTATTCCAATAGCTTAACTCTAGTACTTGCAGTATTGCAATTCAGTCAAAATATTAGGATACATATCTAGCATTGGACTCACAAATAGCTTGGATAGATCAGATTAATGCTATAATTATTTCAGAATTCAAGCTAATTGTCACCGACACAGATATACACAAACAGATGTATACTGTTGGTATGTCCCTACAGAGACAGATCATCCTGTGAGCGTGTTAGCATCTTGTTCAGAAGTAGCCAGGGAATCTGTAACACGGGGCTTCATTTCCCAGTGCCAGTGTATCCTGTTTTGAAATGCATTTAACAGTCTGTCGGTAGCTTCAAGCATATTGAATTTCAGGGTAATCATAAAACTGCCCAGGTTGGAAGGGACCTCTAAAGATCATTTGGTCCAGCCTCTCACGGGAAGGGGAGCCTGGTTGAGCTATTGTCTAGCACACTGTCCAAGTGTGTATTGATCAAGAAGAGTTGGAAACATTCACCTTCCCTGGCAACATAATCTCTACTGGGAGAAGAGAGGGCAGAGTTAAATCACAACTACAAGAACAGCCTGACTAATTCAGGATTCGTCTTGGCCAACACTGTCCTGTCTCCAGCACCAGCAATTAATGCTATAGCTATAAAGAGCAAAACAAGGCTACTCCATTTGATGCTTCCCTCAATAATCTGCCAACTTCTGCTACTGTGAATAAATTAATAAGAAGTCCATGAAAATAATGTTTGCCTACCTTTCTCACATGTTTTTCCCATAAAACCTGGAGGACAGATGCATTCCCCAGTATCTTCATGACAAATGCCATTGTTTGTGCAGGAAGGGCAGTGGGAGCTACAGGAAGGCCCCCATTTCTGAGCTTCACATCCTTTTATGCAAAAATATAATGACATATTTGTGGTCTTCTTATTCAGTAACTGATCAAGTAGTAAAATTCTTTTTCATTAAGACAAACAGTACCACACATAAAAATACGATCCATATGGACCCCCCAAGACCCCAGATGGCTAGCCTAATATAAGGAATACTTTTTTCACGGTGGAATTGCCTCTATTTCTGGAGCAGAACTGCTGCATAGCATGCAGTAATGCTATGTAACATCTTTATGGAAGGAACTGAAAAAGTCTTCCTTTTTTTTAACTAGAGGTAGATTTTTTTAGTTTGGAAGTTGACAAAGGTGTTATATTTAAGATTTCTATCCTTGTAGCAGGGATCTGAGACCTACAAAAGGTCCAGGCTTCACCTGGAGATGGCTGTACTAGTAGAAAGCCATGACCAAGCTTGGCATCACTGGCATCGTGCCAGCATTTGGCAACTCGTGTTTTATTTCTGTAACAGTATTTTTCTTGAAAGTTGGTTAGACTGCGTTCACATCTGTTGTATCTTTACTGTCTTCACTGGGTCTTTATAAGGATAAATCACCTGGTGACCTGTTTCTGGAATAAATGGACTAAGAGCAATCAGTTGTTTCAATGCTTGTCATCATTTTCTTTCCCACTTTATGACTTAAAAAGGTATTACTACTATTATCCTGCCAGTGTGAGTTTTGATACTAATTTCATAGAAGCAGAGCTCAAGCTCCAAACAAGTATGTATGACTTCATCATGCAAATGTTTAATCTGTCCCTACAGGATGCAAAATTCTCTGGGCTGCTTTTGAAATCAGAGGGAGCTGAGAGGACTTAGTAATTTTCAGTATTTGATTTATAACAGAGTTTCTTACATCACAGAAACTGACCTTCATGACTTTTTATAGTGTAAAGCTGGGACTGAGAAGACAATAAACTGGAAAGTCCTATGGCAGGCTCACTAAAATGGAATAATCCAGACTTGGGTCAGCTTGAATTTAATGAATCAACATGGCAGTTGGAGCTCTATGTTCTCCTTCTCTGGCAAAAAAAGCCACCTTTGCTAAAAATCATCAGTCTGTGCCTCTAATGTTAATTCAAAGAAGGAGAGGACATGTGTTTGAGCAGTGGCATGTAATCATCCATTCTCTTAATCATTAGTGTGCTCCCCTACCACTCTCCCAGACTATGCCCCAGGAGTTTTCCCAATAGGCAGGATGGGCAAGACAAAGACCTATTTCAAGGCAGGAGGCAGAATATATGGATAAGTCTTATGCTGTACAGCTTGGGCACTAGACTGGAGAACAGATCTTGGACCATTTTATTTATGAAGCTATTATCACCTTACAAATCCACATTTCGGGCATTATATTGATTCATTTGTGACCCCTGGAAGCATCCTGTGGATATTAGCAACTAAAATATGTTTTACCATCAGAAACATTTGCTCCATAATGTAAGATATTTGAACAGCTATTTGTTTTTACATATGGCTTTCTTTTTCTATCCAAGTTAATAGAATACAATTTTCTTTATATCTGATGAAAATTGACATAGCAGCATGAACTACAAGACACATATAATACTTAATGGAAAATATCCACCTCTATTGTAACTGATCCTGTCATCCACTGAAAGGTGAACTTTAGGAGCTAATTAAAGCTGGGGAGGGGTAATTTGTGAAATTACAATAATGTATATTAAAGATGAGAAATCTTAGGATAAATGGGTATATTGGATATACTCCACCATAGAGAACAGAGACATTTGAAAATTTCTATTTTGTGCTGAGATCTATATTTCATATTCAAGGGAGACCCAGTGCCACCTTCTTCTTTTGTGCTTACTTGGTGTTTGAAAAGCTGAGATGTGAGGAAAAGAGCTAGCTGTCCTGGCAATAGCTAAGATAAATTGAACTTAAATCTGAATATTTTTCTCTCTCAGCTGCTTAAATCAGTATCAGCTTGTAGCAAAGATCCTCTGACATAATCTGATGGCAGCTTATGCCAAGAAAGATTTTGGCCCTTATTTGGTCACAGTATAAATTTAATTTCAGATTCATTGCAACTTTAAACAATCAATCATCAGCACACATTAACGGAACTTACGTCTCACAATAAGCCTTGTGTAAGCAGAAGTAAAGAGGTTTCCTCCTATATATCGGGCAGAGTAAACCCCTGCGTCCTGCGGTTGAACTTGAGGATAGGAGACCTCCAGCTCTCCCGGTACTTCATGCCTGGGCACAGAGTGGATGAAGGAACCTGGGGAAGGAGCACACAGTTACAACAGACAGAAGCCATTCATCCTCTACAGACAGAAGAGAGTTTGCTTTCATTACTGAGGAAGAACAGCTGGGATGAACTAAGCGGCAGAATCTATTTATTAGTTATGCATTTGCTGACAGTTCGTTAGCTATACTAGTTTTTGATACCTGGAGGGTTGCAAGAAAAAGGAAACTAGATCTTGAGGAGATTTAGTAGATGAATCGGACAAAAAACTTTGAGTTCAGTGTTGCTTTATAGGAATGTTGTTAAGATTCTAGTGGTTAAAAGTGTTTATTGTGTTCCTTGGCCTTTCCTGGAGTGAGGGGTGACCATCTGTCTGTAAGGAGCCTAGTGTAGCTGGAAGCAAATGCCAGCCAGGTCCTATTTAATCTGAGTAGCACAAAGATTTACTTAGCAGACCAAAGCAGGAAGAACACAGCACAGCTTTATCTTTTTGTCCCAGACTTAACGTGTTTCTCTGTCTTCTGTTTTTTTCACCAAGGGAGCTTATCTGTGTTATTCTAGGTTTGCTGTAGTTGTTCATACATGGTTGCCAGGTAGGGCAATAGCATTTGGTCTTCTCCCATCCCTCTGGATCACCATGTAACAACATTTGAACACTGGTTGCTGTAAAAGAGAAGTGGCAGCCAGGGAACTTCAGGAGCCCTGAATCCTTCCACCCCAGTCTGTCAGACCAAGGCTGCTGCCAGCCAGCTGTTACCAAAACATACATGCACATCCTCACCACACGCTGTACCGACAAAGGCAGCCACCAACAGACCCACACAGCAGAACCACACCTTCACAGGTACTGCATGTACACACAGGACCTACATACACCCAGCCAGCCTGATCCTATTCTCTCTTGCCAGCTAGCCAGGCTTGCTGGCAGATCTCATACACTCACACACCCAAAAATGGGTCTTAGCTGGCCTAGACCTACACTCTCTCTCATAGCTGGCTCTCAGACCTGTTGTCCTACTCGCTGGTTAGCCTGGCTTAAAGTCTGCTAGTGTCCCACGTGCACACACATGGGCGTGCAAAAGGCTCCCTGCCGTAACTGGCCTTAGACAATCCTTATGGTTGCTGGCCCCAGACAAGCCCATTTCACCCTTGGCATGTGTTTCCAGTTACTAGGAGTAAAACCTGTTGTGCCTTCTAGTCTAGCCTGAAGGTCACTAGCAGGTGTGTGTACCAGGTAAAGACCACACTCATGTTGAAGAATAATTAAGAACAGAGTTTAATAAGATCAGACCAACAGTAGTGCAGAGCTTGGCCAGACCAGTGTCACTTTTGCCTGCTTCCCACCCCATTTTCCCATGCTTGGTCCTTTCCCGTTTACTTTGAACCATCCCTTTCCTGTGTTTGGTTCTTTCTCTAAATATCCCATTATTTCACAAGTCCTCACTGTCCCCCTCATCGTGCCATAGTAAGTTTGCTCTTTCCCCCTGAGACCTATGATAATCCTGTTCCCCTCTTCTTATACCTATAAGGCTCTGGCTGAAATTCTCAGGGCTCTGTGTTGTTCCCTCAGAAGCTGGAGAGCTCTGCCCTTTCATGTTTTCTGTGTCATCTGCTGCTCCTTAGGGCTTGTGTGTATGTTTATTTATTACTTCTCTTGTTTCTTGTCTCGGTCTTTTATGCTGAATGACCATTAACCAGATGATGCTCCCACAAATCAAATGCCATTACTTCTACATCCCCCTACAGTTACACTGATAATGAAACAACTTCTTTCACTGTGCTGAAATAATTTAGAAGGTAAACAGCGTCAGGCAGGACCTTTACTGTCTGTGATCATGCATACAATCATACTATCACTTTGACTATAGTCAAATTTCAGGCAGCCTGGAAATGTAAAACTTTGCTGAGGATCATAATCAAAACAGCAAAAAAGATCTTGGATCAATTTAATCCATGACAACACGTAAGAGTTCTTCAAAAAAGAGAAATAATGAAAGGGATTAGTTCTGAAACTGGGGTGGTTGTTTGGGTTTTTTGCATATCTTTTGAGTTACAAACTGCAAAACAAACATGGCAGAAAAGTATTAAGAAAGCAGCCTTATGCTCACAGTTTTTTAGCAAGGTTCAGGTTTTGTGGTTTGTTTTCCAAGATGGCATGTATTATTCCAATATATTACAGCAATCTTATGTAGCAGAAAAGTTTCATTCTCTAGACAGCCCTTTGAGGGTCTATAAGGGGAAATTGGTATTTTAAATGACTGAAGTGAAAGACTGCAACAGTTAAATATAACAGGACAAGTATTTTCTCTTCTTTGCCAGCTGCTGTGTCAGAAATCCTGAGGGATGCTATTTCAGCTGCAGTCTCAGGTGAACTTGACCTACTGTCCAGTGACACGGTGAATTTAAGGCTTTCTGCCAAATTTCCAGTTGGAATCCCAGATAAGGCAGCACCATGATGTAAGCATTCCTGCTCTAACATACCAGCTGGTTCTTGTATGAGAAAATGCTGACAGGAGATCATGCCATTTCCTGGAGGACTCTGAAAGGACAAGTGATGGTAAAGTTTCTCCACCTTGCACTGCCATAGCTGGATAGCTCCAGCCTGTAGAGAAGTGCTCCAAGTATTCAATAACTGGGGTTGACCCACTGCATGCAGATTTTGCAGTGTGCTGACACTTCCTTACCTCATCCTCCTCTGTTTACTCCCTGTTTCCTGGTAGCTCACTGTAAACTAGACTATTAGTTGACAAAGATGGATCAGTACCTTGTATGTGCTTTCGACAACCATAATTTGTTGGGCTCTAAAATTCTGATTAAGTATGAACGCACTGTGAGTTTTAGTGGCCAATATTTTACTACATTTCTACAGGAGGTTGGTAGTGAACTGGACATATTTCCAGATTTCAAGCAGTAGCAATACACAACTGAACAGGGAATAACATGTAGGTGCCATGTTTGATAGAAAAGTTGGTATCATAAATTTTACAACCTGACTAATTTTTGTAGTTGAATGAAATAAGGATTCGATTTTTGACAGTTTTGCCTTTCTAATAGCAGCTTACTAGTGCTTACTTTCTTAGCCTGAAGAGCCCACAGAAGCTAAATGGCCTCTAAAAGCCATTAGAAAATAAAAAGGTACGCACTTGAAAAGCAGTAGAAATTGAAAGAAAGATGAAGTAACTAGGCTTTCACAGTGGCATAGCAAAAAAAAAGCCCCAAAAGGTGCTAAAATCAGCCAGGGAAATATATGAGGGGTTATAAAAGGAAACCAAAAAGGAAAACGAGAAACAAAGCAAAGGTATAAACAGAGAATTTGGCATTTTGGTGGAAGAAAAACAGGTCAGCTCAACGTATTGGATCTGGCAAACAGCTCCTGTAGGGAACGTTAAATGCATGAGGAGTTGTGTCTGCTCCACTTGCACAGTATGGGCATGGTCAGCAATGACTTTAAAATAGATACATGGCACTTAGCTAAGGCAGTAATAGCAGGAAGAGAAAAGACAAGAGAGAAAGGTTAATTACCATTTTTGTAGATCACTGCATCTTCCTCTTTTGCTGCCATTCTGATGAAGGAAATATTCACATGCTCTCCCTTATTTGCTGTAACAGTTAATGCAACCGGGTGGAATGAGGCTGAAAACAGAACAGGACAGAAGTACGGGATAAATAGCAGCAGTTATTGTCTCTAACTGGTCTCTGGGCCAAAAGCTGAGAATGGTTTATAGCACGACCCTAACTCAGCTTTTGGCATTTAAATTTCTTTAGAGCACACACTGACTCTTTATCACCTGCAACCTCAACTCTATGTTTTGTCAGAGACAGAGGACTTGCCTATACCATGAAAAAACAGACTGCTACTAGAGCCTACGTCATGAAAGAAACAAACAAACAAACAAACAAACACAGTATTATGGCTGAGTAACTGGAAACACCCCCTAATTAGGAGCTCCCACTGTCTGTAAAACACTTTCCCAAGTTTCTTCATCCCTTGAGACATTTTTATAGCAGATTGGGTAAAGTTCTGGAAAATGCATAGTAGGGAAGAAACCATCATTTGCAAACAAATGCCCTGAGTGACTCAGCCCTCTTCTGTTTAAGCTTTATGGTGCTGAACAGTCAAGATAGTTCAGGAGACTACAGCTATGCAGGTTCTGGGGGACATGCAGTAAGAGACATAAGGTCTGTGCTTCTGTCAGTTCACCATGCTCCCTGTAAATACAAAGAGTGTTTGCCTGCACTAAGAGCAAAAGAAAAAATCAGATTCATAGATCATCTGATTGAGAGAATTTTGACATTTTAGTGTTTTGTTTCTGATTGGAGATAAGACGTCTATTGGAAACTGATAGTTCTTTCAAGAGTTGAATTTCAACACACTGTTATATATTGCAGCAACCCCCTTTTTCAGTTCTAGTGTTTAGTCTATGAGCATCTGCCACCTTT
>JAOXJK010000019.1:72700342-72714506 GCA_025774025.1 Xenus cinereus
CGAAGAACTCTCCTGAGCATGAAAGGCAGTGGTGATACAGGGTGGGAGGTGGGAGGGAGCGATCGTAAGTAGTTGAGGTATTTCCTCTGCCTTAGATATTTCAACAATAGCCAGCTGCCCTTGTTCTGTGTTCAGTACACTTTGCTGCAAAAAATACTTAACTTGTAATATGATGTGGACAATTTCCTTAGAACTTGGAGGTAGAAAGGAACAGAATACAAGTTTAAGCAGCCTTTCTCAGTGTCTTTTGTGGGACAAACATTAGTGGTCACAAAACCAATGTAAATACCTGGAGGATTATGGAGAATTGGAAAACATGACTATTTAAAAATGAATAGCTAATGTTATGCTTCACCTTCTTTGCCTTGATAGTGATGTGTTCTTTACTACCTGCAGTCCTTTGAGTGCAATGCATACCTCAGGTGAGTGGCCTCTAAAGACAATTAAGAGTAAGGATCCTAAACTGCACTTCTAGTGCATTCCACCTTATGGCTGTTCATTCTATTTAGCAGTTGGGATTGTCTATGCAGATAAAAACAAAATGAACGCTGTCTTCTGCAGTATGCTACCTCTCCAGACCCAAAAGGTGGCTCTTAAAAGTTGCATGAGAAATTATTGTTCTTAAATGGGAGGAGACAAGTGGATCTAAAACTTCCTATGTGGGACTTCTAGTAACTAGCCATTGTGGTGTTGAAATCTGGCACTTTTTGTCCTCAGCTTTCTAAAACTAGAACATTAGCCAAAGTTAATGTTTTAGTCTAATAAAATAGAGTAATGAAGTCTTGTTCTCTCTGCCTTCCTGATTCCCACTTTTCTCCGGAGAAGCCTGTTGCTCTGGGCTTAGTCCTGAGAATAGTTTTGTTGCATTGGAGTTGAGTGAGGTAGACTGAATAGATTGTGGTGGGGCTAGCAAAGGTCCAGCCATGCAACCAAGATGTGGGAGTGATGACGTGGGGAAACTTGCTCTATTCCAATCTTTTGAATCCTGCCATGTGAATGAGTACAAAGGAAACTTGAGAAGCCTGGAAGTAGATTGATACCATAGGGAGGGAGAAAACCTCCAGAGCTATAATAGTCAGATGAAATGCTTGGATGTTCTTTTTTTTTTTTTAACCCTTTTTCTATGGCTTGTTCATAGGTTGTTCTGCCACAATAGCTGCTCTCTAGTATCTAGGCAAGACCTTCATACTCATCCTTTCCAAGTGATGTCAAGAAGGAATTGTATAAAAGGAATGCTTGATCACCCTCTTTTAAAGAAGCCTGCCTGAATTTTTGTACATCTGAATTGTAACAACATTTCAACTTAATAATAGAAAATAGCCTCTCCTCAAGGTCAGGTTCTGGAGTGAACCAGGGTGATGTCAGTTTATTAAGGTGACTGGTGTTTGCAATACTTTTAATGGTGAGCAGCTGGCAATCTCTTTGGCTCTTTCTCTAAAAGCACACTTCACAACAGTTATCTGCAATATATTTTCCTTGAACTGCTTTGCTGTTCCTTGATTAGGAAGTGCTTATGACTTATTGTGCTGTGTGGGTGTAGCTAGAGCACAGCTTCTTGCTGGCTAATCAACATTTTCCTGTTTTTTTTTTTTTCATTATGAAACCAATCTTGCTCAAGCTAAATGTAGCCACCCTTAAAACCTGCAGCACTACCTCTGTGTATCAGTAAAACATCATTGGAAATGGTACAAGAATACAGACCTGTACTTGTTTTCTTCTGTCCTCCTTCCACCCCACAAATATAGGGAAGGGATTGTGTGAACATATGGAGTGTAAGTGACCTGGAATTTATGTATTTCCACTCCCTTTTGTGAGAAGCAGGGTGTAATATTCTATGAAGTTGTCTGCCTTACATGTAACATTGTCTAATTTCGAGAAGGTGAGTGGAATCTGTGAGGACTTCAGGTTGTTGTGGGACCTCCTGCCAAGGAGCAAACAATTGATACTGCAGTTGTGTACTTTTCATTCCAGTAGTGATAAACTACAGTTGTTTGTATGAAGGTATCAGCTTTCCTCCTTTTTTTTTTTTGTAGATCTTATGTTAAATTTATGTAAGGTGAATTGAGAAATGAAATATGCAGCTGTGCTGGAGTTCTCACCTGTCTGATGTTCTATGTGGAGTTCCTGGAAGCAGAAGTGGCCACTTGTGAATAGCTGTGGCTGGTTCTGGTACAAGCTGTTTCTGATACCAGTTTTCTCCCTCAGCATGAGCCAAGACATTGGTAAGACTAAAAAAAACCAGGGCCACTGATTATACACCACCCGGATTGTTCCTCAGTTTAGTGCTTCTGCTCCCAATGCCTTTTTGTGTGTAATGTGTATGGCATTTGAAACCCCTATTCTATGTGGGAAAAAAAATAGTGTGTTGAATAACTGAGTTAAAAACAGTGTTTTGTTCACCTTCAGTTGATTGTCTAGTTATGGTTCTGTTAAATAGGCAGACTCATGTTTTGGGGTAGGTACTTATGAAAGTAAGGTTGACTGTAGATGTTAAGCTAAAAGTAATTGGAAGATGGATAACTTGAGTGTTATCATTGAACTGTTGTCTGGTCATTTTGTCCTTCAGCTTTTTGAAGCAGTGTCTTGAAATTTCTACGTGGCATCCATCAGGATGGAGGGTGATGGATGGGAAGCAAAACATCTGTCAAAAGCTAACTAAAGTGACCTGCGGTTGGTAGTTACAGCACTGCAAAGGTGGTTGTAACAGAAGATCACAGGTGTACTCAATAATCTAACAAGTGCACCAGAAATAAAGAGATTAAACAGATGGGTATGGGTGTGTGTGTGGAATTATTTCAGTGTTATACAGCTGAAGAAACTTAGTACTTTCAAGAGATGTTGGTGGAGAGTCTGCTTGGTGAAGAATTCCTTAGGCAAGATTTGGTGCGTGGAGGGAAAAAATTCCAGAAAGCCAGAGCAGTGATGATGAACTTGCACAATGGATCAAGCAACAGTTGCTGTTCAAGGCAATTTCCTTATGCTTCAATTCATTCCCAAGCGTATTTTTCTTTTCTTTTTATAGTTTGCATACAGCTGTTCATCAACACTGAAGAACTCAGTTCTGAAGCCTCTGTAAAGGCATGACACATCTTGTCTGTCTCCAGTTGATAAGGAGGCTGTCACAAACAGCCTTGAGGAGGTAGACTGTGCAGTAGAAATGTCAGAACAGAATTGGGGAGTTACAACTCCTGATATATCAAATTTGGTGTATCTTTATCAAAACATTTTGAAGCATAAAGCTTTATTTCTCAAACTTCCTTGTTAAATCTGTTAATTCATTGAGTATATTGACTTAGAAGGTAAGTGTAGTGTTGGCAGGACTGCTTTGAAGTAAATGTTGTCTTGACACAGTTCTTGCTTTTATTTCCCTACTTATACTGGCAACAGTGTCAGGGCTATAAGCTTGTGGGGAAAGAAGGTGCAATATTAGACAAAATGGGCTATTCTCCTGAGCATAGATGGAATGCTTTAATGTATTCTTGAAAACAGTGTTGTCCTGGGCCACATTCTAAAGTGTAGTTTATCTGATAAACTGGAGAATGGAATTGCATGGTAACTGGAGGACTTTTTAAAGTGAATAATAAGAGTGTGTAATAAGCAGTATTGAGCTAATATTTATAGGTGAATGCTACTTTGCCAAGTAAATTTTTCTGGAGTGTGTGAATTCTTTCTCCATATGTGGTGGTTAATGGAGTAACACAAGTATATCCTTTGCTTTACTTGTTGGTACTTTTTGTAAGGGATACCTTAAAGGTATCAGTCCATCCACAGTATGGTGATATGCCCTCTTAGTTTTTGCCAACATTCATGTGGATTATAACACAGTTTAAACTTTAATAATAGCATGACCTTGGGATGGGAATTCAGGTTTTGGATACTCCTTAAGTCTTTCTCCCTCTTTCTCATTGCCTTCTCTTGCCTGATAAGTATTGTTGCTGTTGATGCAATTGTGGAGGTAAAAGTTGATGTGTATACCTGCAAGTGCATTTGAATATTAATGAAATACAGTATAAATGACCTCTATTTGCCACTGCAGATAAAATAATAGAATGACCACATAATGGATCCATAAGTTAAGGATGGCAGAAACTTCTCAGTAACTCTTTTTCCAGTTGTGGGAAAACAGAAGGATGCAGACTTAATGTGTTCTGCTTGTGTTCAGTGCTGTTTTAATGACTAGAGCTGGTGCTGGTGGTTAAGAGGCCTCTACTGCATACTTCAGCTTTTTTAGTCCATTTAAAAACTGTCAAAGGTAAATTAATGTGTTAAACAGTTAATTAATGACTGTAATAATTCAGAATTGCAGAAGTTGGCAGGCACCTTGGGACATTTTCTCTTTCAACCCCAGTTAAAAGCAGGGTCAACCTATACCAGGCTGCTCGGTATAGGTCCAATATGTCCAGTTGGTTTTTGGATGTCTCCTGCTCTGTGCAGAGAGAGTCTGCATCCTCTATGGGCAAGCTGTTCAGTGCTTGTCCATGTCTGCTGTGGGAATAACTTTTTGTATGTTTAAACATATGTTGTCCTGACACTGTGTACCTCTGAAAAGAGTCTGGCTGTCATCTTTCCTCTCCTTCACCTGGTGTTTGTACTGGTCTTACCAGTAAAGATGAAGGTGAAGAAGGCATAGACTATCTCAGCCTCTTCCATGTCCTTTGTCACCAGGTTCCCTGCCACATTCGGCAGCGGGCCCATGTTTTCTGTGGTCTTCCTCCTGCCTTTCTTTTCCAAATGTCTTAAGTTGACCTAAGTCTCTAGCAATGCTGGTAAGTTGAATTAACTTCTACAGTTTTAAAGTACGCATTGTGTAATCAGCCAGCTTGCTAGCACTTAAAAAAAAATGCTTAGAATGCTTTTTCCTCCCTCTATATTAAGATGTAAGTGCTTGATTTTTAAGAGCTTGTTTTCACTGGCTGTTTTTAGTTCTGTTTTTTACACTTCTTGCCATCATCAACAAAAAGAGCTATGAAGTAAAGATCCACAAACTGAATTTTTCTTATGAGAAGCTATCATGCTTTCCATCTCATCTAAGAGCAGTTAATATTCTTGTTTTTAGAGATGCAACTTGGGCTGTAGTTCAAAATCCTGGTTACACCATGGGTATTTACTCTTTTTTCTTTTTCCTGTGCAGTCTGTTAGGCTATAGCTGGAGAGTTGCCATGGTATAGAGTACATAATCGAGTGTTTTGAAATTATTGGGTTTTTTGTAATCTACTTTCCGTATTGTGAGTTACAGGAGAAGGAAGCAATAGTTACTGGAGATGGGGTTTTGGGAAAGCTCTGGGTGTGCAATACCTATTTTGAGGACTTGCCGAAAAGTTTGTGTCTGGTAGGAGGATGAAGGTCTTTGACTACAAGAATGCCAGTAACAATCAAGTCTGTCTGGAGTTTGCTTTTCATCTCTAATCTTTATGGGAGGAACCTTGCACTGTCTAAGCAATAGTTTACATTGATGTTGCAGGGGGGGAAAGAAGTCAAATATAGTATTGTAGAAGAAGAGTAAAGTGCATTATTTATCAGCAGCATCTAATAAACCAGTGAAAACTGAAGACAACTGATGGCTGATTAAATGTGTACTAAGCTTATTGTTTTCAAGTCTGTAGAAGATATTGCTAAATCTCAAGATAGACCTTTTCCAGACCTGTCTCCACATCATTTCTGCCACCTTTTGGGTTTTGCAGGTAGGAAGTCTTTCATCTGCATAGCACTTTACTGACTTTTTAGAAGTACTCTTGTTTCCTCTGTGTTTGGGCTTTACTGCTAACATGTAATCCTAAGAGTTCTAATATGCATGCAGGACTGCTTGGATTCTGGTGGAACCTGAAATTGTAGTAGGCACTTCTTATTAGAAAGATGGTGGTTTCTTTTGGTAAGTTTGTGTTTTAGTTGAGAGCTAATGGAAGAAATCCTCATTTGTAATGTTCCTTGGAAAATTTTATTTGCATGCTGGCATTTTACCTTTTGTTTGTGGTGTTTGCTCTTTTTCCTTGTCTTTTGCATCAGGGGTGCTACATGATGGCTTTCTGTCTGAACTGAAGTACCAACAAAAATCACAGATAATGTTAAAGGTAATAATTTTCTTGTTGCAGAAATAGCTGAATATCTTACTTTTGTGAGCCAGTTCTGTAGCATCACTCTCCTGTTTCTGACAAACTCAAGCATTTCCTTATCTTAATTTGAATAAATTCTAAATATAGGACAAAAATACTAATGATGGAACTGGAAATAAACTGTCATAAGTCTTTGAGCTCTGCAGGAAGGTTTTGTAGTACTTCTCAATGTCATTTCTGTAAAAGGGCTCTATTTTCACGAGTGTAGCCATTAACAAGATCTGTGGGAGAAAATGTTTTATCATACCAAAGGCATGATGGTTAGAAGTATCTCTAGGAAGGCTTTGTAGAAAATACTATAGGTTCTGGTTTTGTGTGGGAGAGAAGAATCCCAAGAGTTTAAAAAAAACCCCTTTGAACTTCATCTTTGGTGGACAGAAGTTTGAACTGGTTTGAGCCAAGGCTGCAGTACCTTGGACAGAAGCTCTTGTGTTGGCTGACCCTGTTGGCTAAGCTTTTGTGGCACAAACAGGAACTCTGTGCTTTGACAGGTTTTGACTCAAAATTGTTTCTTTTAGGTAGAGGAAACAGCAGATGTCTGTCATCTGTTTACCTGGTAGAAGGTGGTAATGAAAAGGTAGAAGAGAGGTGGACCCTGTGTAGGGTAGACTTTCTGAATAGGTCTACTAAACCTATATCTTTAGAGCAGTAACTGCAGTAGGCATATTCAGTAGGTTCCCTGGCTGATCAGAAAAACAGGCCTAGTGAGCACATCCAGGCTTGCATGGCTCCTTTCTCTTAAGTCTTAAACTCACAGGAGAACTGGCCATCTGTTTTAGGTTGTGTATAACTGTCAGTGTTTAAATAACTTCATTCTGTGCCAAAACTTTGTGTCCTGTGTACCAGTTGAGCTGAGCTGGTGCAAAGAACAGAAAATAGAATTAAAAGCACTTTGGCAATCTGTACAAAAATGAAGTGTGTTATGAGCTAAAGAAAAAGTTACTATTTTGTGCCTCATGCCCATTAACACTTCCAATAAGCTTGAATCATTCATTATGTGAGATTTCCTGGTTGTGAGACAGTGTTACCCTTGTATGACAGATTGTGCTGAGGAGGAAGGTAAGGGTTTAGCTCACTGAGTTAATGGATTGAAAGAAATTCAGTATAAACAAATTTGAATGGCAGTGGAATACTTGATGCATGAAAATTACTCAAACTGATTTAATGAAAGGGATTGGGTAGGATGGTATATAGAAGTTGATGTAGCATGTTGACACAGCCTGGCGCAGCTTCCCTTTTTTTTTTTTCTGAGGTCAAGTTTCTCTTCAGAAGGCAGGTGGTATGGTGCACAGTGTTCTGGGTAAGTATGTAGTGTGTCAAAACTTGATATTGAATGCACAAAATTTCTGAAGAGAAGCAGGTAGTCTGGAAATATCTGTTTTATAAGTTAGAATAAAGGTGGTGTGGACTTCGTTATTTTTGAACTCCAGTTGTCTCCTGATGAAAGCAACTGGTTTTAAGTGAGATTTTTTTTCACAGAGAATATAAAGGGAAATTTAGAAGTCTCTTACCTGACAATTTATCTGCTAGAATTTGGTGAGATTGTTGGTACTGGTATATGAAAGATTAAAGGAAACCTGCTTGAAGAAACAGCTTGTCTGGTGCAGCATTTATTGTGCCACAGGTTTATTGGAGCAATATCAGAAAGCAAATGGTTTGCCTTAAATTTGAGACATAAACTGATGATGCTTGTAATTATCAGTAACTTCTTGTCCTGGTTTGAGGTAAGAGGACCAATTTTCTTTTCAGTAATTTTACTTTTTGTCCAGGTCTCATCTAACTGCACTCTCTGAAATTAATGGCATGTTTTTCAGACAGTGTCCACTTCTAGCAGATAAGGCCTGATCTTTATAGTGAATACCAAGGAGTGGTATGCAGAGAGGCTCCTTCTTATGCCGATTACTGTAACAACCAAGGTCAACTAACTTTATTTGCCCTGTTGGAGAGTTGGAAGTGGGAAAGCATAGAGGGGTCACACCTGTGGGGAGGAGAGGACAGGACAGGTGATCCAAAACTGACAACAGGATATTCTATTTTATCTGCCCCATGCTCAGTATGAAAACTGAGGGATCATAGGGGTCAGCATCTTTCTTCAATGGCTGATGTCTGAGGAGGACTCTGTCTGTTTGTCTGTTTCTGATCCTGGTCTGTGCATTCCTGAATCCAGTTCCTATCTTTTGCTGAGTCCAGTCTGGGACTTCTCTTGTGCCTGCTGGTGATGTGACTGTCATCTTAGGAGCTTAATATGGTTTTGTAGATATTATATCTATTTCATTATTTTTTTACTATATTTTATTTTTATTATTTTATTAATATTTCATTATAGTAATTTAGTTCCTTTTCAACTCGTAAATCTTTTTTACGTCTGGCCCAAACCACAACATTTTTGATGCCTGCATATGGCTACTGCTTATCACTGTCAAATTTGGGATTTACCATTTTCATGCAAACACTATATGGATTTCTGGAACTTCAGGGATTATTGGTACGAAAAAGCAGAAAAGAAAACTTCATAGTTGTTTGGTGTTTCAGCTGATAATGGTATGGTTAATTAACTACAGGGTTATGTGGGGTTTTTTTCTGTCATCATGATTTGTATCTTTTTGTGTATATATACTGCTTGTAAAGATGTGAGATGTCATTACCAAGCTCTGAGACTTAGCACAATGACCAGGTACAGGTGGATCTCCTATGTGGCATTAGTGAAAGTGCTTTCGCAGCATGCCAGGAGTGGGAGAAATGAGATTTTTCGGATGAATGTCTTTACCAAATTCAAACATAACTTCCTGGGTCATGGTATCTAGGGTTTGTACTGTTAACAACTGAAATCTGATATTTTTGTAATTCTGCCCATCTTTTAAGGAAAACCTTTGCAAATACATCCTAGGTACTGTTATTTTCTTGATTCAGTTCTTCTGGATTTTTGGTTCCTTGTCAAGCCACTGAAATGGGAAATACTCCAGCTGTCGTGACAGAGGAAGGCTTCAAATGACTTTTGCTCACAGTGGAAAATTACAAAATTACTTGTCATGTAGAAACAGGAACAGTCTCCTTCAATTAATAACTCTTCAAAACTTGACCAGAGTGCTCTGATCATCAACCTGCTGGGGAATGATAGTGGAGGGTTGAATCTGTTGCATCATCTTCTGCTAGATTTTACTGAAGTGGTAAGTTAGCAGCCAGTGATGTCTCATATGGGTAAGGTTTCATATCCGTTGATATGCTTTTTTTTCCTCTTGTTCAAATTCTTGAGGTAGGTTTCTGTGTTTAGTTACTAGGAATGAAAAAAGTTAACTTTATATTTAACAAAACCTCTGCCTGGCTTGTGCTGCTACTCTTGTGGTCTCCTGAGTTCGGGAGAGATGGACATATTAGAGAGAGCCCAGTGAAGGGACTGGAGCATCTCTCCTGTAAGGAAAGGCTGAGAGAGCTGGTACTGTTTAGCTTAGAGAAGAGAAGGCTCGGGGATCTCATTAATACATATAATTTTATGTATTTATATATAAAAATACATGTATTTATAAATTTTAATATATATTTATAGATATATGTAAAATAAATATGTGATACATAAATATAGAGGTGCACAGAGGATGGAGCCAGGCTCTTTCCAGTGGTGCGTAGTGACAGGACCAGAGGCAGTGGGCACAAACTGAAGCACAGGAGGCTCTATCTGAACATCAGAAAACACTCTTTATTGTGAGAGTGGCTGAGCATTGACACAGGTTGTGAAGAGAGGTGGTAGTGTCCCACCTTGGACGTGCTCAAAAGCTGGCTGGACATGGTCCTGGGCAATGGGTTCTAGGTAGCCCTGGTTGAGCAGAGGAGTTTGATCAGATAATCTCCAATCTCACTTCCAGCCTTAAACACTGATTCTGTGGTTGGTCAGTATTTCCAAGAATAGCATATGTGGTGCATTATTGAGCTGAATTTCAACTTTGGAAAACCTTTGTGAAACAGAAGATGTTACTGATGGAGCAGCTGTGTGAGTTGAAACATGAGAGTCTGCAAAATCAAGCTTGCAGGTGAAAGGTCTGTTGTCTGTGTTCTGTGCATAGATTCTGAAATCTTTTCCAGTAATTAAAATTCAGTTAACAAGGTTTGTTGGGTTTTTTGTTGGGGTGGTGGTGGTGTTGAATTCAGCTTTCTGTTGGTGACTCTACATTTGATAGACACTGGGATTAAGTACTAATGTCCCGTACTAGGACTTCAGTCCTTTTTCGTTTAGTAACAGGACAAAGTTGATAATCTAAGTTTAGAAAGCCCCCAAAGCCCTCTAGCTAGGGGAAGTATGGTGTGGACAGTCTGGGTTTCCAGACAGGATGGAGGCATGCTATTTCTAGTAGAAGTGATTTGGTGGACCACTCAGTAGCACTGACAGTCTTGGCATGGCTAGTGTATGTCTAAAAGGTACTTCATAAAAGCTGTTGAGGCACATCTGACTACAGCAGGCTGTAAGGGTTGGTAACTGGTAAACAAAACATTCAAATATGCAAGGCTTGGAAATAAAGATTCTGGGTAATTAAAGGGCTCCTAGCACCCGAGAGCTCACCTGATGACAGTTCTGTAAATTTCTTACTGTCATCACTTAGCCTTTACTGATCTGGTTTAACATCTTGGCAGTTTTGACTTGGGATATCCTTCTCTTCTTGAAGCTTCTTCTTGTAAATATTAATTGTGAAAGCTAAGCTGTTGAGCCTTGAGTTCATTTTTTTTTTTTAAAGCTTTTAGGAACACCTGCTTTTAGCTATAAAAACTTGACTAATACTCTTTTTCTGCTTTGCAGTCTTGTTTAGCACCAGTGTTTGGGGGACACAGCTTTGTGGAGTGAAGGATTTTGTTCCATGGAGGTAAAAGACTGTTTCCCTCCATAACGGACTCCCAAAATCCCATGACTATGTGCTGTTGAATAACTGAATCACAAACACTTTGCTGGAAATGAGAAGGAACAAGCAGTCCCAGAAGCAGATTGCTCCCTGAGGTGAACAGAATTTGCTAGGTCATCTTAAACTGGTGCAGTTTATTGTGGGTCAGGTAATCTAATTGTGATAGGCTTGCAAAACAATTGATGCCACTTTTCTCCACTTGCTTGTCAAGTGGGTTCTCTCAGCCAGCTGAATCACATCTACCACTTACTCCTTTCTGAGGTCTGTTGAAAGATTCCTGCTGCTTCTTTTCTGCCACCTGTCTCAGTAAATGCAAAAATCCACCCCCGGAGTCATACCTCTTAGTGCTTCAGAGAAGAGTCTTGCTAATAATGTTAGGCTGTGTAGCTAATCCACTTACTGTAGTGGATTCTGTAGAGAAATATAACAATCTGTACTTTGCATAAGCAAATTAGAATGTAACAGACTGGTGTGACAGTTGGGAGACTGCACTACTTAACTGCTTTTTAAAATATTGGAACTAAGGATAGGGTTTGGGTTTGTGTTTTTTTTTTTTTTCTCTACCACTTTATATTAGTTCCTGGTTTACTGTTTAAAGACTGTTTCCCATCCAATACTGTTTTCTGTTGGTTTTGGGAACCCGTGGAGCGTGGTAGGGGGAGAATACTTGCTACCTGTGTTGTAAGTCAGTTATGAGGAAGTGCTTTACTGAACAGATACAGCTCACAGATTATTTTTTGAAACTCTGGATGTACAGAACATAAAATGTTTTTAGTGCTGTGTGAAAAATCAAAAGGAAAGAGAAATACAAGAACAATTCTGGGGGGGGGAAAAGCCCAGTTTTAGGCTGTAGTGATGACCGTATTAACTTACTTCTGAAATACCTGTCAGTGTCTCTTCAGCTGGAAGTTTAAAGGTGCTGCTGCTGTGTGTAACAGCTTGGTGTGTGGCTGGTCTACCTACCTTCATTGAGGTTTACCTGACTTCCTTCTGAAGGGTTTATTTAAGGATGCTGACTTAATTGTGTGTTTTCTTTTACTAATGAAGTAGAAAGCTCAAAGCTCTCTGTAGCACAAAAAAATATTAGTTTATTGTTAAGCATTCTGGAGCAAAATGGTTTTTGTCCATCCCTCATTCTGTGTCTCCCCATGGGATTTGTAAATCTTTCCACGTGCTAAATGCTACTGCAAGACAAGGCCTGCTGCTGTCAAGAGTAAATTGGTGAAGTTTCTTATAATCAGCATGAGTGTCACTTTCCTGTTACCAGAGATGGAAGGGAGACTTTTAGTCTTGGTGGTTGGTTTTTTTTGTTTCATATAGACAGTGCTTTTTGAAGCAGCTGGTGTGGATCAGGCTTTGTCAAAGCTGAAAAAACATTGAGTAACTTCTGAAGCTTCTCCAGCACCACATTGCTTCTTTCCTTCTCCTCTTTCTGATGTAGAAGGTGAAAGAAGATGAAGTAAATGCATTAAACTTAATCTTGAATACTTAGTTTACTTGGCGTGTTTATGTATTTTATGTTTTATTCTATCAGGGACTGGGAAACATGAAGTCAAATGCCTCAGTCAGGAGGCACTCTGGAGACCAGAAGTGTTTTGTAGGACTGGAAAAATGGTAGCAAAACTTTGGAGGAGGATATGATGAAGTTGCTAACACAACCCTGGTCTTAAACAATGACCTTCATAAAAGCATACTACTCTATTAAAGGCCAGCTGATGACTCCCAGCTGTTACAAAAATGCTACTGAAGCTCAGGTTTGATAAGTTCTTGGTGGACAGAACCAACAATATTCCGAAGTCTTGAGTTTGAGTTTAGTTATCTGTCACTGAAACTTAGTGTGTGCTGTACATTTCTGTTCATTTTAAGTAAAACTTTTCCATAGTTCTTTGGGGGAATTCCTAAATGATTTTTTTTGTGTAGAACTAATGCATGGTTTTATTCCTAAGAATATTTGTCTAAGTTGCACCAAGACCTGGTATTTTTAGATAACCCATAGTCTCCTATTGGAAAGATGAACTGGAAACTCCTTCAGGCACCTTGGGTCATTCATCAGATTTCAGTGTGGCTGATCACAGGCTCCTGTGTTGAAGTCTGTGTATGAGTTACCTTTACAAGAGGGACTTCTGGTTTTCTGTGTTTTAAGCAGGTTGACTACTTCAGGGATCAAGGAATAAAGGTGTTATCTGCCACCAGTCATCTGAACATATCAGCTAGCATACCTTGTCTGATATCCCCTTGATAATGTATCCAAGAGATTACAAATGGGGGGATGTTGTTTGTGTTGGTTGTAGCCACACTACAGAGATAATTCAGTAGCTGATACAGCCAACTGAAGGATGCTGGAAACTTGGAGAGTGTTCAGCCACTGAGCTCTAAGCTGTGTTGCTTTTATTGTAGTAATAAGCTTTTCCTTGTGGTTCATTAGTTGCAGCTGCAGTGAATTAGAACCAGCTTAAATATAATTCAGCTGATCTGCTTTGAATGCTCTGGGTTTTTTTGTCAAAAGTTAGACTTGCTTTTCCTTCAGGTCCTGACTAGAAAGAATGTTTAGTTATGGAAGCTAAATGTACTTTGAAGGGGACACAGTTTTTGGGTTTGAGCTATGTTAGTTCTAAAAATTATCCCAACTTGCCTTTCTATATGCAAAGGAGAAAAAAAAAAAATCAGCTGAGGAGCTGGTACTTTGGAGACACCCATGTGATTTCTCTAACCTCTGATACTTAACAGTCTAAAAATAGTTACCATATGGGATATCTTTATTGTGAGGACAGTCTCTGCTACTTGAGAACCTTTCTGTGTTTAAGCACTCTCTGTGCCTAAACATTTTTAGCTGTTTCTTCAACAAGATGAAGTCGTCATATGGCTTTGAATGAGAGCTGCTGTCATTGTCCACAGATCTAGGAGGAAATGGAGTTATTTTCTCTGGATCTAATAGGGGTGGATATGGCAGCATTCTGTGTTTGATCTTTTTTCTACTGGGTCTGTTTTAGATCTCAGTTAAAAACAAAATGTAAAAAATTATGATCTTACACCACTGAAAAATACGACAGATTTTAATCTTAACACCTGACTTGTATCTGTTTTAAGCCTATTACAGGTGTTTAACCTTCTACCAACCTGGCACATCTCAACCTCCATTGAAGGTACTTGAAAGAACCTACTTCAATA
>JAOXJK010000019.1:72784223-72799507 GCA_025774025.1 Xenus cinereus
AGTAAACTTCTAATAAAATAAAATTCTAAAATAAATTGGAAGTGAACTTACTCTTTGGTTGACTGAACTGCCATCTGTGAAGTGTTGTATATTTCTTGACTTCACTTGGTCATGGTAAATCTTTGAGGAGATTTTGAAAGCCCCTGCTTTAAGCATTTATTCACAATAAAATTCTGTAGCTATCACCTAGAATATGAAATGAAGAATTAACCAAATTTCTTTCTTCATGATGGAATTTGAAGTAATTATTATGTGTATCAAAATAACTTACTTTATTTTCTGTTCCACAGACATTTTTCCTTTGCAGCAGCTCAAGATGAGGATTTCTATAGGACAACGAAGAAATTGGTCCATACCAGGCACTTAAAGGCCAACTCAGTTTCTTCGAAAAAGTTGATATTTCTCCAACTATGTAAAGTTCCTGAAGATGCTGCTGCAAAGCCTTTCTTTTGCCTCTTATCTCTGAGAACTAGCAGGAATGTCTTCCATTGATGACAATTTTGTAAAATATTCCAGGTGGGACTGTTTTTGTTTTACTTCAGGGTACTGAGGCTGAGATTAACTTATAGCACTGTCTAGTTCTTAATCTTTTTTATAAACTTTGAACTGTAAACAAGACTTACGAGGTCTAATCCAGGGAATACATGGTGTATGATTTCAGGGAGTACTGTCAAGGCGTTATGTGACGGTGTTTGCTGCTATTTGACAGCATTTTCTTCCTAGATGATTCCTGAACATGAAAGGTCCTTCAGTAATATGGCAGCATTGTGACAGATGTCACAAAATATTTCTCCTCAAATTCTGATCTTCAGCTTTTTGCCAAACTCCCTGTTTAGAAAGCAACCCAGTAATCTGGTGATTCTACCCAGTGTCAATATCCCTTCAGCAGAAGGGGCTTTGAAGAGTTGGATAAACTTGCAAATTCAAAGCTATTTGGCGGAATCCAGGAGTAGCCACAGTAAGGGGTACCAGCAGGTTTTTGGACTGGAAGCTCATTTGGAATTTTGTGTGGTTTTGGGCAATGCAGTCTTCTCCAAATGTCCACGCAGTGGGAGAAAGCAGTGTCAGACTCTGGGAGAGGCCCTGCTCCTGTCGTAATAATAATTCCTATCATAAACTTAGCCATTGAGACAGGTGGAAAATTAAGAGCTGAGACTTTGGGTTCAGAAAGTTGCTTTGAACTTTGTGCGTGTTTCTCCAGGAATGCATATACTATGCAGGGGAAGTCACCAAAGTGACAGTAAGAACTGGGACCAAGCGAGCAGCTCTGTGCTTTGTTCTAAGAGCCTGTTTAGCCAGAAGAGATGCATTTCAGCTTCTTAAACAGCTCAGCTGGGCTGTGGAGGGGAGGAAATGGAGTCTGTTGGAGGCATCCAGTGTAAATCTTCCATCAGACTTGCTGACATGTTCTTTACCTATACGAACCTGCCTGCACAACTGAGCTTTGGGAAGATAGTTACATTTTTCTTCATGTTGGTGCTGTTGTCTCTCCACTGTAAATCCAGGCTGCCATAGAAATATCATCTGGGATCTACCTAGTTTAATCCCTGCTGTCTGTGCAGGCTTCTTTCCCTATAGATGAGCAGGTGTGTCCTGCTCACAGTGAATGGCACTCCACTTTGAAGGACATGGAGTTTGTTTCTTGTTAGGTCCCCTTAAATATCTTTGGATATTGGCAAACCTTACAGATTCTGAACTGTTCTGTCTAAACCCAGACAGCTGCTCACCAGCTGAGCTCTATCAACCCTCTTAAGAGTCTGATTTTATTAGTAAATGAAGCAAAACTGGTTTGGGGGAGGGTTTGGGTTTTTTTTTTTGTTTGTTTCAGAGCCTTAGCTACTCACACTTCCAGCAACAGAATGGTATTTGATGCATAAATTGTTTTATGAAAGGAATGTTGCTTCACATTCAGATTTATTAATATTAGTATATGAGTATTCCCACTATGATGTTTTCACACTCTGGAGAAAAGAGGGGAATATAAGGACGTGAGAGTGTCACTTGACTTTGAACACTGGTGTGTTTTTCTCTCCTTTTTGCTACTAACATGAGCTTGCAAGCTAAGTGTTTTTCACTGAGGCTGTGCTCTTTTCTACTGTTTGAACTGCAATGCACCATTCAGCTCAAACAAGTCAGTATTTTTAATTCCTTTCTGTCCTAAAATTATAGCAGTGCCCTACTGCATGTATTACTGACGCAGTCAGAAGATCATAAATTCTCACTACAAATTAACTTACGAAAGAAATCGGGTCCTCTGGAACCTCTATCAGTTGATATGCAAAATAAAAATAAATCTCCCCAGACATGAAGGAGCAATTCACTTGGGAAAGGTTTAGGAGGGAATGAGAGTTCCCTTGATGTGTAAATGCTGACTTTTTGGTTTTTTTCTTTACTTTAGACTGCACATGCTTTTTCTATTGCTGCAAGATGTATGGGTGCAGTTGGCAAGATGCATCTGTTCAAGGTGCTGGTAGGGAGAAGACCCAAAAAAAGAAGATCCAGTCACTTGCTGACTGGGGAGGGTGGAAAGACACTTTCTGAACCAATTGGAAGGTCGTCTGGATTCCCCTGCCAGCAGAGGTTTTCACAGGTAAGAAAAGATTGTATTGCTCATGACTTTAGTGTAATCTCTTTCTGTGCATTTAATCACAACCTTTTCACTACTCAAGTTGAAAGTAAGATTTGGGAGGAGTGCAGGACCAGCAACCCAAATGGTTTTGAGTATTAAACATAGTGCTGACGCTTCTGCATATTTAGCTTACAGAGGCAGAGATCCCTCATAAGGTGGGGAAAATCCACCATGTCCTTCTGTACGTGTGAACAGTATTTACGTTCCTGTGTAAGCACGGCGTTTTCATGTGGCACTTCCCCCCCAGTGCATTTCTAGTATGTGCTCTCTTGTAAATAACATAGTGCATTTTTAACAGGAGCAGGTTCCAAACACACTAGATTGTTCACAGCTCTAAAAGCTCCCTAAAAGCACATCTCAGGAAATCAAAAATTCTCGTACAGTGCTAAAGATACACAAGAATAGATACATGGGAAGACTGAAATTGGGCTTTTGTTCTTTGTGTATGAGGGTCAGGATGTTGTGTTGGGTATCTCCTGTGCTGGGTCTGGCATGCTGCTCTAAGGAACCTGCCACCCCTTGTCCCCACCTCTCCTTGGAGCTGAACTGGAGGCAAGGCCAAACCCAACTTCAGATGTAGTGTGGGAGCATGGGCACCTCTCGCTGATGGTCCAGAGTTTGCTTGGTCTCTTCTGTACTGGGACTGCGTCTAGAGGGTCAAGCTGGTGTTGGAGGAACACAGTGTGTCCTGCTATGGCTTCTCCCTGTCGACAGGGCTGTTGCAGTTGTGGCAGTCTGCTATCTGGTGCATATCTTGGCAATAAGGCAGGCCTTAAATTGGCCTTTAAGGCCTCTAGCCTTAAATTTTTATGGACAGCTACTCAGTCAGATATCTGTTAAAGGCCTTTTCAGAAACTGATGTTTAAATAGATGATAAACATTAATACAACTTACTGGTGTAGTCTCTTTTTTTTTTTTGAAGCCTTTTTCCTAGGAAATTTCAGAAATTCACTGTGAAAAGTAGAAAATAATGTGATAATGATGAGTTAGAAAAATGTCACTGAAGTAGAATTCCTTTATTTCTTGTAGAACAGAAATAATTCTAATAATGGTCATTTTTCACTGTGGTCTTGTTAACCCTTTTTTCTGTAGCTATTCATATTCCTCTCTACATTTCAAATTGAATTAGTAAATATATTGAAATTTTTGGAAACTGCTAGCTGATTATTTTTCCAGAGAATAAGCCACTTACTGTGTTTCAGTGAAGATAGTAGAAATTTTATCTGAAAGGTTAAGGTCAAATCCCTGATTAATGACACTACTACCCTGTGTGTTTGTGTGTTCTCTTGCTGCTCAAGAGTTTTCTAAGAGGTTAATGAAGCATAGAGCCTATTGTGAAATCAAGAAATTTCATTTAAAAAAATGTATATACCAAAGTGCTTCATGTTAAACTGATCTTAAAGGTCTCTGTGAAAAAGCTTTCTCTTTCCCCAAGGCCCTGGGTCAAGTGGAGCTGTGTTTGTTTAGTATGAGATATGTGGAAATACTAATAATTAATTGCCCTTCGGTAAGAATGGTTATCAATTGTTCTGTTTGGTAGAGGTAAGAAGATTCCCTTTTCCCCAGCATAGTCAAGGGAAAAAAATATTTTGACCCTGTCTACTGCAGGAAAATAAACTGTGCAAAAACAAACCACCATTTACTCTCAGCTGTATTATGTAAATTCCACTGCTAATGATTTCTTTATTGCACATTGTCACTGCGGAGAGGAAACTTCACACTGATTTCCGCTGTACCACTGGCAGGTGAATCTATATGCAGTTTCGTTGGAATTGCAGGATCAAAGGCAAAATGAGCCTTCCAGTTCTGTGCTGTCAAAACAGTAGTTTTGTGCATAGCAAGAGATGTTATATGATGAGCTGGGTAATCAGCTGAGACAATCAGTTGAGTTTGATGCTAAATTCTGTAGTCTTGGGAACACTGCAGCAAATATTCTGTGTAAACCAACAGGAGGGAGAAGAAACAAAGAGGTTAAGAAAATGAAATCTTTATCCAGGTATACGCTATTCCAAACAGATTATTTCCAAGATTCACTGGAAAATGGACCCATTGCATGAAACGGAGGCAGATTGGTAAAAGCAACTAGAGGCCTACTCATTAGTGGAAATCATACTTGAAAAGAAATGGATTTTCCATGTTTTTTTTGAAAATGTTGCTCTCAGAAGGCCATCTGTCTCCTTTTCCCGATCAAGACCTGGAAGACCTCCAGGCTTCAAAGTGTAACACTGATCAGTCATGATAGTTCACCACACTGACCCTATGGACATAGTCATCCTATGGACATAGTCACAAACACAAACAAAAGCAGATTCTTCCTGCCTGTTGTTGTTGGTTTGTTTTTTTTTTTGTCCGGAGGGTCGTGAGGCCCTTCCATATGTGCAGAACAGGAATGAGCTGCTGAAACTTTAAGCCTTGTAATTACTCCTTTCCAGCAGAAGACCTAATTTCCCCTGACCTTCCTGTCTGTTAATCACTGGAGTCAATCTTACTGCAACCATTATTTTTAGAAGCCTTGCCATACCATGACTGTGGCTAGGCCCCCATTGCGTTTTATCATTGATTCAACTATAAGTGCTGCTGCTTTGAAACAGTTCTTAAGTGAGGAGTTTTTGGTTCAATTTGAACTCAAGCAGTATTACCGTAAATGTTGGTCAAGAGGAAAATGCATTTGAAGAATTTGCTTCCATTGTTGGGAATAGTCCCTACTTAAAAAGTTTTTAACATCAGAACTGATGTATTGAATTGGCATGAAAAAAATCTAATACTACCTTAACCTTGCTTTAGATACTTTGTCCATTCTATGATCAAGGGCCTGGCTACAGTAATTTCACGTTTGCTTCACTGCTGGGCTACACCCCTGTGTTCACTTAGAGGGAGGCATACAATAATGTATGATTTTGTGCATAATTGTGCGCTATTCTTTAGGTTATGCTGCTAAAACTGCAGGGAGCATCTTTGCTAGTGCCTTTGGATTGCTGTACCCGTTTGCGTGGTGCTAGATGCCTTTGTTTTGAAATGCCTAATCAGTGACTGCTAAAGAGCAAATCTGTGATGAAGAATCACTAAAGCAGCTGCATTCATCTGGTATGAGGCACACCATGATGTTGTGGAAAATGTGCTCACAGGCTCAGTGAAGAGCAATTCTGAAGAAGTTATAGTTATGTACAGACTTCTATAGGAAACAAGAGAATGCAAAGTTTAACCATGTTTAGGGTATGCTGTAAAATATTTCTGTGAGCAGGTGGTGTTCTATAAGAGTAAATAGTGTTAGATAAGCAATACTCTGTGAAACAGGAAAAACATAAAGCTGTTTTCTATAATGAAGTTTGACTGAATAAGTGCAGAAGACTTCCTGAAACCTTTTCTAGACCATGTTACCTTTTTTGCAACTTAGAGAAGTTTTACCTTTGAGAAAACTTGAACCAAGATTCATGGCAAACAGCAGCTGCCTAAGAATGCATTAATATTTCACTGGCAGAGAGCCTTCTTCCTGTAGTGATTGTTTATTCTTTTTGTTGCTGGGAGTAATTAGCTAGAGCAGTCACTTGCAGCTGTTAGATACTCTGAGCTCCAGCGGAGATCATCAAGGCTTTGTGCGTGCTTAGGTTCTGTTTGGAAACCAGTGAGTCTCTGGAGTAGCTTACATCAGGGAGTGCTTTTGGCAATTGGTGGTCCACTAAAAGAAATGAGATAAACTTATGCTTTTAATATGCAGTTGAGCAGCTGGGGTCTTACTGCGTAATCCAATTTGGTGTATGTAAAGAGAAAAAAAAAATTACAGATTGACCTGTGTGAATTTCCTAGGTTTTATTGTCTGCACGTCTGGACAGTGTGTGGTTTTGATAGAGAAAAACATAAATGCCCACTAGGCCAGGTGAATGGCTGTATCGCAGTGTGTCCTTTTCCTCTTGTGTCTATAGAAAGACATTTGTATATAAAACTGTTTTCTGCAGTGATAGATGTGGGTATTTCTCATCTGGAATGAGACAAACATGAGCATCAGTTGGTATTTTTTTTTTACCTTCCTGAAGGGTGGGAAAACAGAGCTAATAGAAAGCCATATTTTGGTTTTAGTCCCCTGACCTCTAAGTATCAGTGTGCATACATCCGATTCAAAAAAACAGGTGAACTTACTGTTCGTGACCCTCTGCTTTGCAGCAGTCAACTGTAACAAGATACCATGTAGAAAACTGAGTTTTCCTTACAGTCACAGGTTAGAGACACAAGCAACACACAAGCTCTGCCCTCACGCTCCGTAGTTTGCTTCATATTGAGTTTTCTTTGAGGAAAAATTGTAGCGTGTGAATCCATAATAACATCTTCAGCTATTCAGATTTAATGTAATTGTGAGCTGCTTTCAAAAAGTGGGCAAGTCTTCGTGCTCTTCAAGTATTTGAAAAGAACCGGTGGTGTTGCACCTTTCATTCTTTCAGTACTTGTCAATTTTTCCCCTGTCTGGAAAAGGAACGTCTTTAACTCACTAGCAAACCAGCAAAATTTAAACATTTGAATGAAATATGGCTGGTTTCATTTGTTATTTTAAATAGGGCAGTTAGAGTAGCTTTCCTGTCCTGATGTCTGGTCAAAAAACTTAAAATTCTACAATACTTACTGCTCTTGATGGAGACTGTGTTAAATCCTGTCAGTATGAAAGTTCTTAAAGCATAATATTTGAAATTTTGTGAGGTGGGTTTTCCCAGAAAAGCTCTTATTTGCATTTCTGTTGATATTATACTAAAAACAAATTCAGAGGGAAAGACAGACAATGTATGTGGAATGATCTTGGAGAAAATGTTGCCTTTTTGGTGTTTGAGACTGAAGAATACTGAGGAGAAAGTTCAGAGGAGTTCACGAAACAGTTAACTTCTGATGTCCTGGATTAAAATACATAATAATTTATATAGAAATGGGAAGCTAGTGGGCGATATTTTTCTGGCATTTTAAGTCTGTTGGTTACAAAACCATGGCTATGCTCAATCATTGCATGCACAGTAACGTGTTGTAATCCATCTCTCCTTTCTGCCTTGAAATTGTGACAGTTGTAATAGCTAAATGTTTAAAAATTTAGAAGGTGTAGTTTTAATAAGCTCTGGAAATATTAATGTATACTTTAAAAAGGTCTGCAATCTCAGCAAGAAGTGGTTTGTCTTCATTAAAGAAACATTTGGAAGATGATGCATAAAGAGCAGAAACTATCTGCGCACTCAGTCTATAATTGTTTATATATTTCTACTTGCTGTAGATAACAAAAATATCTGCAGAGAGTACGATGCAAATGAAAGTATGGATTATCCTTGAAAGTGGTATTACCATATATGAGTGTATTGTGCTATTCTGTAAAATACAAAGTAAACTCTATTGTGCTGCAAAATTGAGCATTTTATTACAGGTTCCAGTTTTTGGAAGGAAGCTTTCTCTCATCAAGATGAGGAAGGCAATGTGACTCGTTTAAGGTCTGTACAAGCATTTCACAATATACGAGAAAGAGGTACTGCAGCTAATTACTTCAAAATGCATTGCATTTTTTTCCCATTTCCTGTAGAGTTAGTTGCTCAGGATATCTCCTACATGGCCACATTCACCAGTAACTAGCAAGTGAGCACCTGAGTTGTTTAAGACTGTAGAAAAATCTGCTTTTGGGAACCAAAGCCCAAAAAAATCCTTCATCTTTTTGTTCAGTGAGCATACAAGACAAGACCCTGGTCCAAGCTAAAAATTTGTTTCAGTAGTACTCTTTGCTGCTGCTAAGTGAATTACCACCTAAAGGTGTGTATCTTATATTGCACTAGGGTTTTCCAGGAACTATCTCTGGATTCCCGTTCCCCTGTTTTGCTCATGAAAAACGTTGTATGGATTTTTACTGGGGGATTAATTTTTTTGCTTATTTCACATCTCTGTTCTGCGCTTCCTCTTCTTAAATGTAATTCTTTAGTGCTTCTGATTTTTATTTTTAATGTTAAATCTTCTAATGAAAAAACATTAGCAGACATCACTAATTTTATGGAGAATGAAAAAAGGGAGTTTAATTTATCTCAAATTTCTCTTTTTGAGGCTTCTGAGGCCAAAGTAATTTTATGTCCACCAGTACTGTGTGGTTAATTGAGGCTCCGTACATCTGATATTTGTCCAAGCTGTATTCATGCAGCACGAGTGCTAATCTGGTTTCATGTATTCTGTATTAGACAGTTCTAGAATAGAGACAGTTAGTGGCTATGAAATATTTTTCTCTCCGAGAAATAAATGAAAAATATAAATCCTGTCACAATAGGGATTGTACATGGTATGTTTGAAAATCTACCGAACAAAGCATGATTGAACATTTTGTATTACTAAGCAATCATTATAATCTAGATGTAAATTAAATATAATCAGTAGTAGAGTGTTGTCCTCTTTAAAGCTAAATATTTTCTTTAACACTGGGGTAAATATGGTCGTTAAAAAACTAAATTCAAATGTGACCTGCCCACATCAATTGTACATTTTTAAGGTTTTGTAACTGCAATATAATCAAAGTTAAGTGTTCAGGCCTCCAGGATTCCTTGTATCTATGTAGTGCACCATCATTAACTTTCCTGGTTTGTAAAAATGTGTCTTGTGCCAGCCAAAAATTGTCATTGCAGGGACCTCAGGGGATGGGGGAAAAGTAGGGAGGGAGATTGTGGGTGTTTTGTGAAACCTTTAGTGAGCACTTCAAAGTCAACTTGACTTGACCTCTTATGTCCATGTGCTCTTTTTCCTGTGGTTCTCTTTCTTTTTTTTCTCCCCTCAGGAGGTTTAATTTATCGGAACCTGCATTTACCCCTTTCTGTAAACAGTAGCTTCTTTCCTTGTACCACAGCAAAACCTACCCTAAGCTGTCGGAGACGCTTGACCGCCACTTGCAGCAGTGCCCTCTCTCCTCCCTGCCTGCGTGCAGGCCACGGTTGGTCATGGCAGGGGTGAGGGAGGGGGCCTTTGCAGAAGGATAGCACCAAACCCAGATCCGTAACAAAGTTGAGGTTCTTCTTTTTTCTCTCCTGCGCAGAAGCTTGTCTCTTACAATGTACCGCGAGACTTAAGGGTAATGTGTTGTGACTGATCCCTACTGCAAGTGTGAACTGTGGCTACTTGCCATGAGCAGGCAAGCGAGCCCGTGTTGCTTCTGAAGACAAGAAGTGATACTGCAATGAGACAGGGAGGTGTGACTGCAATTTGCACCTCAACTTCGTTTGCCCAAAGGATCTGTGTTTTCTTTGTTGGTATTTCAGGGAGGTGACAAGGGGACACTAGCCAAATGCACTGTTAACAGATGTAGCGGTGGCACTCAGGCAGGGAGTCTAGCATTCATGCTTAAAGCTTTCTTCTTAAACATATGTGTTGCAGGGGGCCCACCACCAGCAGAAAGCATTTGCTAATTGTCAGCCAAAGGCTGAGCTGTTTCACTTGCTGCAGCACTTTTAAATCAGAGCTGCTGTGTTACGGTGGGAAGGGTTGGCGTTTATCCTCCACAGTCTTCTGCCAGAAATCCCGGGCCCGACGTGGGGGCTTCTAACACAAATAGGGTGATACCATCAGCCCTTGCTGAACGGCAGATCTAATTTTGCTAATGAGTCTCTCTCATTAATACATCAGTCAGCTTTTGTTAAACTGACATCATAGCCTCTGCGTTTGCCTAATAGAGAGATTTAAGCAGGAGCCTATTAATGGCATTGTCATTATTCATCACCGTAACTGTCAATTTCGCTCACATAAAGACAGTAACAGCTTAAACAAGGAAAACGAGCTGTGGCTGAAGTGAGGGACAGATCTGTGGCCCCAGTTTGCTGTATTCTGTTACAGCAGAGCAGATACGGAGAGGGATATTCTGGCTGCTGGCACTCTTTAGCGATAGCCATTATCAGAGTGCCTAACAATCTGGGTGCTTCGGCACTTAAATTACTTCAGAAACATCCATGCCTGTATGAACATTGCCAGCTGGATGCAACTTGGGGCAGTTCCCCTGTTTTTTGTGGCTGCCACACAAGTGACTGACCATAGGGGAGCTGCCTCCACCCCCAGGTACCTGGATGTCCCTGGCTGGGCTGTGAGCTGGAGCAGAGCAGATCTGCTTCATCTCAGGCTCAGTTTGAGGAATGAGGTTCCTGTGTTGTTTCTTAAAAGGAATCTCTGATCTTTTGCATAATGCAATGTTACTCTGGTGTGGATTGTTAAGATTTTTCCAGCTGGTACTGTATAGTGGAAGAAACCGTGATGGAAGGAGGTAATCTGGTAAAGTGTTGTTCTTTGTTTAACAAGTATCCCAGAAGATGTAGCCACTTGTCTCCCTAGCAGCTTGTGTGCCGATTGGCATGTGCATAAACTGTACAAAGTGCTGGTTTTCACATGCTTGTCCAGCTGTGCAAAGTACATAAATTATTCATTGACTTGCTCCTGGAGTGGGGAAAAAAAAACTTGTTCCTTAATACAGCCAATATCACACACATGCTGTTGCAGAAATCGTCCCAAACAAAATATTTTTTACGGCTTGTACAAAACCCGAGTAAACAACTGGTATCTGGAAATTCAGAGCACCTCTGGCATTCCTCGGATCAGAGGCACACGCTATTCTGAAGGGCAATCAAACTCAGTCCTGACCCTTTTTCTTCAACGTTTCTATGCTGATCGTGCATCCTGTGAAAATTTGCCTTTGCATGATCATTTGAAGACAATTTTTGTAATTGTATTGAATACATCTTTAAATCCATAACACCAAAGGTTTGCTTTATGGACAACTGAATAATTTACTGTGCAAAACTTTAGTAGTAAATGATGAGAAATTTGACTGCTGTGGGATCATATCTGACCACTGTAATGCAAGAGCATCTGCCAATTCAGCTCTCTTCCGCTGTCTGAAATGTTTCCTTTTACGTGCTGTTACCCAAGAAGATACTTAAATCTAGTTCCCACATAATTAGATAATGTGTATGTTTGGTTGAGGGTCAAGAGGTGGGAGAAGGAGTACTTACTCTCATAAACATATGTAAATGAGACCAATAAATCGTGTCTGAAATACTCCCTTAAATTCAAGTCCATAAATTCACAAAGAAGAGGTTTTTTTACCTAGAAATAAGGCTGAAGCATACATACATGTACCTATGTATGTACTTATGTATCCTGTTGTAGATTCCCCAAATTTTTTACTACTTCCTATAGGAATAATCTGAGGGCTTTGGGTATATGGTGGGTAAGGTGTCATTTGAATCTAGTGAAACTCTATGGATAATCTCAGTGAAGATACTTGGAATAATAAGAAAGACCAAAAAAGCCACTGCTTCTCTGGATAATAAATTTATTATCAATATTAGGTATTGCTGATAATACCTAATTGACTGACAGAGCCTGTCAGTCAATTTATCAAGGGAATCCAACTGTCCAAACGCAGGTCATGATGGGTTTCAATGCGTAGTATGGAAAACTTCTGATTTGACTTTTCTGTTAATTGCTTAATCTTACCAATAAGTATGAGGGACCAAGCAGGATTTCCTCAGATAACAGCCTTTAAGCAAAGCCAGTTTTCAGGGAAAAATTACTTGGTGAAGTGGTACAAATTGCCTGCCCCCAGCATTTCATACCTTGGCTTGTTTGAGAAACCTTAGCCATCTTTTTGTACATCAGAACACTGTAATATTGTTCATCCTCTGGTTTACATATATTTAGTCAGAAAACAGTCACCATTTGAGCACTTCCTGCATTTTCCATGGTTGTCTGGGCACATTAGAGTGTCTAGGCCAACTTCCAAAAACTAAGCTTTATTTAAGTATGTTTTCAAACACGAAATGTTGCTTTATTGCATCACTTAAAGAAGATATACTTAGTATGATGCAGAAGGAGAAGCTTGGTTTTGGTTCAAGAAACCATTTTAGGAAAACAGCAGATCTGCTGCTTTTGTCTTAAAATAAAAAAAAAATCTTTCTGTAAAAGAGCAATTTAGATCCCTTTAAAATAATTCAGCTAAAAATATAACACTTGCATAGAAGCAAATCAGTCGTTGCACTTGCTGCATAAAGAAAAAAGACATTTTGGTGAATATCATACTGCAGCACATACTACCTTTTTTGAAGCTTTGGTTTATTTCAGACAGTAAGTGGCCTGAAATGGAATATATATTAATGCTTTTATGTGGGAAATACGTGAATCTATGTAAGTGAACTACTTCTTCAAGATCAGTGCCCTCCAGATGCAAGGTTTTTAGAAAGTCATGAGATATGGGCTATACTCCAGTTTTCTTACCACAATGTTTACGAAGCTGTTGCAGTTCTGTTGCCAGGGGCTTTGTTTTCCCTTACACAGTCAAAACAAGAAACCTTTCTAGCATTTGTTAAAGGCTCACCTACAAAGAGCTAGTGACAGAGGGAAGAAAATGTATAAATTAATGTTTTAGCCAAGTTCGTACTCTTACTGTCTTTCTCTGTGGAAAGTCCATTTTAATGTAGGAATATCTCTGAAAAATAGTGGCTTTAAAAGATAACAATGAAAATTTAAAAAAACCAACCCAAACTCTGAATCTGACTTTTTAGGTACTGTACTTTCTACCTTAGATGCTGGAACCCGAGAGACACAGTCTGTGACCCATTTAGAGGCCTAAAATCCTACTTATGATCTGTGGTTCTCAAACACCAGTCTGCAGTGGATTTCTGCGGTTTGTCTGGTTGTCCTGTGCAAATATAACTTGTAATGTTAAGGTGGGAATTGGTGGGAATTGCTCTGCTCCAGAAATGGTGGTGTTGCCTGCTTTCCACTCCTTCCCTGGACAGGCTGTTTGGGAACCAAGAAAACATGTCAGTGTAAGTGGCACAAACTTTTTATCAGCTGTCACCTAGAAAAGCTAAATTTTCATGGCGCTCCATAATCAGCATCTTAAGACATTTTTTGAGGGTCTAGGATGGGTGTGGTAGGATCCATGAGGGCCTTGTGGGGAGCAGTTCCATCCATGAAGAGCTGCCAGAAGCACCGGGGCTTCACGCACAGGTTCTCAGCATTTATTCCAGTCACCAAAATATTCTCGTAGGGGAGGAAAAGAGAAGTGCTTTTGATCAGGAACTGTTGCTGACTTTTCTGAATTAAACCATTACTGCAACTTATTTCACACACTAGTGAAACAAGCCTTCCAAAATGTTATAAATAGTTTGCAACATAGTCAAGAAAACTGAGCCCTTTTGTTTTCCTGCATCCCACATTGGTCTCTGTACTGCTTGAGATGTAATTTACTGATGTCTCTGAACTCTTGCATTTCTGATGACTCTCAAATATGAATTCCAGGGGAGGTTAATTTCCTATGTGTAGTGATGAGCATGTGTGACACAAAGATAAATTCTGTTTATGTTTAGATTGGAAAGAGAAGAGAATGGGAGATGCTGTCAGATCTTTTTTCAAGACTTTGTGAAATGACTTTTGATCAGCTTACATTAAAACAGAATTTAGGGTGCAGGACTACAGAAATACTGAATGGGAACCTACAGATTTGTTTGCATGTGTGGTAACAAACAACAACAACTCCTGTGTTGCAAGCAATGTGACCTTTGCAGAAAAGGAAAAAATGAGGTTGTCATAGTTTTTGTGGTGTTTGTTTTTCCTGTTGTCAATGGGGACTAACTGTATGGAGGCAAATCGAAAGGTTCCTTAGGGAATATATATGCAAGCTACATTGTTAGAAACTTTTTGTGTTTTCATTTGCTAGTAGAGAGTAATTAAAGATAAGCTAAAGTTATTTATAGAATTTAAGCTCCTGAATATTTATATTAAAATTCACTGAAATTATATACATGTGATGTCCATCAAAAACAAAGTTTGAGCAGTGTTGGGACTGTCAATGTTATGTAGGATTTAAAAGTATCAGTTCTGCCTAAGTACAAAATCAAAACAACCTGTGTGATCAACTTTTGATGATATTCTTTTTATTTTTCCCCCTAACGCTATTGGTGCAAGCTGAGTGATCGTTGAGGGCCAAGAGGGCAAGCATCTAACTTTCTAATTTACTAGCTCAAATCAGTGTTTTAAAGCAGTATACAGTAGTCAGTTGCATACGCTGAAATTAGGCATGTGACTAATGTGATTTTGCATTGACTGAAAGCCTCTTTTTAAGAACAGATAGACAATACAGTATATATTGGGGTGACTGGAGAAGCTGTTCGAGAATAGATAGCATATGCAGTTGTTAATTCACAGTAAATCACCAGCAGGAGGTGGTATGGGAAGTGTAAGAAGGAACTAACTCCTATACTCTCGTCATTACCCGGATCTGACTTTAAGCTTGGCGGGTTCTGAGGAGGAAATCAACATTGCTGCTGGAACAGGCTTAGGATGCAAATATGAAATGTCTTTGCCTGACGGTGTTTGCAAGGTGCCTCATTTTATCAACAAAATCAGCCAAGTAGGCCATTTATTTTGTTAAGCGTTAAAGGTGGCACTAAGAAAAGGCATAGACCAGAATATATGACTGCTGTCACTTGTATTCAAGGAATGCTTTCTTTTCAGTGTCTCAGCTCAACCCATGTAAATTCTTGCTCATTCTGTCTTCTCTGTGTGGTGGGAAACTGAGGCACAGATGAGGTGAAAACAGTTGTTCAAGGTCATGCGGGGACACAAACCATCCGAAAATCATCTTCTAGTGCTTTAGCCATTGGAATGGCTGAGAACC
>JAOXJK010000019.1:72948101-72958268 GCA_025774025.1 Xenus cinereus
CTTGGCAGGGGAATCTGTACCTAGGACTGAATACCACACAGATGATGTTTCTTCTCAGCTTTCCCCATTTCCAACACTATCTTTTCCCAAAGGAGCTGTCAAAATTTAGACCGTAGATATTATATGCAGAAAGCACCAATAAAATATAAAGGAAATAAAGAATTTTAATTCCCATAACAAGTTAAAGGCTTCAGGCTTCCTCTTAGAGACACAATTTAAACCGAAATGTCATAGGCTAGTGGCTTTCCTGCTTATCAAAGATTGCTCCTTAATTAAAATAAGAGTTCTCATTTTTATACTGTGGTGACTTTAGCTCCTATTTCTTGAGCAGTATTATTTGATACAGTGAATAGAATTAAAACTTTTCCATATTATGAGCCGGAACATCAGTCTCTTGAAATAGTGAGCAGATAGGCACATAAGTAATCTGATCACTGTCAGGGGGACTGAATATACTGGGGGTAGGCAAAAGTAAGAAGATTATTTATCTTGTCTTAATATTTCTCTTTGCTATTGTTATTGAGGCCAAAGCTTACAGTGCTTAGTCTAAAATACCACTGAAGATCATGGGATTATATTTGTCATGATCAAAGCCTAAGAAGGCTCCACAATTTGTCCCATTATAATTTTAATTTCATTTAAATAGTTCCTCAAAGCTCCCTGCTGCCCTTCCCTAAAACTCATTCTTCAACAAAACAAAAATACATGGTGCTGGCTCCAAAGAGCCAACAGTCTAAGACCTGCTAACACTCACTGATTTCTTAACTTGCAGCACATAAACCATCCCACAAGTTTTCATTGGATTGTCATCCATACTTCGGCAAATCTTGCCCTTTGTGTGCGAAGGTGAGAATAATACTGTGCAGCAGCTTAACTGTAAAGGTGGTCTGAGAAGAAAAATTTGGGTACTTTTCATAGGTTTGGCTCCTGCTCTTGGTTGTCTTTTATTTATCGCTAGACAAAGAAATAAATAGAAAAAAATTGTCAAAATCAGCATTGAAGAAAAGGTTCATCTCTTTCTTAAGATAGCTTCTTGTTTCATTTGAAGTTGGAAAAAACATATGAGGGACTAGAAATATTTGGATTTTAGACTGCGACACTTTGGAGATGTGCTTACGTCTGGCAAAAAAGAGAAAGGAAGTTGATGAAGAAGTGATACTTCATGAAGAAAAGGTGAAATATTGTAACTGAGAGCATTTGTGGAAGACTGTAAGAGAGATAACATGAAAATTTTTTTTTTTATTACTTGTTACTTTTATGAATTATTTATTGCTACAGACTTCTGTGGATGCATGTAAAGAGACAAATTCTGAATTGTGGCTGCACGAATGCTGAAGTGGGAGGAAGAGCTCAAGAAGAGTCGCCACCTTACTCCATTGCTTGAAGACCATAGTTGTGGAGGGAGTAAAGTATGAGAAGCACTCACAGGTTGTATCTATGTTGTCTTGTATGAGCATTCCTGCCTAAACTTCCTCAAGACAATATTTCCTGACCACCCTCAATGTCTTTACAGTGGATCACTTGGGGAAGCAGCTTAGACTAGGAGGTTGCCTGGGCTTTACACGATAACCTCATCTTTCTTCATGTGATGTGGATGTCCCAGAGGGACAGGAGTTGTCTCTGGTGATGTTGGTGTCTGCCAGCACATGTCCCACTGCAGCAATGTGCCCACCTGCTTGATGATGCTGTGCTGACCATCACCCCCTCTTCAGACACCCCACGGGAGTTGTGCTGTTCCACCACCAGCATCACATTGGCTGGGAGAGATGACTCCTCTGGGACAGTGCTTGTCTCACTCAGCCCCTGACACCTGCCCCCCTCATGAGGCGTAAGCTGTGTTTGCCTTTGATGTACCAGATCGGCCCTGATGCACTCCAGAGCTGATCCTAGTTGCCTGTGCCCCTACTCTGAGGAAGCTGGTTGAATTTTGGACTGAGGGTTGCCAGGCAACACAAATTTACCTAGCAACCACTTTCCTGCAATGCAAGTGGGCAGCATAGCATGCCTTGCTGCCAGGATCACATGGTTGTGGACATCTGCTGCTGTTTCTCACCTTTGTGGGTCCTGTGCACCTACTCTGCTCTCCTTGCCTGGCTTGCTCTCTCATTTCTGAGTGACAATTACCTCTGTCCCACAGCCTTTCCCACAGACACAGAGAAAAGCCAAGACAGAAGGTCTGTAATTTCTCTTCAGCAGAACTCACAGGTCCCTGTGGCCCCACCATCCCTGGACCCCGTGTCTTCCTTTGCCCTCCTCTCATTCATTCCCTGGAATGTAGCCCCATGTGGTGCAGAGGAAAGAGCACATACAGCTCCGTGTGAATGGCACAGAGCTGCTGCCTGTGGCCAGATGCTGGCCAGATCAGGTGTCTCAGTGCATGTCAAAAACAGTATTCGGGGCAGCCTCAGCCTAGCCTGGATCTACAAGCCACACAGGGAAGCATACCCTTAACTTTCTCTTTGTGCTTTCAGTTGTCTCCTAGTCCCAATTCCTGCAGGCAATGCCTGCCACCACTTGCCCACCTTCCATGAGGACGCATCTAAAAACAGTCTGATTTTTCTGGGAGAAATGGACAGAAACTTTCGTGACTCCATCAGGACAGAACCACTGGGCAGGAGTGCTGAAAAAAACAGATAGGGAGACTCTATGCTTTCATAACAGAGAACAGAGCCGTATGAGGAACTAATGTGTTTACACAAAGCTGGTCTGGCCTCTCCCAGATCCTTCTCCCTCCTGAAGAGTGAAAATAGTATATATCCCCAGGGCTGGAGAGAACCAGGACAGGTCTCTGCAGCCAGGAACTCGGACTCACTCTTCTTTGGGTTGCCACGATGGAAAGAGAAAGAGACTTTGTACAAGCTACTGTATGAACCATGGAAATTACTGCTATTGCTAGTGGTCATGTCACCATTTGTTGCTGAAACTGTGGTACTTTCTTTTAGAATCTGTCTTGCAGGTGGTGCCACTTGTAGTTGTTGTCTATGAAGGGTTGCAGTTTGATTAAATAAGAGTATACAAAACTAATACTTGACATAATTTTGGATCATACTTTAAAAAAAATGTTTTAAAAAGTACTATTCTTCAAGGACTGCCTGTGAAACCCTTTGATTTGTCCACGTTCTCTGTAGTGGGATGGAAAGACCTCTAGCAATGGCATCCTGTTAGAAGTAAGGTGGAGCATTTTGACTGGATTTTGTCTTCTAATTTGGAGGGAGTAATCTTGGTTCCTAAATTTACCCCACCTGATAGCTTTTGCCTGTGATACCACTGTCAATGAGTCCTTGTGATTCTGCAGCAGACCTTCATGATTTCTCCACAGTGTCATGTCTCAGTGTCTGGGCCCAACACCATGCACTAGAAAGAGGGTGATTCCCAGAGCAAAGTCCTGAATTTGGAGACCTGGGGATAGATCCAGGTATAGTCTCTTGCTCTGTTTTGGTCTTGGCTAGGATGAGGTCAACAGACATTCCCTTTGTTTGCTGGTAGGCAGAAAGGAAGGTTGCTTTTTCAGGGGCATTGGAAAGAGTGAAAACCCTCATCTGCAGGAGTCTCATCCCATCCTAGGTTTTTTTTGGCTCTGCTTGTTGCACTCTGTGCATGTTCAGAGAGGGCAATAAAGCTGGTGAAGGGTCTAGAGCACAAGTTTAATGAGGAGCGTCTGGGTGAGCTGGGGTTCTTCAGCCTGGAGAAAAGGAGGCTGAGGGAAGACCTTATCACCCTCTACAACCACCGAAAGAGGGCTGTGGCAATGTGGGGGTTGGTTTCTTTTCCCAAGTAACAAGTGATAGGACAAGAGGAAATGTCCTTAAATTGCACCAGGGGAGGTTTAGATTTATTCACAGAAAGCATTATCCAACATGGGAACAGGCTGCCCATGGAAGCGGTTCAATCACGGCCCCTGGAGTTATTTAAAAGATTGTAGATGTGGTGCTGAGGGACGCAGTTTAGTGGTGGCTTGGCAGTGCTAGATTAACTGTTGCACTTGATGATCTGAAAGGTCTCTTCCAACCAAAATTATTCTGTGATTCTATGGTGTTGATTCTCAGGAGAAAGGCAAAAGGTAGCAGGTGCTGTCACGGTCTGTGGAAATGGTAGTGGCCCCGGGAGTGCTGCAACCATTGTCATGGACATAGACATGGATGTGTCTGAGGCAAACAGGGGATTTCCTTAATACCTTGGAGAATGCAGGCACTCTCCTGCTGTGCTTCTCAGGGGTCATCTAATAGGACACATGGCCACCAAGCAGCACTCTGTTTCTCTGGGTTGTTTCACTTGCTGCACAGAGGCTCAAGTCTCCTCACGTATAATTTATGCCACTGACAAACTGATAAAACAGGCCAAAGTGCTATTGCTAAGTAAAATATGCCCAAGTGTAACTCTGACACATAGATCCACCCATCAGAGACAGTGCATAACAGAAAAAGGATGATGAACTTGGATGAGTAAGTCCAAGCCACATACTTATCACTTACCTGACGTCAGAGAAGCTCATTGCAAACCCACACAGAGAATTAGTGTTTGGTTCAAAGCAGCAGCCAATTTAAGGTAATTTGTCATTTGTGACAACTGATTTGTAAGAAATGGCAACTGTGCTTCAGAGAAGAATTCATGGCCCGCTACGTGTCCTTGAAGAAAACAGTTTTTTTCTAACAGACAGAAAATAGTGACCCTATTCATGTGAAAGCAGAAGAAAGATGAAGGCCTCTAGCTGATGCCCAAGTAGGTGGGAATTTATACTAGGTGAGTCTTCCTGCTTTGGTTACTGGACCTGTATGTTTTTCGTGCAACTATGAAAGTATGGAACTGGAAGTAGAAGAGTTTGTGTAACCCCTACGCTGCTTTAGGCAAGGATTAAATATAATTAGATCATACAAGACAGGTATTCATCCAGTTTCTACATTAAAAATATGTCAGCTAGAGATCCTGAAACACTCATAGGTAATTTTTTTGGTACTTTACTTCTCAGTAAAATGACTTTGAATCTAATGTTCCCTCTATAAACACAGAGAGGAACTCATAAAATTTTGAAAAGTTTGGCAACTCTTACAATATCTCCTTTTCAGTTCTTTTCTTCAGTATAAATAAATCTTCTCGTTACTTATCATGTTTTCCAAACCTATTCACTTTTTATTGTGCTATTCTTAACCTCCTGTAATTTGCCTAGAACTGCCTTAAAGCTCAATGCCAAAGGCGAAGCGCATATCCCAACTGATGCATTGCCAGGGCTAAGTAAAGCAGAAAAATTAGGTCTTGTGTTGTGTATGATACTTTTGATAAGGTGCTGGTCAGTGACTTCTTTCATTTTTGTTCATAATTGCCTTACAATCCTTGCAAATCTCGGCCAGGTGGGGACTCTGCAGAAAAAAGGGTGAGATTGCTACTGCCCTTGAAGAGCAGCTTAATCTGAGAAGACCTTCCTGATACTGCAGAGCGGAGACAGAATGAATCGAGTTTGAAAACAGCGTCTACTGAGGTACGACAGGAGCATTGAGAGGAGCAAGGAAAGACTGCCAGGTCTCAGAGAGTATATGAAGAGAGACTTCCCATTGACCCTCATAAAGTTCCTGATTTAACTAGAACCAACACAATCCATGTTGGGGGTGCAAAAATTTGGATTTAAACTATTTCTTTTTCTGAGCAATCTAATCTAATCTAACCTAATCTAAGCAGTTTTGCCACCTCTGTGTGGTGCATTGTGGTACATTTCTTTGTCCAGAAAGGTAAATATTCTGGGATCCTTGACTCTGTGTCTCTTTGGAGTGTAAAGGCTAATGACATTTTGGAGAAGCTTACTAAGGCAAGAAGTTTCAAACTTGTCATTTGTCTGGAGTTCAACAACATCACACCACATCAAGGTTTACCTTTCTTGCAACAGGAACTGATTACTAGTTAAATTTCACTTTGACATCCACTTAAGATAATGCAAAATTTTTTTACATCTATTCAATTTTTTTCTCATTTTCGTGTCTGCATCTGATTTATGAAAACATTGAACGTTAGCTCATGATGGTATAAACTCTGCTTAATTGGTATTTTCTCTCAGATTGACAGTAATTTGCCCAGTTACCATGCTCTATGCATATACAAGTCAAATATTTATTCCAGTGACTGTTCATGTAATGCATCTAGACTAGCCTGTACCTTCTAAGCTGTTTCCCTTCTCTTACATACTTATTATGTCTGACTTTTTCTTTTTTTTCCAAGAGTTCTTGAAGATAATCATTAATACTTAAGGAATTACTTCAGCTGCTTCTCTTAGTGTTCTAAGGTCAACTTTGTCAGGCTCTAATAACTCAAACAACCTAATTTAGCTTAATATTTTTTAATGATTTTCCCCTCTTTTCTTGCTCAGGTTCCTACTCTATACTGTTAACATTAATTAATACTAAAAAAGTCTGATCATAAATAATCTGTATGTTACATCTGAAGCAAAAAAGTCATTGAACATTTCAGATTTCTCTGTGTGGTACATTATATATTCCCTTTATTGGTTACTCTATGAAACATCACCGCTCTCTGACTTACATTGCCACCCCTTGTTTCAGTCTCCACCACCCAGAAGCATTCAGCACATCTCCTCACATTTTCTGCACTGCAGAGAACATGTACTTCATTGACGCATAATGCAAAAATCATGTCTCATGGTTTAAAAGCTTGCAAATTCAAGAGTTAGGCCACTATTCAAGACCTGTGACATATCCCATTGAGTCTCTGCAGGGCTGACCACGTCAGTTTTGACTGTATATGTCTAGAAATACCCTAGCTCTAGAGCGTGGCCATACAGAGGTTTCAAAAACTTGCCTACTGCTTTTCTTTTGCTTCCTTCATGACCCTATTGTAACTTGCCACTAAGGTCTTAAAAATGTTAATCTTTTCACCTGCCTGCATCTCTCCCTCATACACACACACACAGAGTCACACTTCTCATCCATTGAACCTTTTACTACTTGGTGCTGGTAATAAGGCTGTGCACCTTCAACAGTTAGCTCAAGTTCCACTAGTTCACTTTCTAGTTAAGCAGTTTAACTGAAAGACAAACCAGTAGGACCTGAGAAGCCTCAGATTTGCATTATGGGTCTTCAAAGAAGAGCATGTGTTATTCCCACTCTGCTACTAGGTTGGATGGCAGTAGCTTGGAAACTTAAGAGATATAAGGAAGAAAAGCTTTTTCACTTAAGAGCCCTGTAGCCTTAAAGCTCCATTACACACATTTAAAATAAATTATGCATTTCCACTTGACATCCATTTATTAAATAATTCAGTTAGTTTAAATTCTGCCTAAATATCTTTTTCTTTTTTTCTTTTAATTTATGAAATCTCCTGACAGGCAATAAAATGCAATAAACTAAGTGTTTGACCAAGGAATCCGGGAAGAAATTCTCTTTTTAGGGGATGTAGTAGAGACAGCATGAGGAGGAAACTTACAAATGCCAAATAGAGTACTAATTTATTTAGTGTTACAGAAGTGTGTCAGCATAGTGTGAACAGTCGTAGATGAATGAGGTACATGAATCATATATTTAAGAGCTTGTTTACAAAGCTCTAGACTGAAATATTACATGAATTTTTAATTTTTTTTTTCTTTCCCTGACTGCTTAATTGCTCTCCCCTGACTTTGTTGACAGAGCTGACAAAGTTGAAGTATCTTTTGTTCTGGGCAAATAGGCACTTCAGTCTTCCTTTAACTTTGCATATCTTTAAGGAACCACAGACAGCTATGCAAGACGAAATGGAATATGTTACCTTCGCACTGATTAATTTTCTGTACCTATGGTAATTCTCAGTCAATCTTTTACATAAGGCAAGATCTCAGCAGTGTGAGGTTCAAGCAGTAAATATTTTGCCAGAGAAAACTCATCTTCTTTTGTTCTTTCCCCAAACTCCTGAACTGACTTATTCAGAGAGTCACTGCAAGCCTCCTCTTTTGAGTGCAATATTCTTCTTCAGCAAAGACATATTGAATCCACAGAGCGGCTCAGATGTCAGTCTTGTCTTATATGGCTCTTCAGTGCCAGAGTGTGCTGGATCACATGTTTCTCAAAGTCACAGAATCACAGAATGGTAGGGGTTGGAAGGGACCTTTGAAGATCATCTAGACCAACCCCTCTGCCAAAGAAAGTTCACCTATTGTTGTACTCCCCTGAAGTGGCCAGTCCCTTTTTCCTTCTGTAAGGAAGGCCAGTCCCTTTTTCCTTCCTCCCTGTAAATTTTCTTCTTCCATTTGAGTTTTTCCAGAAGCTTCTTGCTCATCCATGCAGTTCTGCTGCCTCCTTTGCTTGATTTCTTACTCATAGGAGTGCACCAATATTGAGCTTGGAGGAAGTGATGTTTGAATTAATAACCAGCTGTCTTGCACTCCACTTCCTTCTAGAGCCTTAGCTCATGGGATTCCTCCAAGTAGGTCTTTGAAGAGGCCAAAGTCATCTCTCCTGAAGTCCAGGGTTTTAATTCTACTTTTGTCCTGCTTCTTCTATGCAAGAACCTGAACTCCACCACCTCATGGTCACTGCAGCCAAGGCTAGCCCCAACCTTCCAATCCCCAATTAGACCTTCTTTGTTTTTCAGCCCAAGGTCCAGCAGAACACCTCTCCTCATTGTCTCCTCCACCACCTGTGTCAAAAAGTTATCCTAAATGCTCTGCAAAATCCTCCTGGACTGTGAATGCCTGGCTGTGTTGTCTTTCCAGCATATGTCAAGGTAGTTGAAGTCCCCCATAAGAACCAGGGCCTGTGATTGTGAGGTTATTTCCAGCTGTCTGTAGAAGCCTCATCAACTTCCTCTTCCTGATCAGGTGGTCTGTAGTAAACACCCACAACAGTGTCTCCCATATTAGCCTGCCCCTTACCCATAAGCTCTCAACACGTTCTTCATTCACCCCTAGGCAGAGGTCTGTACATTCCTGCTGCTCTTTCACATAGAGAGCAACTCCACCACCTGGCCTCATTGGACTGTGGTTCCTAAAAAGGACGTAGCCATCCTTGCCAGCATTCCAGTCATGCAAGCTATCCCACCATGTCTCTGTAATTGCCGTGAGATCATGGCCTTGTGTCCACACACAGATCTCTAGTTCTTCCTGCTTATTCCCATGCTGTGTGTGTTGGTGTACAAGCATTTCAGAGAGGTAAGTGAACATGAAGGTTTCCCTGGAGGGGTGCAAAAGGATCCACCACAGCCATACACACACTTGAGGTGGTGCTGCTCTGGTTGGCCTGGCTTATTCCCCAGTTGGATGTGATGGCATGAACTTTGCCATCTTGGACCCCACCCCCTGAGACCTCCAGTTTAAAGCCCACCTCACCAAGTTGGCCACCCTGCTGCCAAAGATTCTCTTACCTCTTCTGGACAAGTGCATTCCATCCCTCTCTAACTGGCCATATTCACCAAAGAATGCCCCATTGTCATAAAAGCGAAAACCCTCACAACCACACCAGCTATGTAGCCGGGAGCTGATGTGCATTATTCACCCATTTGTGGCTCCTCCCTTTTCTCTAACTGGTAAAATGGAGGAAAAGGTATCCTGGGCACCATTTTTTTTCACTTGCACCCCCAGGGGTTTATAGTCTTTCTTGACTGTGCCCAGGCTCTGGCTTGCAGTGTCATACATGCTCACATGAAAGAATAACAGTGGATAGTAGTCTGTAGCCTTGGCAAGTTTGTCACCCTCTTGGCAACATCTCATGAAGTCATATACTTCAACTCACTCCAGTAGATTAGGTCTTGTTCCATTCACTGAATGCAGGTTTGAAGAATTCATGACGGACAGTGAAATTAGAAACAGAAATTGTTAAGTAGGAAGTACTAAAGACAAACTGCCAAAAGAGAAGTCCATATCCAGGTAGCATTCAATAGTTATGAAATGCCAATGCTGAGCTGATGTGCAAATTCAGTCCAATGGCCTATGTGCATTTCAGGTGGAAATAATAAAAAAGATTCAATCTCAATTCTAATAAAATCTATATCCTTCATTAAAAAAGACAGTTTAGTTTCTCTAAATGTTTGAAAGGAAACAAGACAGTTTAGTTTCTCTAAATGTTTGAAAGGAAACCTTGTTATGTTTCTAGGTCAATTCTTCCTTTTTCCTAAAGTCCGTACATTTCTGCAGTATCAAATCACTGTTAACCTAACCTACCATTGATAATTCATGGGCATTTTCCAAAACAAAATTCA
>JAOXJK010000019.1:72990804-73001522 GCA_025774025.1 Xenus cinereus
GGTAAGTAACTGGGCAGTGTAACAGCCGCAACAAAATATGACCTTAAGTGATACATATGCAAGACACCTTGAGACTTGAGAAGGAGTTGCAAGAGCATGAAAGACTAAACATTTACTTAAACCTCCAAAACTTTATCATATAAGATGATCATGTATTTTTATTAACATTGGAGATGTCTGTGGTTACAAAAGTACAGAAAAGTTAAAATTATATTTAGGAAAAATTGAAAAATTAGTACACCTTGGAATAACAGGGGAAAAAGTTTCGGTACATTGCACAAGTAATGTACTGAATTACACAAGTAATTACACAAGTACAACACAAGTACAGCTTGTGTTGGGGAAAAAAGAGTATTCTTACTTGGGGAAAAATTAGTTATGAATAGTAGGTAACTTGTATGTTGGCTGTTTAAAGAACCTTTTACTCCAGAAAAAGAGCAAGGGCTGGACTGTAAGCAATCCTACCTGCTACTTATCTGCATGTATCGCAATCCTAGCATGGATTTATAAATGATAAGGAAAAGTATCTCTCATGAGAAGAAAAAGTCATTGAACAATTTAGAATAATAGGAGCATTTGAGATGATTATGCTCTCTTTGCAGATTCAGAAAACGATGTAATTTGTCTAACAAGTCAATCGACATGAATTATTCACCATCAGAGCATTGCTGGTGGCACATCTGCATGGAAACGGTGATGGGGTGGTGCTCTGCTCCAATCTAGCAATCTAGCAAGGGACACCAACGTGGGTGCCCAGCACTGCTGAGTGAACCCAGTGATCCTGCAGTCACACTGGAGCTGGTCTGCTTGAGGCCAGCGTAGTCATATCTTTCCCAGTCCTCTGCACCCCTGGGTCCAGTATCTGAAACATATACTTGCCTAAAACCAGAAACTGGTGTTTCCCTTTTGAAACTGCTTCCTATCTGAGCTGCAGTGGGCTGCTGTTGTCCTCTCTTTAGTCTTGATCCTGGCTGGGCTTGTCCTGCTGGGTACTGGCAAACCAAACTTTCCTGAATATGCCTTGGTTTCTATACCTACTAAATGTGACAGCCATTCAGATTTCCTTCAGCTTTGAATTCTCTCATGCAATTCTCTCTTTTGTTAAAACAACCCCATGAAATGAGACTTACTGATTTTTCTTTTCTTCAGCTTGTCACAGGTAAGGCAGAGTACAACAGCAGAGCAGCATGCATAGACTACCACATCTCCCATAACTTTTGACTTCCACGCCTCAAATATTTAACTCTTCTCTTTCTATTCATCATTCCATTAAGAAACTCTTTATCACTTCATTTTCCTTCTGTGTTCACCCCGTGAGAGATGAATATTATTTTTCATAGAGTAATTAAGATTTGCACTTCTTTCCTCCCAAAGCTATGATTTTCAGCACAAATGGGAGTTTTGATGCCTTGCCTCACACAGGCTTAATCTTCCTTTTAAGTGAGGAACTCTTTATTTATGTCTGCTCTATGGCCAACATAGTTTGCAGGTTCAATAGTTGGCACGTCCCTGAATACACTCCATGAGGGAATATCATACAGTTTGATCATCAATTGTAACACTTCATTTATGCTTGCAACAGAATAAATCCCTTTCCTCCTCACACAGGGGCTCTGTCCCTCTGCACTCAGGATTGTTTGCAGCCAAGGTGTTATGGAGCACGTGAGTGGGGAAGACTTCAGGGAGTATCTGACAGCACCGTTTTTGAAGGTCTCTTCCTGGAACCAAAGCAAGTGCTTCCCAGCACCAAGGTCCAAGTCTTCAACCAAACAGGAGTCCCACAGGGTGGTGAGCAGTAGAACATGATTTGCACCATTATTCCAAGATGAAGATGGCCTCAGGTTCTCACACGGGCTCTGAAGGACTAGTGTCCCAAGTCCTTTGGAATCACTAAACTGGCTTCACTGAAGTGAGGTGTGATGAGGTGACCTCCAGTAAGGTCTTCTAGTCTTGATATAAGAAAGCCAAAACCATGAGGTGACCTGTGAAGTACTTGTGGTCTACTAATTCAATGCAGCTTGGGACGGCTGAGTAAGGCCCTGATCATCTATGCTAGCTTGTCACTATCTGCACATATAATTTCCTTGGTAGCTTATTGAACATTTTTCTGCTTCCAGCAGTGAACATGTATGATGCATACTGAAGGCTAACTAGATACAAAGCATTGCTAGCAAGAACAGACTCTCCCATTTACATTGCCTTCCCCCAATATCAATACCCTCCCCACCATGGTTTCCATCGATTCAGCAAAGCAACTAAGAGAAAGTAACATGCACTGAAGAAGTTGTTAACCTCTGTGCCCTGTTCATTTATCATTCAAACAATAAAAACCAATTAGGACTCTTAATTTAAAACAACTGACCCATCAAAATCCTAAGAGCATAGTCGCAAGAATATACCTTCTGAAGGGATCAGGAAATGTAATTACATGTTGCCAGACTCCTTGATTTCAATGCTTCATTGTACTTGAGTGGACTGTGTGTACAGAACTGTTACAAAACTCACCTTATGTACCAAAACATATATATAAGTTTACTAGCAAGCAAAACAACTACTACTTCTATAGCTTCCAGTATCTGACACAAAAATGAAAATCTGTGGATAAGATTACAAGAGGGGAAAAAGAAAAAAAAAAAGAGAGAGAAAAATAGGATTTTTTTAAAGCAAATTTACATATTGCCCGAAATTTTTGTCAGGTAGTTTTAAATCTTTAAGTGAGTTTTATTTAAGTGTGGAAGAAAGATTAAAAGCAAACAAACAAACAAAGCCAGTGGTAATAGAAAAGTTTAAAGGTAATTGGTCACATTCCAATGGAAATTGTTTAATTTAAGATGCCATTAAAACTGTCCCCACCACTCACACTGTTGGAAATTGAAATCCAAACACAACAGCATTATGTTAATACTGAAAGTGAAATTTAACACTGAACAAGAAGGGATGGGTATGTTCTAATTTCAGTAAGAGAAATGAAGCACAAAAATGGTAAACAGAACATAAAGTGACTTAAATGTATAAATTACTGTGATAATAGAAGAGCCATTAGTTAACAAACAGAAGAGATTGTGCAGGAATATAAATTACTGATGAAAGGAATATTAGACAACATATATTTCATCAATTTAAAACCCCCTTGCCTTCTAGAAAAGCTGTGTGATCCTTCCTCATTTAAGTTGTGAGAAAGACATAGATTTCCAACTCAAATCATAACAAGTAGCAACATAAAATGCTTTCCTACTCTACACCGTCCACACAAAGTCCAGTTGTCACTCGTTATTAGAATCACAGAATCATAGAACAGTTTGGGTTGGAAGGGACCTTAAAGATCATCGAGTTCCAATACCCCTTCCATGGGCAGGGACACAGGGACACATTTTTGTGCTAGTAGATTCTATACTGGTAGAGACAGTAACCCTATGACAGATGACTGTAGGTATCTGGGTTGTGCAAGTTGACTTCAGAAAGGTAAATAAATGAATGGCACACTGTGTACCATGATTCATTTGCTCTGATATGCTACTTCTAAATGCCATGGTTAGAGACAACATCCAAGGAAATTACTTCTGGGAACCTCAGGTCAGTATCAGTGACTTTTTCTTAGACAGTATCTTAGTTTCCAGAATTCTTTTTAATCAGATAACGATGCAGAGAAAACTCACTGCTGTTTTGTACAAATCACTGAAAGCCGGGGAATGCCCCTATGCGGAATTTTGCATAAAGAAAATAATAACATAGGATATTCTTCCCAGCTTTAAACTTTGCTCACATCCCCACCTAAGCTTTAGCAGATAATTGCATTTTGTTGACTGTGGAGAATAAAAAAGAGCAGCAGAGAGGAAATGGAAGAGAGGTTGAAGATCCCCTTCCCTAATATGCTGTGCAAATGATGCAGTAAAACCACAGAAAATCATTATTTCTCCAGTATTGCTGTATTCCCAGCTGCCGCAGACTTTGCTCTGAATCCACTTGAAACTGCAGCTCAGAAGACATTATGGTGCTAATTCTGAAACTTCTTCCCCTGATCTGCACTCATGCTGTGTGGAAACGACAAGGTGACATGACTTCCTGAGCTACTCACAGGTAAGACCTCACATCTGAAAGGTCAGCCTGTGTCCTACTTAACGCTTACTTGGCTTCAGTGGAACTGAAGCTGTACTTCATATACTGCTGTGCTTTCTTATACACAAAGCTTCTTATCCAAATTCTTAGATGGCCTGATTCTGCCCATTTTCTTTTTTTTTTTTCGTTACTAGACATAAAAAAAAACAAGGCCAAACTATCATCTTTTTAAAACTGAAATTTTTCTTGATGACCTAGCTCTCTTTGATGCCTGGTCAACCACCATGACTATAGGTTCTGAAGGATGACTATCTTGACCAAAAGTATTTTCACGCCCCTGAGGTGAGGAAATGCTGATATCTGCATTTCACAGGCAGAGGGTCAATGTCACACAGGAGCTGATGCAAGGATCTCCTTTCTGAGACTGGATTCCACATTTTATATTCTATATTCTATATTTTATATTTATGTATTCAATATTTTATATTTATATATCCTGAATACCAGGTGAAACTTGTATTTATGCACATTTGTCTCTGATCTAAAATATACTGCAATTCTTGATTTATTTATGCTTATTATCTTTCTCATTCCTGCTAGTTGTTTGAAAAGACTCAGCTCATGCATTCTGTAACTCATTGCCCATAGTTCAATTTCAGAGAGCCTTCCACTGAAATGGGAGATATACTTACTGAGAGAGATATACTTCTGGTTTTGCTCTCTGATTAAAAGGGCACAAACTTTAGAATCAGTGTCACTCTGTACATATGAGTCAAAATTTTTCTTCTATGAATACTCTATAACATCAGATGTTTTAATAAGCCCCCCTGAAAGATATTTCATAAAGTAGGCACAGAAAGTAAAAGAGGTAGAAATGGGAACACAGTGACATAAAGGAAACTGTCCCACATGTGGATCTTGACCTTTCAAGAATTCCTGTACTTTGTTTTTTTCATAAAAGAATAAGCTTTGGTATATTTTTTCCATAGCAGTCACAGGCTTTTGTATGGGTAGGAAGCCCGTGTGAAGAGGGGTTTCAGAGAACCCGCTCCAGAAGATTAATTTCATGTCCATTTCTGTATCCATTACCCAGGAAAGCATGGAAAAAGATGTTTGCCAGCTCTCATTGTAGAACTGAATATTTATTGCATTTTTTCACTCTTGCAGACTACGTGGGGTGCCACTTGTCTTGTGTACTAGCAAGATAATACTCTCAGGTCAGAAATAGCCTTGGAAATTTCTGTTATTTAAAAAAAAAAAATAGAGGATAACAGATAGTTATATTATTGTACTGTTGAATTACAATTGGCCTACCTGGGCATTTATTTCTACCTTTCTTCAGAGACATGTTAAAATCTCTATTACCCAGATAATTACCAAGTAATTTTCCTAGGTAAATAATCCCTTAACCAAAGCGGATGAGAAAGGTAGTACCTGTTCAAATTCCAAGAAGTAAAATTCATCATCTGAGTGTTAAAATCAGCAAAAGAGTTAACCATTCAGAATTAGTAAATTAGTAAAAAGTCTAGAGATTTCTGCAGTAAACATCTTCTGAAGGTCTTGGTTATAACCAAGTGCAGATATGAACTTTGTTAACAGCCAAAGCTGATTTTTTCTAGTTCTCTGAGAAAAGAGTTACATAAAAGGGAGGTGAGGTTTAGGAGAGAAAATAAGTTTCTTGTTTTGCCAATGGTTTTAATTGGAATCAACTTTCTTTTTTCTTTTAACTTCACTTTGCTACCCTTGTTTATTAATATTAAGAATCCTCTCACAGGTGCTCAGATGTAATCAATTGATTTCTTCTCAGACATTGAGTGAGACTACTAGTAAATTAGGTATGCTATTTAAGGGGAAAAAATGGGTTGGCTTAGGTTTGCACTACACAATACATGTCAGCTTGATTAACACCCAGATTAGTTTATCTTCATATTAAAAAGGTTCCTGTCATTCTCTCATGCTATAGGTAGTCCCTGTGCCACATGTGCAGTGTATTTGAGCTTTTGGGTCAATCTTCATGAGGGGCTACAGGGTTCAGAAAGAAAAATGACATACCTTCAGCAAGACCACTAACTGAACTGAACTAAAAACCAGCATCCAAATTCTAAAATTTGTTTAATTCTATAATAAGGCTGCAAGGTAACTAACGTACTGTCTTTTTCGGTAGCTCTGGAAACCGAGCACCACTTTGACAGTACAGTCGCAACATCAGGGAAGTAACTCTTCTCTTCTCAGGTGAGAGTCTGGCAGTTGATGAAAAGTAAATAATCAAGGCCACCGAAGCAACAGGGATAATCTCACTGAATGAATGAGAAAGAATCCAGGCCCAATTTATGCAAGAAACCAAAGCACGAAATGTAGTGAGATACAAATTTCTTTTCTGATATGCACCCACTGTTTTTTCAGTGTGCCTTTTACATCAGTCTCTGAGGATGCAAACTCTTTGATTTAACCTCCTTCAGCTGGTGTTGTGCTACTCAACTACCACAGGTCTAACAGCTTTAGATGTTGTAATTCCCACAGCACTGACCACTGACAACAATATGTGCTACTTTCCATTCAGGTTCTCCAAAGCCAAATGATTTTATATATGTACGTATAGTCGCACGCATTTATTTAGACCTCCATAATTGAAAAGTTCTGTACTTGGTAATACCCAGAAATCATCAGAAGCCTATTTGAAAATAATAAAAGAAAAAGCCTGCATATGTGGTTTTCTCAGTATGTTGGCTAGACTATGCCCTGTATTTCATAACATCAGTTTTAAAACAAAAAAGGAAACGATGGCAGATTTTGAAAGAAAAAAGAGTGGAAGGGCTCTCGTCTTGCAGAGCATGGAAGGGAAAAGAGGTGTAGGGAAAGGAGTGACAGGTATATAACAGTAACGTGAACAGCAATCTATTAGTTGTTAGTTGCTACAAAGTTTATTACTCTCAGAAGGGTAAAGGGAAATTCAGTGTTGGTATTGCACAATAATACTAGAGCGGGTTTTAAATGAGCATGAAGGGTAAATTAGCTGGTAAGGAGCCCTGAAAAGCCTTTCCACAGTGACTGATTATCTGAGAAACAAAAGACATATACTGTGAAAAAGTGATCTTTATGTGACTTCCTTGCTGCTTTCTGATTATGTCTAGCTTTTTTTTTTTTCTTTTTTAAGAGACAGTAATGAAGGATGTAGTCTGTTTGCTCATGGATACACTTGCAAATGCACAAACCCACTGTTTTTAAGAAACTTCTCTTGTTCTCAAACATTCACATCAGGGAAGAAAAACTCAGCATCTGTTTGTATACATACTGGGAATAAATGCATAAAAAAGGATGTAAATATGAATCTAAGTAAGTATCTTCAGAGAATTTGAAGAAATGTGTTCCTTCATGCCTGAGCAGCCCACAGTAGTTTTTAGTCATTGTGCTTCTGAATAATCAAGGCACCCTCGAGGGTGAATTTGCTTAGCCTGTCTCTGCATTGCAAGAAATGAGATGCAGTGAATTTACGTAGTTTGGTTTAGACTTTCTGACAGGGTCTGCACTGAGACGATTTCTTTGAGCAGCATGCTATTGACTCACTTGCACAGTCGGTCACTTACTAACACATCGGGTATGGTGTAGAGCTACAGGAGGGATGGCATTGCTCAAGGGGAGGATGTGTCTGAATAATCACCAGAGAGCTGCTTGAGGGCTCCTGTCAAGGAGGTGATGGGCTCAGAAAACGAGGTGCAGCCTTTCTAGCTGGTGGTGCCCATGGGGAGGTGAAACCAAGTGAGTTGTAACACTAAGTTCCCACCAGCCCAAGCAAGTGGTGGAACTGACAGCACAGCATGAGGGTCTTGCCCTGCCACCGCCACCTCGACCATGGCCATGCAGCTGGCCTAGGAGAGGCTCATCCACCACTGAGACCTCCTCTGAAGGCAGCAGGGTGGAGATCTTCAGTGGTGCTGAGGTCTTGTGTTGCCTTGCTCTGTTAAGGGTAAATTTCACAAAGCCTTTGCAACCAAATGAATTCCATTTCCACAGTCATGAATCTGGTGCCTTCCACCAGCTCAGCATTCACTTTCAACTGAAATAAATTGGAGCAGGCAGCAGGGCAGGGGAAATTAAACTAGCAAAGGAAAAAAAATTACTTAAACAGACTGGAACAGTTATTGCTGCCTGCTAGGAAATGTTTTTCTAGTCTTTTATTACCACATACAATCCCTAGTCCCATGTGATTAACAAATTCATCTTGAAACACTGGTGTTGCTTGACTGCAGTTGAAAAATTAAGTGGTATCTTTAAATTCTTGCTCCTCATCTCATTTAAAAGAGATATTTTGCAGCACTTGGATTCCAGCACATATAATCAGGCTGCACATTTCCTATCACATCCAACACCTGGCAATCTCCCGTGTGCCGACTGTGCACAGTGCAATGATATGTCTAGAGGTAATTATTTCTATCACCCACATAAGAGCAATAGATATGAGAGTCATCACATGCTTACCTTTTGTACAGTTTTCATTTTAACTTGAAATGCCTGGCCGGGTTGGTCTATACAGGATGACATATTTTAGTCTAGAAATTTGTTCCTGAAAATGAATGCTAGAGGACACAAATATGAAAGAAAGGGCCCAGATCTGCTGTCTTTATTTGGAGGTCTCTGAAGCTTCAATGAGTGAAGGTCATTTATTCTCTGCACTGAAGAAATTCATTGGAATCACTGCAATGGATCGACAAAGAACAGATGAAGCAAATAGATTTTTTTTCCATGACATGAGGGAGGACCCCAGAAAAAGGGTCCTAGCAATATTAGCGAATGAAAATTTAAAGCCAAATCCTTGCCTCTTTCTGCAGCTTTACAAGAGGAAAAGCCTCAGCTGTGATTGTGTAAGGAGTCCCATAGACCAGGTCCTGCAAAGGGCATCATCACGGAGCTTCCCAACAGCCCCTGCTGTAAGCTAACCTGTCCCTCATCTGCAGAGAGGAGGATGTTCTGAGGCAGCCACAGTCACTGTGGGCATGCAAGAGCCAATGGCGAGGTGGAAGGACACATCTCTATCCAGTAATGGGTAATGCTGCAGCAAGCAGGGTGGAGGCTGCATCTTATAGGAAGAAGCACGGTGGTAGTTGAGTTAGCAAATGACACTGATGGTTCCCGTCACCAGGGGGCTAGTGGAAGAATTTAGTGAAAGCTGTGCCAAAATGACCAATGCTCAGTCAGTCCTACCTTAGCAAACAGAGGAACCACCACAGGTGGCACTTTATAATCCTTTGCCTTGCCCTGCAGATTCTGCAAGCTGGTTTCTTTGCTTTCTAGTACTGATGGGACCACATGGCAGGTGAGATTCTTTGAGCCAGGACCTGTGATCGGATGTTAGTCACTGATTTTCTCTTCTCAGCTCCTTTCTTCTCTCCCTGCTCCCTCCCAGCTGCATTTTACTTATGATCCCTATCAGCTCCACAACTGAGACTGAAATATAAAACTGTACATGAGGCAAAAACATGTATTTCAAAACCTGCTTTGGGTGTGCCCCTGGCTGGTTCTTTATATTAACTGCAAAATTCTGCAATGTGAGCATTAGATTTTGCATTAATATTTCAGCCATGAACCTGCAAAACCTAACCTCTGGAAAAAACTCACTTGCTTTCAATATTCAATAATTTTCCATGCCAGAGAATAAGCTGAGATCAGCAGTTTCACTTCACTAGCAATATCTCTCCAGCTATTAATTAACAATAATGGTTAGTCAACCTGCATTCAGACCACTCCTAGAGATACACAAAAGGATACTAAAAGATATATTGCAAATGATCCTCCATCAGCATAGTAAGTAAGAGATTGTTCAAAAAATAAAAAGTTAAATAGCATTTGGATTCTATCTGTGTGAAAGACTAAAAATGCAGACTGCAGAGATGGCAGGATGCTGCCAGCACAGGATGCTTCATATAAAAATAGGCCTAAATAGAGCATTTACGGGCTCTCTGCTGGCTTAAATAAAATGGGTTGAGTTGTCTCAGCCATGTTCAGAGTGGGCAATTATCCACACTTGAAAATAAAAGTGGTACTTGTATTTTGACACTAATAGGTGACAAGCAGTGTTCTGAGTTCATCAGGGATACCATGGACGGGATAAGAAGAAATGCTAAACACTGTTTCCAGTGGTTCCTCCAGAGCACATCTGAGCTGCAGCAAGGAGGTAAAGAAGTTTGTCGGTGTGTTGTCCTTGCAGGCTGCTCTGCAGGCACGGGATGCAGATGTTTGATTGGCACCTTTCCCTGGTCAGCATATTCAGCTAACTGCAAGGGATGAAATTCATCAGGACCGCTTGGCTGGAAAAGGAAGAGGGGGACAAAACTGAAGTACATCATTTTGTCAGTTGGAATATGAAGGATTTTGGCTATACACAAGGAGACTGAGTCTCTGTTATCTACATAATTTTATTTTCTTTGTAATATTTTGCTTTAAAATACTGAGCTTTAATGCTGTTATTTTACCTGGCTGTTTCACAGTCTGACCCTTGTTTCTTGTACTGTATTTGTTATTTTAAAATCTTCAGATTTTTTTAACGAATAATTTGAGCAGTTATTTCCCAAGATTCTTCTCTTCAGCAACATTGTTTTACTCAACCTTATGGCATTCTTCTACATACCACTATGACAGGTTAACTGTATCACCTTGAGTTAGCTCTG
>JAOXJK010000019.1:73083875-73094309 GCA_025774025.1 Xenus cinereus
CCTGCCACCGGCCGGGCAGCACCAGCGCCAGCCCGCCGCGCGGCCTGCCGGGAGCCGGCGCTTTTCTCTGACGCCACTTCCGCGCTGGGCGGTGACGTCTTGCCGGCGGGCGGAGCGCAGGACGAGGAAGAGGAAGGGTCGGGCCGGCATGGCTACGCCGGAGAGGAGGAGGGACCCGCGCCCGCTCTGCCACCTGGTGCGGGCCGGGCTGCGGGAATCCGCGGCGCGGGGGAACCGGGCCCAGTGCGGGGGATGGGATGGGATACGGGGCTGTGGTAATCTGTGGCGGGGGGGGGAAACAGGGCTGCAGGCCGCTCGGCCTGGAGGGCAGGTTTACCGCCCGGGGGGAGCAGGCCTATGTGTGCCTCTTGCGCAGGCACCTCAGGGGTAACAGGGGGTCTCGCCACCAACGCGTAATGCACTTTGTCCCGCAGGTGCTGGCTGCTGTGGTGCTGCTTTGCTGGGGCTTCGTCCTCTACGGAGCACGGGTGGCTGCCCAGCGGCAGCTGGAGAACAGCCTCCTGGCCCAGGGGCTGCCCTAGGCAATGGCAGAGCCTGTGGGACTCCACCGGCGGCTGGGCGTTGTCCTCGAGGGTACGGAGGGATTCATCAGCAGGCTGGAGGAGGAGCGCCGTGGCCAGTTGGGCAAACAAAGCATAAATAGCTCTTAGAAAAGAGAAAGTAAATAAAGCATAAACGGTTATTAGGAAAGAGAACAACGTCTCTCTTTACTGATGTGTACTGGAACATATCTGCAAGGGATACACATACATACCCGTAAGTGAGAGAAAAAAAAGACACTGACAAGGCCAGGTCTACAGTGCCACAGAGAGGGTACTGTCTTCCACAGCATCTTGCATAAAACATGAGCGTAGGCCGCCATGTCCCTTTTCTCCTCTACAGCAGGTAAGGATTGAAGTTCTCTAGTGAAAGCATACATGGATTCACAGGGACTTGATGATCATAAAGGTGTCTTCCAGACCATTCTATGATTCTTTCCCCCGAGTCCCAGCACAGCCTTTCAGTCCATCTGATAACCCTGCCTGTATCCTGAGCTCTCTTACTCACCCCTTTGCTCCAGCTGGTTCAGCTTCCTGCTCACAAGCAACACACATGGACTGACATGCTTATCCCAGCAGCTGGAGCTGTGACTGTCACGCTTTGCTGGCACTGAGACCCTTACACACTCCCATTGCTGGCACAACGGGAGGAATCTCTATCCAGAATGGCCCTACTCGGTCAACTTCATAAATATTGTGTGCATGTCTAATCTTTTAGGTGAGGTGAGATCCACTTGGAGAGTCTCTTGGACTCCCCGAGTCACCAACACGGGAAGATGAAAGGTACCCCAGGTTCTTCACAGGGAGGTGTTGATTTATGAGCTGAAAAGAAGCAATTCTGGTAGTTCAATGGATCTGTCTTGGGGTGCTGGTTTTCTACACAGCTGAGAAGAGCTCAAGTCTTGTGGCTCCTCTTACACAGACCAGCAGCACCTCATCCTGCCCACAGACACCTTGAAGCCTGGGAAGAGCCTTCCTCTTGGGAGGCCTGGCCTTGCTTCCTGGGCCATCAGGCCCTTTAGGGTTCCTTGGTCAGTGGCGGGGGTTTTCCTCACCAGCAACTTTGTGAGAGTGAGAGCGTGGAGAGACCTTGGTCTCGCGTCCTCCTGAGGAGCAGCCACAGCACCAGCAGTGCCCAAGCTGTTGACAGTGGGACCCACAGCCCCTAGGTGGGGACAGCCACCCTCCCCAGCCCTCTCTCTGGCCTGCCCTAGTACCAGGGATGGTGCCCTCTCAGGCACGGCAGCAACAGTTCCTCTGGGGAAGGTCTGCAGGAGGCTCAGGTTATTCGATTCCTGGGTTTTTTTAGCATCTCCCATGTTAGCTGCATCACCCCACAAATACAGGAAACTCGCCACAGACCCCGGTATTGCCCCTACAGAGGTTTCTGTGCTGACAGAGAGGCTCTCCGCCTCTCCACTGACTTTTTGTTTGGCCCAAAGCTGACTGGCCGAATTGTCCTTCGCTATCCATGCAACAAGAGCTCAGCTGTGGTGCACTGTTGTCCTCAGCATGGTGGTCAGGCAGCCACCAGGTGCAGTTATCATGCCCTTCCCCTGGCCAGCTGGGCACCTCCAGCAGCATGGCGCCAAGAGCAGGAGTGATGGGCGCAGTGCTGGCCGGCTGTGGTAAAAGCACATCAGCCTGCCCCAGGCTGTGGCCTCTCACTGTTGGCTTCTCCGCCTTCATTTCAGGTGATGCCACTGGCGTGCAGCGATAGCTGGCGGCGGGCAGGCATTGGTCACTGCAGGGTTTTGGGTTGCTCTGCTCTGCTGCAAACCTTCTAAGTGCCATTTTGCACGGGAAATCGCCCATTTTGGCTTTGTTCCTTCTAGGTAGGGAGGGTTCGTGATCACGCAGAGCTGGTTTACCTGCCAGCTGCCACGAGATGGCAAAATACTCCCCAGCATGGCTCCCAAACCTGCTTGCCCGCACCGCAGGCTGCAGCCCTGCGAGGCTGAAGCCCTGCAGGGCTGCAGGGAAGCAGCAGCACTGGCTGAATTTCTCTCCCCTCGGGTGAGAACCTCAACCTCTGGGTGAGCTCAGGGATGTCTCTGTAACAGCCTCTAAAGGACCAAGACCTCCCTGTTGTCTCTGGTCCCTGGAAGTCCAAGGCAGAGCCTATGACTGCTCGCAAAAGAGGTGAAACACCCAAAAATGTCCCTGCTGTTGACGAGGACCTTGCACAGCGACAGCAAAGAGGCAGAAAGCAAACTTGCTGGTTCTATGGTATGGTCTTTAGCTAACTAAGAAAACAGTGTGATATTCCTGTAGATATTAAGAGGACTGAGAGTCTCAAGTGCTTTTTTTTCTCTGCTCTGCCCTGACTGTTCTCCCTTTTCTCTCTCCTGTGCTGCTATCACAGCACCATGCCAGAGTCAGCGCCAAGGGTCTAAGGAACATCCGCAGCTCCACATCCCAACATTTGCCTGAAGCCATGTCAGGATGGTGGCAGCAGTAAGAAACAACTTATTTCTTCCAGGTAACACGGGAGTGGGATCAAAGCCCCCAGAGAGGTTCAGAAATACCTCCTTCTAGTCATCTAATCATGAGGAGGAACTTCTTCACTTTGAGGGTGGCAGAGCCCTGGAACAGGCTGCCCAGAGAGGTGGTGGAGTCTCCGTCTCTGGAGATATTCAAAACCTGCCTGGACACGTTCCTGTGCAACCTGCTCTGGGTGGACCTGCTTTAACAGAGGGGGTGGACTAGATGCTCTCCAGAGGTCCCTTCCAACCCCATATCATTCTGTGATTCTGTGACACAGCTTGCAGCCCCTGTCTCTGCAGCCCACCCTTCTACTTGCCGCTGCTACTTGCCCAATAACAATAGCTCTTCCAGGAAAGCAATTAAAATCCTGTGCATCCCAAGGATTTTAGGCTGCCACCTCAGCAAGAAAAGTCTCTACATTGCACCACGAAAATCATCAAAAAACATAAACTGCAGAGCTCCAGGTAAACAGAGAAATCCCAGACACTTGAGGTTTACATTCAGCTCAGTTTACCACATTGAGGTAAATCTTCACTCTGATTCTTCTGCCCAGAAGTTATGCATTGTCTTGAAGACAAGGCCATAAGGATCATTGTCCAGGATCAAGTTCCTGAGACATAGATTGAACGTAATTTAAGAAGATACCTAGTAGATATCTAGTCATTAGAAATAAGAGAATATAAGCTCAGCATATTGTCAATAGCAGTATTAAAATCTTGCTTCCTATGCCGTTTTGATGCCCATTCCCTCATTTCTCAATACACTGAGCTACCTCTCTCTGAAAAAGGTGTCTCTGAAGCTGCTCACTTACAATGTTACCACCCACATTATATGTTCCACCTCCCCTTTCCTTTCAAACTCTCTGTTCGTTGCTCACGGAAGTCAAGAAGCACATGAAACCCCCTCAGCTTGCTTCTGGAATGTCAGGAGAAGATCTTGGACCCAGCGCTCAGCATCCATCATCCCCTCCTCATGCACCAAGAGGCAGTGCAGAGCAGAAAGCATGTGTTGCCCTTCACATTCAAAACGGTGCAGCAAATAGCCATTCAGATGAGATCACCAGAGATGGCTCCTTTGCCAATGCTAGCATCCCTAAAGGAATATATTCATAAGGCTGATGAAATCCCCCTCAGATCTTTCTTTTTCTTTTTAATCATTTTTAGTAGAGCATAGCTTATTTATCAGAGCAAGGCTGGTTTATTAGTCTTGAAGTGGTTTGTTTGTTTGTTTGTTTAGGTTTCAGGGGGTTGTTTGGAAAAACAGTGATCAGCACGCTTTTGATTAGCATAGCTAAGAGGACTTTTGTTTAATGAAATGATTAATTGATTCAGCCAGGTATGCAGCCACACTAGCAGCTGCTTCAACAGATACAAAAGATTCTCCTTCAAATATGACCTTGCCTCACTAACATGAGGCAGTACCCATGGATACATGTTAATTATAAGGTTGATAAGAATATGTAGGGATAGCTAATGTTGTAGCTGAGTTATTTAATGAAGGCTGTTGAAAACAGTCAAAAATGGAAACAAAATCATTAGCCAGGGAACTGTGGGCTAAGTTCGGCTTTAAATCACTTTAACATACTGATGATAATCAATTTCTCCCAAATTACACCAGCAAGGAAGCTGGAACATAATTGCTTCATTCCTGCATTACATGCTGTTTGAAAATGGAGGGATTACGCAAGTTCAAACTCGAGCGTAATAGAGCCCTTTGTCTGCTTAATAATAATTATATGCTTTCATTATCCTATTATTTATGCAATGCCACCTTTAACCTAAGAGCTCTATAAATACAGATTTTGGTAAATACATGCAAGTTCATGGTAAATGGAAACCTAACAATCTTGTAAAATTCCAATAGTGACCAGCCATAAAATGCATATAAAACCAAAGACAGTACTGCAGACTACAAGTAGCTCTCAGCTCACCACAGACCAAGAAGAAAAGCTACAAATTTTGTGGTGAAAGAAGAAAGAAGGTGTATGCATAATATGAGAGAGAAAAGGGTAAGGGTAAGAGAGAGACACCGGAAAGCAGAAGACAACACTGAGGCCAAAGGAGGGTGACATGTCAGAGGACCCCGTCCAAGGACATCACCAGCACTTTGTGATTAGAAACACCAAACAGACCCTGGATCAGTTTGCCTGAGTTGTGGTGCTGCCGAAAATCCTGTTAAGGGTTTGGACAGACAGGTTTCAGTTCCCTATCTGCAAACACAGGCCGGGAGTTTTCTTGCTGTGTTGCCACTTCAGGTCTCCTCTGCTGCTTGCTGCAGCCATCTGCTATCACTCATCCTGTGCTGCAACCACTTTAAACGTCTCTGCGGAAAGGAACCCATGTGTCTGAACAGAATCCAATGCTACAAGACCTTGACTCACCGTAGGAGGCTCGACAAAGCTGTGTAACACATGAATGCGAGCAATTAAAAGCGAAGCAAAAGCATACGAAACCTTTGCAGAAGCTAGACGGCAGTGTTGGCACATGCTCTAAGGCACAGGCAAGCTGCTGCTCATATTCCACACAGTGGGCTGTAATTGTGGCTCCTCTGCTTACAGGAATCAGTTTTGGACTTTCTTTTTTGTCATCTGAAGAAAAAAATGGCTTAGCATCTCTGAAACGTCAGCCTCAAAACCAACAACTGCAAAAGAGGTTACTCAGAGCTCATGGGGGAAAGCAACAACCAAAAAGACTCAAGCGGCATTCCCTTTTCTTTAATAGTAAAAGGTGTTTCCTGTCCCTCAATTCACGTTTCTGCATGTCAGTAGATCGTCTGATTTAACAGTGACACACCACCAAATGAGCCTGTCACTAAAAGGAAGTTGCAGTTTTTGAAACGGCTATTTACTTTCCAATGAGATAAAAAAAAGAGAGGTGGAGGGCTTTGCCACAGATCCTGGACGAGGCGAATGGTTAAAAAGATAAAGTCCTTCAAAGACCGTATGTTGCCCCAAGCAGCCTTTAATGAATTTTATTGTGGTTCAGTGAGTCTCGTTTGCTTTTAACGGTTCATTTGGCAAGTTGTTGCTGCAGCAATTTCTAATAATAATGTCACAATAATCTTCTAGCCGGGTACAGCTTTGTGACTATACAGTGTTGCTCTGAAAGTGATTTCTGGACATGGTAAGATGGGAAAACATATGTAGTAAGTTCCTTTGTTTATTCTTCCTTGGCACACATCACACTGAAGAATAAGAGGACAACAGTCATTCTGAGGAAAAGCAGAAGGAATTCTCTTCCACTCAGATGAGGATTATTTTGAAATGATAACAGCAGCTGAGAGCACAACACTGCCAGCAGACAGAGACAGTGTTTACTTTCTTCACACTTTGGATATTACTGATTACAGTCAATACGACGATATATTTTTACCCAACGTACTCGTTTTCTGGTGGAGTTCTTATTAGTCCTTTATTCCAAATGATATTTTGACTCTATCCTTGTGCTGATTCAAGTAGCAAAGTAATCAAAATTACTAAAATAATGAAGTGATGAACTGTAATTAAGACTAAATATATATTGGCTTTCATCATGAAACCTAAAGCTCAGTGCTCGCAGTAGAGCCCAAAATGAAGAAAGATTTAAATCCAAACTATTGAAATAATTTGCTAGCGATGCACCTTGATAACCATAACTTACCTTTTTTCATAAACTGCAGTCATCCTGCTGTCACTCCACATTTCTACAAAGGCTCTCAAGCACAGGATAACACACTCTGTCTTCTCTGTTGCCATTTTTCAGATGTAACTGGGGGTGGACAATACATTTCACAGCAGGTGGAAATGCCTAATGCAAGAAGGAGATATTTGTAGCGCAGGAAAAGAGGAAGGAATTGAAAAGGAGACTTCCCCTCGGAGATTCAATCCCAGATCTATACGAACAACTCACCATGACGTGGTGCAGATAATCCTATCAAACTCAATGAAAGCATGCAGTTTAAAAAATTCTGCAATAGGCTTCAGATCAGTGGCAGACATGAAGCTTGCTACGACCTCGACAGTTGTTCCCGGTGATTTCAAGGGGACCTATTCACAAAGGAAGGCGCATGATGAACTTCCAGAATCGGGCTCTAAGCCAATTAAATCGGTCTAGCTACAAAGAAGCTCCAGACTAAAACCCTTGCAGGGATGCTATTTATTAATCAGTAATTGTGTATCACTTTGTAGTACCTTCTAATCGGGTATCTTAAATTCACATACCACACCCTGCTTGCAGGATCGGGCCGCAGGGATGAGATCCACCCCAGGACTGTGTCTCTCCAATACTCCAACACACCCTACTGCATGCAGCGTCGGTCCCGAGGTCCTGATGGCACACAGAGTTCAGATGGTCTCTGCTTGCAGCAAACCTGCTTCAAACTGGGTTTTTACAAAATTTGTGCTCCAAAGGCTTGCGGACCAGGTGTTGTGTGACATTTGCAGGTGACTGCATTTGTCCGTTATCATCCCATTACTGATTAAAAGAAGAAAGTCCGTGACTTCAAACCAACAACCCCCGTCTTGGTAATGCTGTGCCCTCCTCTCCACAGAGAAGCTGTTTGGATGTTTCACCTGGACAGAGCTTAACTACACAATGTTAACATTGCACTCCTTGTTTCCACTTCCGTGCTGATAGATGGCATCCATAAGGAGTTAGGTACCAATTAAAAAGGTAGTCAATTAAACTGTTACGCTTTGCTTCAGACATGCAGCATCCAGCCCCAGCCTACAGATTTTATTGACTGCAACCTGGAGGGTTTTGCCTCAGTGAAGAACGGAGGTATTTGGTCTAGCCATAAAGGTGTCAGCTTAATAATGAAACCCTCCTCAAATAATTTCAGTTCATTAGGCCTTGATCCAAAGGTAATGACTTCAAGGAGATCTGCCAGCACTACTGAGTTGGGGGCACGTGTAATTGTAACACTGAGATAGCCAAATTTTTGTGGGAGTGTAAAAGCGCATGTCCTAGGGAGCTTACAGCCTTACGCAGAACCGCTGCAAAAAAGAACAAGTGAAGGGAAATACAGCCGTGCCGGTTTCCCCGAGTAGGAGCTAAGGAGAGAAGAGCTGGTAAGAAAGCTGGTGGTGCTCACGAGCAAGTTGGGAGCTAGCAGCCGACAGCAGTCCTCCTGAGGGCCCCACACCAGAGCATCTTTCCAGGCCAGACAGGGTTTTAAAAAGCCTTTTGAAAAAACAGCCAACATACTTTTTACTAAAGCCTTCTGAAATTCTGCTGAAACAGTTTGGGCCACAGCTGTGATGGGAATGATGTGCTACAAATGGATGACAGTGGAGGAATGTAGAGATTAACAGAAAAAAAGCCTGTGCGGTCACAGTGGACTGCCCCAGAATTAAAGGTGATGAGTACGATGTTTAAGAACCTGAGGCAATAGTTATTTGATGGCTAGCACTGCAATAAACTGGAAAAGCAAAGAAATAAATGTGTTCCCCTGAAATCTGCAGTCACCTGCCTCTTTCTGCAGAAGAGCTCTTTGCATTACATGCGTCCAGGAGACAAATGCTCGTGATCACACCATCCAGCTCTCACACGGGGGTGGGCTCAACAGAAGTGGAGCAGGTTCGGCTCACCCATGCTTACAGAGGTTTTGCTCCTGAACCAGCAGTCTGCAGCAGGAGAGTCATCCTGCTGTCCCAAGACCAATCTAACCATTTTATCAAACCCACTGACCATTTCTTCCTTTTCCTCAAGAACTTCTGCAAATTCTTTTACAACTGTCAGCTCACCTGCACGTCATGGGGAAAGCACCAAAGTTCATCCTTTGCAAATACTTGTTCTGCATTCCTTTTCAGTAGTGTGTGAATCCAAGGTGGTTATTACAGCCACTGGCATTTCTGTCAAAACCTGTTCTCTCCAGATGCTCTCTCTGCCCCCAGAGAGTCTTTCCCTCTAACATTTTCCACGTCTTTCATTCTCAGCCTGGAGTACGCTAGAGGGCAAGACAGACAGAGGGACAATCCTGGTCTGAGGTGCAGGAAAGGAAGGGAGACAACTCCACCTGCCAGGCAATGGCAAACTGCCTTCCTCCGGAGGAAGGAGGTCGGCAGAGAGGGGTATTCTTCCATCCCCTGCAGGCTGCACAGCACAAGTGACTGTGCGGGGACATCAGCCACTCACAGATGATTGATTTGCATCATTCCTCGCAGAGATTGTTTCTATCTGAATGGTCCATTAATTCTTCCTTCCATAAAAAATAGGAAAAAAAAAAAAAGAAAAAAAAATGCTGCACAGGGAATTTTGTTTCTGGATTAAAAAAAAGGTTTTACGACAACAGCACAGAGTTGAGAATTCAGAAACAACTATTTCTTTACTTTTCCCAATACATATGTATTATCACAAAGTCTATGTACAAATATGTAATGTAATATGCTTTATAAAGTGATTGTATCTCAGATCACTAACATCATTCAAATGGATAAAATATATTTTTCAGTTTTCTCAAAATAGTAAAAGCTCTGAAAAACACAATTTCTTAACACAGATCTCACTAGACTTTGAGGTAAGCTCCTGCTGCATTTTCTGTGTGAGATTCGCCCACAGTTAGTCTGTGAATAAGTACATTGATTGCTTTGTCAATTTTTCTTTGGATAAATTCAGATTAGGAAGTCTTCATCCAACAGGAAGAAAGATAAAAAACTACATCTTAAAACTACTTCACTCATACTGCAATATGTCATTGGCCAACATGGAGTTGATAATAAATGCTAACTGGCTCTTTCTGGGAAAAGAGTATGCAATACTCATTTGAAGAATGCATACCTCTAGTTTGGGGAGCAATTTTAGAAATAGCTTAGTAGGATTCCTCTATTATTACTTAATTAGGGTAGGTTCTTTTATTGCTTCTTTTGAATTAAACATAGCTCACCTATGTTTTTTTTTTTGCTGTTGAAGTCAGATAATGAAACTTTAGAAACCTGTGGCTGAATTTAGAAACCTTTAGTGCAGAAATAAATGAACAACGTCAAGTGCTAAATAAAAGTGAGTTACAATTAGAGTTTTAGAAGAGAACAAGCTATGCCTGCAGCCTGCTGATAATTTACCTTTTCCTGATCACATTTTTTACTAAAAGAAATGCTTCTTTCCCTGCCAGTGTTGTGTGAAAGGCCCAAATGAAGAAAGAGTGACAGTGTGCATATGAATATAGGGAACTGTCAGCATCAAGTCAAGCACGTCTCCCCATCCCTGCCAGGGCACAAAGTGCACCAGTAGAGACTTCTGAAACCACTTGCCCCTGAGAAAATGAGGCCACCTTCACCAGCTAAGGTTTGACTCTCTTTCCTGACATAATCAGCTCAGCACACACAAAGTCACGCCTTTGAAAAGAATTAGAAAAAAACCTGTTCCTTACTTGGCTGCATTTATAATAAGTTTAAGCACATCTTGCCACAAAT